>JARQZJ010000045.1:82500-682500 GCA_030704895.1 Henosepilachna vigintioctopunctata
TCAAAAACTAATTAATTTTGCTCAAATTATACACAAATATATGACGACATTAAAAATTCTGAATGCTATGTGTATACTCACAATTCATCTTATTCAGAATGAAATACACCTATCTATAGTCTATATAACGACCTTATTTTTCGTAATAATGATAGTTTTAACTTACTGACGTCGAAAGATTACCTTATCTAGCATTTCAACCAGAAAACTCGTTTTTCTGCGTTTTTCAGGGGTTAAAGTAGGAGGCGCGATAATTTTTCATCATATAATGCGACATTAAATATTTTGAATACGAAAAACAAGAATGTGTGCTCCAACCGATAATTTTTCATCATATAATGCGATATTAAATATTTTGAATACAAAAAACAAGAATGTGTGCTCCAACCACACGGCAGAAATGGCAATTGGCTCCATTGATGATTTCAATCAATTTATATGAATAAAGTAAATAGTATTACTATGTAGTATTATCAGGAATTGTGTTAGTAAATTAAACAAAAAGCAAGTCAGAAACTGAAGTTAATATCAATTAAATTATATATAAATGAATTCATTTATTTTCGTTATTTTCGTTTTTATTTTTTATTTATTTTCGTTATTCTACAAAGGATACAATGGGTTTGTCAAAACTGAAATAAAAAATTTCAAAACTTTATATTGAATTTTGTTCGTACAGCTAGGAACAACTCTAGCAATTGCAGTTTCGTATTTTGCTGTAGTTTCCTTCCTATTTTTTGGCATATTTAAATTCAATGTGATCTTTAAGAACTAATTAAAGGCTTCGATGTTTCTTGTGAAAAATCGATAGTGAAATCTCCACTCAAGATCATAGGTAATTAATCTAAGCTCCGATTGAGCAAAGCATACTCTGTTGTTCATATTTAATTAGGTGAGATGTAAATGACAGTTATTAACGGGTGCTCTTTGAAGAGTTAAGTTTTCAGGTTGGCGGTAATGGCATCCAAGCGTCATCTGTCAAAGTGAAAAGTTTTCAGTATACTCTGCCATTTCATCATGGAAAGACATACAGACGAGCAGTGATTGCAAATTGTTGAAATTTACTATCAAAATTCGTGCTCTGTGAAAAATATGTATCGTTTGTTACGACCATATTATGGTCGTCATAATATAGTACAATCAACAATTCGTGCTGTTATCACCAAGTTTCGTATGAAGTTTACTTTGTTGGACATGAAACCATTGTCTCGCATGCGTACAGTGTGTACTGAAGAGAATATTGCAGCCGTAGCGTACAGTGTTAATGAGGACCGTGAAATGTCAATTCGTCGCCGTTCTCAGCAATTGGGCATGTGTTACTCAACCACATCGAAAATTTTACGTGTTTATTTGGATTTGAAAGCCTATAAAATTCAATTTCTGCAAGAATTGAAACCGAATGATCTACCACAACGTCTAATTTTTGGTGAATGGGCCTTAGAATAGCTTAATGAAAATCCGCTGTTTTATCGAAAAATTGTGTTCAGCGATGAGGCTCATTTCTGGCTTAACGGATATGTAAATAAACAAAATTGTCGCATCCAGAATGATGAACAGCCACATGCCATACAAGAATTACCGATACATCCCGAAGAAACCACAGTTTGTTGTGGTTTATGGGCTGGTGGCATCATCGGTCCATTTTCCTTTGAAGATGACCGAGGAAGCAACGTTGCCGCCAACGGCGAACGATATCGACCCATGATACGCAACTTTTTTTTGCCCCAGTTGGCCGAGTTGAACTTAGATCACATGTGGCTTCATCATGACGGTGCCACATGCTACATAGCCAGTGAAACAGTGGACATGTTGAAGGATGAATTTGCCAAGCAGCTCATCTCTTGAAATGGCCCTGTGAATTGGCCGCCAAGATCATGCGATTTGACGCCTCTGGGTTATTTCTTGTGGGGTTATGTAAAGTCATTAGTGTGTGTGGAGAAGCCGAACACTATTGTGGGATTTACATGTAAAAAAGATGTAAACATGACTCCTAACCGCCAAGCGCTCATGAAGAGCGCAGTGGAGGAGGGACTTAGAAATACTTGCCGCTCCCTTTAGAAGCCCTTGGCCATTCGGAGTCATGTTTACACCTTTATATCGTGTAGTTTGCAATATTTTTTCGAGTATTCACGATATACATTTTGTTGTACTTTGCTTGTGTTTTCGAAATCCGTTTTAACAAACTAAATTGGACGATTCGTGTGACATCCAGACATTTTTCAATTAAGCGTATTGATTTATTAGAACCGCCAATTACGCAAAAAATTATTATGCCACCATTGTTAATTTTTTCCAACTTGAAGAGTGCCAAGATTTTTACTTAATTGACCACCAAATCGCAGCAAGGTAAGATGAAAATTAACGAAGTAATTAATTATTTAAATAAACAAAAAATTTACGCGTTTATTGAATTTTCTCCTCTTGTAATGATTCGATCGGGTCGAGTGACGGCTCATTTTGTTCGTTATTGAATCGCCCAAAATATATCTATTGATGTCATTGAATTTTTCTTCTTATTTTTAATGTTATATATAAAAAACTGAAAAAAAATTTTTGGTATAAATCGTCAATAAAAAATTTATTATTGGTATTTGCTTGTACAAATTACAACGAAAATAAAGTATAAAGTACCTTTCTTCTAATGGCACAGTCGGTTTGCTGAAATAAATAATGTCAAAACCCCTTGACCTATACCAACAACTATATCGGAGTCGATGAAATAATCTTCGAACGTTTAGTCACAGCTGTCACATGTGTAACGAATTGAAGTATCAGTATATTCACCTGTGCAATATTATTGCTATATTTTTTCATGGAATGAAAGAGTTCATATCCAATTCCGAAATTGTCCTTATACTCAACATCTTTAGGTTTGACAACATATGGACAGTTGTCCAGATTTAACTCACACTTGGAATCTGAAAATGAAAATGAATGTTGTAATATCATATGCAAAATTATTGTTAAATTAACAATGCGAATATTTTTTGTGCATTGGAAGTCCTCAAAGGAGGAAGTCCTCTTGTTGGTATTAAAACTGTGTGCCAATTCTTGAGGAATTGCAAACACCAGTGGCGTAACTAGATCATCTGGGGCCCGTGGCAAATTCTTTTGATGGGCCTCTATCAGTAAAAATCGTCAGGTTTTACTTAGGTTAATTTTAATCCACTTTAAGATTTTTAGCGTATTCAATAACACGTTATATATGTCCCACTACCAGCCAATGGCCTCCTCTTTTAGGAGAGAGTGAATGGGCTATAGTACCCACGTTAGCCCAATGCGTATTGGAGACTTCACATTCATCATCTATTCGCTAGCTTTTCGATCAAGCAACAAAATCGTGAGGAAACCTGAATACATTTACAATGAAATAAAAATAACAATTTAATTTCAATAAGATATTCATTAATATATATCTTACTTTCTACCTTTCTGTTTTGCAAAGGAGTCTATAACATAATCAAAGTTTGAAGATCGGGCTATAGGATTTTCAATAGACAGAATAGCCAAGTTACATAACCTGTCTTGTCCTATAGAATTTCTTAGATAGGTTTTTATTAATTTGAGTTTTGAAAATGATCTTTCAGTACTAGCTGTAGTCACAGAAATTGTAAGAAATAACATTAATGCAGTGCATACTGCAGGGCATAAATTGATTTTTTATTAATAATGAGTCAGCAAGGTCTCTAATACACGAAGATTTTTCTATTTCGTCTCTGAAAGAAGAACGAAAACTGAGAGTTTGCCTGCCAAATGATTCAGATATGTATTTTTTTAATATATATCTATAAATTCTGGAGCTTTTTTTAATAGATCCGTGTCATTTGAACCTTTTAAAGTTGAAGGCTGCAAAATACTGAAATTTGAAAAAATTTCATTCATCGGAAGGAAACGTGATTTGAGTTGATTAAAATTGATGTCCAATACTCGATATTCACTTTGATCAAATTTCGATAGTTTTTCGAAAATTCGGGAGTGATGGACTATTTTTCTGCTTTACTATTTGCTACCATCTATAAATATTCAAATTCATGTCGATATCTTTCCAATTCTTCTAGACAAATTTTCAAACGTAATAAGGTATTTGAAAGGTCGTTGGCTTTAGACTGAAGTGCTTCAGAGGTTGCATCGATAGTTAGTAGAATCTTCCAATACAAAACCAATAACATAATAAAATTGCACTTTTCAATCTTTTTGTTGAGTGAAACAGTTTCATTTCTTTCATCTGATTTGCAATTTAATAGAATTGTTTTTCGTGAACGGTTTTTAGACTTCAACAGGACTTTTAAAGCAGAAACGGCATCATAACGTTGTGCCCATCTAGTAGAGTTTAATGTTTTTAATGTTATTGAAGTTGAAGACTCACTTTCTTTATTAGATATAAAACTCGATAAAATATTTTATCTTTTTAAAATATTAATAAAATTTTTTTTTCATGGATAATATGCCATGAAAAATTATAAATTTGTAGAACTTTTTCAAAAAATTTTGCATATCAATAGCCTCTCTCACTGCATTGAGTACTAGATTTAAGTTATGAGGAGTGAACATATACGGGCTTTAGCTCGACATCTTTTAGGAGTTTTTGAACTTTGTCGTAAGTCCCTTTCATTGTGTTAGCACCATCATATCCTTGTCCTCCACAGTTATTTAGAGGAATATTTTTGTCATTTATGGATTTAATAATTTGCTTGAACATTGCTAGGACAGTTTGAGACTTAACTTCATGAAATCCTAAATCCTATTTTTGATCATACAATAACGATAAACTTCACACATCAATTTTTGATATATCTTGAGTTGTATCGAATGTGATAGAGAAAAATGTTGCGGCATTTATTTCATTTATGAGTGCATTCTCCACTTTTACAACCAAGACCGAAAATAGCTCATTTTGTATCTTAGAACTTAAGTATTTTATCTGGCCCTTTGATTTACTTAACAATTCTTGTAAAATCGCGTCGTATTTTCCTAATAACTGAACAATACTCAAAAAATTCCTTCTGGAGCTTGGATTACTGCTATCTGCGTTTTCTCTGTGGCCTCAAAAGGCTGAATTACAAGTTGTAAGTGTCAGAGTAACATCAAGGAGCCTAGAAAGTACTTGGCGACAAAAAGATTTTTCTTTTTTGATCAAAAACTCTAGTTCTTCATCGAGTGTCCAATGTAGCCGCCAATGTTGATACTTAAGACAGGAATCCAGATGAATTTTCGAGGTCTCGTATCTTTGTATGGCATCTACAATATGTATATGTACTCGGGTACATTGTGAAAAAAAATTCTGAGCTCGCGGCCTCTTGGGTCAGAGCCCCATGGCATTTTGCCAGCCCTGCCACCTTATTGTTACGCCACTGACCCACACACACACTCAAATATATATATATATATATATATATATATATATATATATATATATATATATATATATATATATATATATATATATATATATTGTTTTTTTCAAAATTAATTTATTGCCTGTTTAGGATAGTTAAATTTTAATGTTTTTAGCAATAACAGGCTATTTTCAATGTTAAAAACTTCATTTTTGTTGACGTTTCGTTATATATCTCAACTTTGTTGAAACTAGTGATTTACAACGAAACGTCAACAAAAATAAAGTTTCCAACATTGAAAATAGCCTGTTGTTAGAAATATTAAAAATAAAAATATATATATATATATATATATATATATATATATATATACATAGATATATATATATATATATATATATATATATATATATATATATATATATATATATATATATATATATATATATATATATATATATATATATATATATATATATATATATATATATATATATATATATATATATTAAATTTGTGTCATGGGCAAAAGGTGTGCAGAACTAATTTAAACGACTAATCGTCAGGAATTCTATATTTCGAACGTATTCCGTTCTTCTTCAGGACAATTAGTCTTCTGAATTAGATCTGCCCAGCTTTTACCGATAACCCAAAATATGTATATAGAGTACAACAAACGACCATATTCTAGAAATTCTAGCTGAAAACAGAATTCACAAAATATACCAATCCTAACACTGAAAGCCTTCTTCCTCTTACTCTGTATATAGAGTACAACAAACGACCATATTCTAGAAATTCTAGCTGAAAACAGAATTCACAAAATATACCAATCCTAACACTGAAAGCCTTCTTCCTCTTACTCAACACACCCTCAATAACAACACAACTCAATAATGAAATTCAGTGAAACTAAAGGGAAACGAACAAACTATAACCAGTTGATATTCCTGAATATATATGTTGATAATGATAATGGCAATTTGTATTGATGAGTAATTATTAAATATACCAATTTCGAGCCAGAATTGATAGTTGAAAAACATTCATCAAAAATAATTGTTCGTCTTCCCTTAATTTTTCTTCAAAATTTTCGAAAAACTACAATTTTTGACTTAACGTAAACAAGAATTGAAATCTTCTTGTTTACTTCAATGAATATATGTTTGTTTGTAAATATATATATATATATATATATATATATATATATATATATATATATATATAATATAATTTTTGTTTATCTATAATATAAAATGAATCGCAAAGCCTGGACCAATTTAGCCGATTCTTTTTTTTTAAATGTTCATTGAAGTTCAAGGATGGTTTTCACAGCGAGACAAATTCGAATAATTGCCGGGAAAATTCTGAAAACAGCCCACTGCAGTTGACCATACAAACGTTTTCTAACTAAAATGTATAGTCAACGGCTGGAGCGATTTCACAATTTGTTTTTGTTGTGTTTGTTATTTCAGGAAAAAAATATAAACAATTGCATGTAAAATTAAAAAATTTAAGAATAACTTATCAATAATATAAGTAAGAAATCATTATTAATTCTCAAAAAGAGGATGTAAAAAAACTGAATATGTTATCACATATTTCGGTTAGTTCAGAGCTATCACGACTAATATTAAAACTTCTATTCGATATAAAATTTTGGTAAGTTTGAATAGACTAACATACACGTTACTAACATAACACGTGGTATATTTGATTATAAAGAAGAATACATAGTTTTATTTACTTTACAGTTGAAATTTCGTTTTTAAAAATGCTAGCTATAAGATATACAAACTTAGTCGCAGAACTAGCATTGCAGCAAAGATATAAAGGAGCAAGTCAAACTGACGAGCACCGCGAAGCTCGGAATGAAGTTGAACGGAATCGATGGAATCGAAATTAACAATATGAAAAGGTTGCGTTTAACTCCTATCGACCTGCATTAAATTGTAACGTTGAAATAGATTACGGTTCACAGAAAATCGTTGGTATTGTACCAATGAACGTTTCGTGTCAATATTGCAAGGCAAAGTTTAATTGTTATCGATAAGAAAATGCTACCAATGATGCGACAAAATATTGTGCAAAGAGTCAATTCAAATAGACGCTATTAGTACAGCCACCAGAGCCACTATATTCATTGGTTTCCGGGATTGGACTAAATTCTGAACATTTTTTGGCTTACATCCAGCAAATATCTCATATAATTAACGATGAGATATATATGGGACAAGTACTTGCTACGAAATTAAGAACATGCCGTTCAACTTTAGAACAGACAGGTTGATAACTTTCAATACAACGTGTTAATATAGGCCATTTTTTGATAATTCGACTGATTTGAAATAACAGGGAGTATTGCAGTCCCTTCGCAAGCGAGTGAGTTTCTAGCTCCACACGGGATAAATATTAAAAACAAGATTGTGTAGAACATGTCTTTCTGGCTTTTTGAAAAATGTTCAGAGAAAAATAAATGCGCGTACAAAGTTCGCCGGATCAGCTAGTTGAATATAAAATATAAAAGACAGGCAGTGTCTTCTCACACTCAGAAGCGATTTCGAATAATTTTCAATGCATTTTTTAATTCTGATCATATTCCTTCAGGAAACAGACATTTAACTCCGCTTTGAAATAAATACACGCCAACGAACGTCCGCATGCCCCTTCAATTGATTTAATACTCTGGTTATTGATATTATCAATGAATTATCATATATTACGAAATTTTCTAATATCTAATTAATATCTAATAATTTTCAAGAGAATATAAAGAACCTATTTGATATTCAATAATGATCAAGAGAATATATAGTTAAAAAATGATTAAGTAACATATTTCTGTTACCAATCCACATTTCGCTGATTTTTTCACCTACCCATTGAAATAAGATAATTGACACTCTTTTCTAAACAATCTCTTCAAAAAAACTGAACTATAAACGTAATTGGAACAACAAAATCACAAAATGCTCGCTGAATTCTTGATTTGTCGAAACTGTTATCTCACGATAGCAAGATCGTCTTATCATATTTATTATTTCATAACATCTCTTTCATATTTGATATAATGTTTGGGAGTATCATAATCTGTTTACATGAAGTATTGTTGAAATGAATGGACAAAACACGTGACGTTTGGGTAATTTGAAAAACAAGTAATTGTTATCTGATTTCAAGTAGAATCAAGGATCAAACGTCAAAGATTTCACTATTGTGATAGGACTGTAAATCTTATAATCCGTCGCTCATAATTGCACTGCAATACAAATGCTTTTTGTTATTCGTATGCTAACTAAATACACTCAGGGAATACTCAGGGACAAATGATACTAAGGCATAATCACAGGAATTATAATAACATGAACATAAAGTGAACAATGAAAGTGGAATATGAATCGCAAGATTTGAGATATGAGAAACAGGGGAATGGGCACATAAAATTATGAAGATTATATTCGCAAAGGTAGCTATATCGATAACTCAAATTTTCATATATTGGCCATTACATTTCCATAACTTTTTTCATTTGGAAATGTTCGCCGAGTCCTAGTTATCTGATATTTTTCAGGAAATTTTTGGAGATTATACCAATGGATCTCAAGATAATTGGAACAGTCCGACCACGTTCATGTGTTACTATATCTGCAATCGTACTTCGAATTCTAGATTTTTGAGATTTATTCAGGAATACTTCTGAATCAAATCTTCAATAAATGTAGATTCCTTCGTCAACCAGAACCCTATGGAATGAATATATAGTAAGGCACCTTTTCCTTTTGTAGAATGTATAATTTTGATGTGAGAATATATAATCTTGTTTTTCAGAATATTAGTTGAAAGAAAGCCAAGATCTACTCATTAAATAATGGCATATTTTCAATATTAATTATAATTTCGAGATAAACCTATCCAGAAGTTACAAATATGAAAATTAAAATGATGAAATGGATTGTAGTGAATTATTGTCTCATCTATTTATCAACTTCCATTAAACTGAAAAAATATAGGGTGGTTTTTTAAGCGTAGTTTTTTTTTAAATTGAATAAAATACTCAATTTTCATCATATATTCAATATTTTTATTGAAATTGATAACTTGACCTTTGCCATTTACATTTTGAAGATACCTTCATGTAAATGTTGTCCGCGTCTCTGTAGTAAATGGTCCATTCGAAAGGTCCAATTTGACATTTGAAGCGTGACATTATGTAACAAGTGGGTGGGAGGGCTCCCAAATTACGTGATTTCATATTTAGAAATCTACGTGTTGAAACACGAACTGAACTATCTGAGCCCCGAAAGTCAATTCGATCCATTATTACTTCCGCTAGCCTTGGATCTCCGAGCATCATCACATTTGAAGCAAACTACATATGATAGCTATTGCCCCAGTTACGAGGCAATAGCATCATACTTGTTTGAGCGATCAAATGGCTGATGTTCTGATAAGGTTAGAGACCTTGGTCCAGTCTTCAACCGGAAGTTTTCCTAAACTTATTTTTGCTCGAAAATATTATTAATACCCTAATTACCCTAATTATTTAAGATAATTCAGAGAATATTCTTGAAATTCTTAGTTTGGAGGGAGGATAAAGTTTATCCACAGATAGAAGTCAATCATAACGAATTATTGAGTCGATTTAGTTTAATCTCATTGCAGAGCAGGAGAGAAACTTTATGTCTCAAATTGTCGTACAAATTAATGCACAATAGTATTGACTGTCCTCCTCTCTCGTCCGCTTTGAAATTTCGAGTTCCTAGGCAAAACTCTCGTAGTACAGAATCATTCCACTTAGAGACTCCGAAGACCAACTTGCTAATAACGGGTGGTTTTTTGAGAGTTAAGTTTTTCAGGTTGGCGGAACTGGTTGGTAATGGCATCACAACGTCATCTGTCAGAATGAAAAGTTTATACAGGAAATACTGACAAACGAGCAACGATTGCAAATTGTTGAAATTTACTATCAGAGTTCGAGCTCCGTGAAAAATGTGTATCGTTTGTTACGACCATTATGGTCGTCATAATCGACCTGGTGAATCAACAATTCGTGCTGTTATCAACAAATTTCGCACCAAGTTTACTTTGTTGGACATTAAACCATTGTCTCGCATGCATTCAGTGCGTACTGAAGAGAATATTGCAGCCGTAGCGTACATTGTTAATGAGGATCGTGAAATGTCAATTCGTCGTCGTTCTCAGCAATTGGGCATGTGTTACTCAACCACATGGAAAGCCTATAAAATTCAACTTCTGCATGAATTGAAACCGAATGACCTACCACAACGTCTAATTTTTGGTGAATGGGCCTTAGAATATCTCAATGAAAATCCACTGTTTTATCGAAAAATTGTGTTCAGCGATGTTGAAGGATGAATTTGGTGAGCAGATCATCTCTCGAAATGGCCTTGTAAATTGGCCGCCAAGATCATGCGATTTGACGCCTCTAGATTTTTTCTTGTGGGATTATGTAAAGTCGTTAGTGTATTTAGACAAACCGAACACGATTGAAGCCTTATAGGATAATATAACACGCGTAATTCGTGGGATACAGGCCGAACTACTCGAAAAAGTGACGAAAGAGGACCATTTAATACAGAGCCGCGGACATTTACATGAAGTTATCTTTAAAATGTGAATGGAAAAGGCCAAGTTATCAATTTCAATGAAAATTTTGAACATATGATGCAAATTGAGTGTTTTATTCGATTTAAAAAAATCTACCCCCATTTGGTTTATGGAGTATTCATTCAATAGGGTTGCCAATAATTGTGACATTCGTTTTGACTCCATAGAAGTTATTATTAGGAGTCATGTGAACAAAGAAAATGAACTAAAATGAATTGATTTAGATTGAGTACTTTGTAATATTTCATTGAATACTATAATGTAGTTATAAGTTACTATTTTTTAGATTATATTTTTTATATCTTTGCTATATCTTTTTCATTTTAATTTTTTAGTTATGTATTCAACATTGTTATTATTTTCTGTAATTGGGTGTTATACCTGTTGAGAATGAAGACCTTATTATTATTATTATTATTATTATTATTATTATTCTGTGCATAATAGTTCGTGTCAAGATTTTCCCCAGAAATTCTTTGTTGGCATAATGACGATGATGCTCAATGGTTAGCTGAAATAGATGTTTACACAACGATGTGCCTGACATTAAGAACCCAAAACGAGAACGAAATGGCCGCTATGCCTAACTAATCATTTATAACTTCGAATGATTCAAAGGAGTGGATTCAAAGTCTCAACGTCCATTCTCAAAATCTTGAATCCATTCATGGAATCGAGAGTATAGAATTTTCTTTAATTAATTTAAGTAATCGTTTTTTGTTTGGGTAATTTATCGAAATCTTCAATTCCGGAAACATAATTCCGGAACAGTTGGTTCTAATTCAATAATTTCTAGATGCAAATTTGCAGAATATGTGACGTCACACTAGTAGGTGGGGAGTCACGCATATAGACCAACTATGACAAGGACAGGGGAGAGATCGAAAAATAATTGAAATCTTACAAATTTGATCATGACTGGTCCTTATGGGCCGTGTTTCGATCAAATTCAGGCTACGTAACACCAAAATTCCCGCTACTAAAACGATTAAAAAATATTTATAATTGAAAATAAAATATATTTTCATAAAATATTAAATTTCATTAATAACAACATATTAACAACAAAATGGAATATAAAAGAGTAGATAATTCAAATCTATTAGCCCTCTTCGTCTTCGTATAGATTCAACCTCCTTTTTGGTAATACTTCTTCACTAGAATCCTCATCCGTATCGTGGTACCTAAAAATATTTGCATAGAAGAAATTGAAGATTAGTCATTGATGTATTATATTGAAATAACGATTTTATGTTGGAACTAAACTATTCGTAGAAATTCAAGAAAATATGTTCAGTACTCGTAGAACAACGTAATATTGGGAAATATATAATTCAAAAATAATATCGCTATGAAACAATAAAGTGTTGTATCAATAGGAAATGTTGTATGATGAATTGTAAGGGTAGCAAAATCTAAATTTAGAAACACAATCTTCATCATTTGTGATCGTAATTACTTTCATTGTTAATATTTTTCAAATAGTAATTTTCGTAAATTTTTGCATCATTCAAAACGCACCTAAGTATGATTACGTCGTTCTTTTCATTTTTTCTTCAGAAATACTTTCGCACATTGGTACTGCAAAATACTGGTAATTGAGAAGTTCACAAGTTGTTAGCAGAAAAGGGCAAATTAATGAGCTGAATAAGGACTACCTGATTATTACATTCATAATTTTTATGTTTTGATGAAATTTTGTACAGAAAATAACCCTTCGTTTCAGTGTCTCATACTGATTTATGAAGAAAAATTTAGTTTCAAAGATAAAACGCCACTGTCTATTTATATTGATGTTTTAAATACTTGTAAGAAAATATTTGAATTTTCTTAATTTTCGTGAACACGATGAAATGAGAAACAAATGTGAAAAAGTAAAGTTTAAGAGTTAAAAAAGCTCAAATACACAAGTCTATTATTCAACTTATGCTCTTATCATTATGAAATGCAATTTTTTGATATGCTGTTTATAATCCAACTGCCTCAAAACAATATTTTGTTTTGAATGATATTTAATCCACTTATCTATTAACATTGAAAATCACTGATGTTATCTGAACACATAAAGCTCAATTAAAAAGATATTTGATAAGCAGAATAAAATTAATTTTATCGTTATTCAATTGAATTGTTTTGTAATAATTTCCAACAAAGAAATTGGTTTTTAACAGAGTCGTAGCAGCAGGTGGCGCATAGTGTGCCGTGCACATGCGCCTGAGCCCTCATAAGGACCTGGCTGGACTTTTTGCGATTCCCCTAGTATGAAGAATTAAAAGAGAATTGACTGAATTCTATGCATTAGCGTATTTGCATAGAGTTGCTCATGCTCTCTTTTTAGAGAAAAATACCCAACAAATCTGGATTCTCTGATCGCCTCACCAAGCTTTTTCATTCCTACCTGGTTGACCGACGTTAATTCGTACACAGGGTACAAATTAACGTTGTATGGAGGGTAAACAGTCGTCTAAATTCATAGCTACCCTATAATACCTCAAGGGTCTAGTATTATGCCTTTGTTATTGATTCTTTTCGTCAATGATCTGATGAATTTGATGTTGGCGGACGATTTTAAACTGTATCATGAAACTAGATCACAGAACAACTCTGTTCAACATCAGCTCTCGCTGGATCTGATTCCAGTTGATGTAAGGATAATTATTTGTGTTTGAATGTCAAAGTGCAATTATGTCTCTTTTACAAGAGAAAAAGATCTTGTGAAAAGTTGTTTCTCGTTCATATAATGTGAGAGATCTTTGTATAGTCTTCGATCAGAAGCTTTATTTCATTCCATACATTACCAAACTTATTTCAGCTGCCTAAAATATATGGATTCGTCCTAATCCGTAACAAGTGGGAGTGTGGCAGCATGATTTGGCATCATATTTACACCTGCCATCAACGCAATCTTGAGCCATTCAGAGAATTTTCTTGAAATTCTCAGTTTTGAGGGAGGATGAAGTTTATCCACAGAGATGATAAACTTCAATTATATCCAATTATTGAGTTGATTCAATTTGATCTCATTGAGGGGCAGGAGAGAAACTTCATAATTGAAATTTTTGTACAAATTACTGCACAACATTATTGATTGTCCTCCTCTTTTGTCCGCCTTGAAATTCTGGGTTCCTAGGCAAAATTCTCGTACCTACTACAGAATTATTTCATCTAGAGATTCCAAGGACTAACTCTCTAATATAATCCCTCAATTGGTTTATGTAGTGTACATTTAATAGAGTTGCCAATAATTGTGACATTCACTTTGACTCCATAGAAGTTATTATTACAAGTTATGTGAACAACGGAAATAGACTGAAATGAATTGATTTAGATTGAGTTCTCTGTAATATTTCATTTAATTCTATTATTCAGTTATTAGTTACTATTTCAGTTTTCTTAGATTAGATTGAGCTTTTCGTTATATTTCTTTCATTTTATTTATTTAGTTATTATTCAACATTATGTTATTATTTTCTCTAATTGGATATTTTGCCTGTGGAGAATAAAGAACTTTTCATTATTTTTATTATTATTATTATATTGGCATTCACTTGGAGCAAATCCATTAAAACTATAGTATAATTCAAACGTTCTAACTTGAGTTATAATTTTATTGTCATAACGTGACACGTTTCGTCAGTATAACCGATTTCTTCAGGCATGAAAATGAATTTTAATATTCATTTTGAATTATCGTATTGTATTTTGCATATGCATATTTAAGCCATTCTCAGTGGTCATAGCATACTTTACCTAACATCTAGTTTTGATGCACATTTTCGGTACATTCATATTATTCCAAATGCAGTGCACACGCCTGCATTCCACAATGCGATAAAAGTGATAATTTTATGAATAAGGCCAAATTTAAAAGTGGACACAAACTATCAGGACTGTTGAATAATGATAATTGTGACTTTCGTAATTTTTTTGTGACTTCTTTGATTCAAATTGATAGCTTCATTGATGGAACTGCATAAGTGATACACGAGCTGTAAGTGATAACATAGCACCCAAGTTCAAATTCTACCCAGCTACATCAGTTGAATGTGGCCAGAGTATTTTCTTGAATTAAATTTGGGAGGAATAAAAATGGAGAATTACCCCTTTTTTGTAAATAAAACTAATCATTTGATTCTTCAGATTCTACCAAATTCTGTGGATATTCCACGAATTTTTCATGAATATTTGCAACATATAACAAGCTTTGTATGTTGCATAGACTCCAATCTTTTCAAAGCTTACAAAATCTGACAGAATAAAGCAAAATAGGACTTTATCTCTGAGGATACAGTCTGCAGAATTTGAAGCAGTATATATAGTAGTACATATAAAATTTCAAGTATCAAAATTTTGTAAATTGTGCTCTTCTGAAATTAGTTAGAAACTATATGAGGAGTAGGATGTCTCAAACGAGGCTATCAGATTTGGCTATTTTAATCACTGAAAATACTACTTCCTGAATAATAGATGTGAGAGAAAGAATTGCTTCATTTGATAATGAGAGGACAAGAATAGTTGGGATTTCCATTCTCTCATGAAGTTGCCGTAGTTTAATGTATTTTACGATTCGTTTTCTTTTTTTTCCGAACAGCCAATGGGCTTGTAATCAGCTTACATTACCCAACACTTATAATAATTAAAACACATATATCATAGGCAAACACATACATCGATGCCTTCACCGTGGCTCGAACCCTCATACTACCGCACCATAGTCAGGTGTTCTTCCGAACATGGAGAACAGTCGGTGTTCTCGTTTTGTTTGTATATGTACATATGAATTTGATTCCAATATTTCATTCGAATGTATTTTAATTTGTGTATTTTACTTTACCTAAATGGTTTCTTTTCTTTTTCTACTGTATTTCTTTGTTTTTCATATATTTCATTTTCGATTTGTTTTGCTTCGCTCATATTTCTGCTCATGTTCCCAATATTTCTCTACTTTATTTTGAAATTAAACTTCCATGAAATAAACTGAAGATTTTTGAAATTTCACCGTGTTTATAATACTATAACTAGATTACTTATAACATGACGAGAAGTTAGTAATTGTAAATGTAAAGATATACAAAAGGTTTAGAGTGAAAAGTTTATTGTTTCTGTACACATTTATTTTGCGTATTTGGATGCTTGTGTTTTTTTCGAATTTTACCATTATATTCTCAATTTTGATTTAATCCTTTTTTGAAAGATATTTCAAAACTTAATAGTTTTCAATTCAGGATTTTTTTTGAAAACACTAGAATATGAGTTGAACATTGAGGAATCGATAAATTCGTTAGAAAAATTCATTGTCTTAACTTATCTCTAAATTAACTATTAACTCATGTCTGAATTGAACCATTCTATGAACATTCACACAGAAAAGAAGTCTAGCCGTTACAATTAACTTCATTTTAAAACTAGTGCAATCATTTTAGATATTCCACTGGAAAGTGAAAGATAATAAACTGAATGTTCGTATGAATCTTCATTTAGGCGTTATAAATGATAACTGCAAAATCCCATAAAATCACACATCCGTGTCTTCATTTTTGAAGATACAAAGTCGAAAAAATCAATTTTTTTGCAAATTTTCAGCTTCCCGAGATTGGGGTATCCTTGATTCAAGAAGTTTGATGATGATAATTGTTGGGTAATGTACATTGATTATATGCCCATTGGCCGTTCCGAACTGGCGTTAAACTGTAGGTCCACCCAATTGAAAAAAAAACATGGACTACCTTCGTTACACGCACATCGTTGAGTAAACAAATCTCAATAAACATGTTCAGTCAAGCAATTTTTCATCAATAAGTGCAGCAGACCGCAGCTCTCGTGCAAATTTTGAAATAAACACAGCAACCGTGTTTATTATCAAATTTAGAGAATATTTTGACGAATACGAGTATAATGAAATATAGGTAATGTTTCAAATAATAATAAATAAAAATTATTCTGGGAACTAACAGTTGACCTTTCATTATGCCATAAACAACTATCGGATGTATGCTTCTCGTCCTTTATCTCAAAAATACATTATTGTTCAAAAAAATATTTTGAACAGAAGAAAAAATAATTTTATTCTCTGCAAAACTCATGATATATGCAATTAGCATTAAATTCACAAGAGCGATACATTTTCAAAACCTTGAGTTTTTGACCTGTCACCTTTTTATGTTAAGACGCTGACTCGAGATTTTAAGAGACCTTTTGGTCATCATTTATAACGCCCTACTGAAGGAAATACAAATATGCAGTTCATTGTCTTACATTTTGATATAATTGCATAATTTCATTTCTGTCATGAAACAAAATTTAGAATTTTCCCATATATTAACAACAATATGCATGACGCGCGTTTCGAAGTACTGCTTCCTTTTCAAATGCCGAATTAACAACAAATGTAATTTTACAAATAAAATACTTTTAACTGCTCTCACAGAACACACCAGTTTTGTTATGGATCATTTCTGGTGTGTTCTGTGAGAGCATTTATAAGTATTGTATTTGTGAAATTACATCTATTGTTAATTTAGCATTTGAAATGGAGGTAGTACTTCGAAACATGCGTCATGCATATTGTTGTTAATATATGAGAAAATTCTAAATATGGTTTATTATGGATACTTCTTTTCTCCGAGTATCGGTCTCATAAATCATCAATTTAATTTCTCTTTTTCGGGTTTTTTGACTGGGCTATGAAACTCTTTCATAGATTAGGGAAATTTCAATTGTTTTCAACTATATGGAATTTTTCATCCATGTAGAAGAGACTAGGGAGGGTTAATACTCCGTTAAGCTTTATACAGCTTCAGATTTGCCGCTTAAAATTGCTTGACCGAAGTAGAATTGGCAACGTAGCAACTGTTTTGTTCCGCCAGTAGCTGACAAGTGTTTTTTTTACGGTTGCTTTGCAGTTTCTGGTGTAAAATAAGAACGTGTGATTTTGAAGGAAAAATTGTTCAATTTGAGAAGCTAAATGTAAGGACTTTTTGGAAAATAGATCATGTATTCTGTGTGTCTTTATTTTTTGTATACCTATTTCTGCTTACTTTTGCCTATAATTTAAGATGTTATGTTATTATTTTATGTATGGTTAGGATTTTTTTATTTACGATTTTTCAAATACTATCATGTATGGTAAAGTTGATACATTTACCTTGAGAAAGGGTTGATACGTGTATCAAGCCTCCCTTAATATGTATTAACCTTTCCTTAGTTTATATTTATAATGAAAATACTACTGTAGGATGCCGTTTACGTGGGGAAAAACGACTAATAGGAACCTATCTCTGCAGAGCGAATGAAAGCATCTGTTATGGGGGTTTTAGATGGAAATCGTCTTAGAACTACTGCAGTCAAATATGATATAGATAAAATGACCCTTAGACGATACGTGTCGGAATATAAAGAAAAGGGAAATGCGATGGAATTTAGAAGAAATAAAACCTTTTCCACAAGCTCTTCCTAGGAAAAAACGAAATTCAGGAAGAAAACCTCGCAAAAATAAAATTCTTACGGATACGCCCAACATGGAAGAAATTAAAAATGAACATGCCAAGAAGCAGGAAGCAAAGAAAGAAAAAAAGTTCAGAAAAGAAGCGGAAATAACAAAAAAAAAAAAATTTTAACGAAACGAAGGAAGGAAAGAAGCTGAAAAGTAATGAGAACGAATATTGCTCTGATTATTTTGCATCTGATGATGACGTAACAGATATTCAGGATCAATTTGAAAACGAACCTGAGGAGGAACATTTTATAACTGGCGTCATAAACGTTAACGATTACGTGGTAGTTAGGTTTCCTACCAAGAAGAGTGTGACCCATTATGTCGGAAAAGTAATGGAAATTACAGAAAAATATATTTGTTAAATTTTCTGAGACACAAAAAACCCGCCTATCATTTTGTTTTTCTTGCTGTTACTGACCAGTCAATGATTGGAATAGAAAATGCTATCAGATTACCTTCGCCATGTTTTGTTGGTGGAACCACAAGAGCTACCAGAAAATTAGCATTTGCCATAAATTTGAATAAGTATGAAAATGTAAATAAGTTATTTTCTTTGGTAATATGTTAGTTTTTTTTAGTTCAGGTAAGTTTTTTGACGACTT
This sequence comes from Henosepilachna vigintioctopunctata, assembly GCA_030704895.1. Taxonomy (NCBI): domain Eukaryota; kingdom Metazoa; phylum Arthropoda; class Insecta; order Coleoptera; family Coccinellidae; genus Henosepilachna; species Henosepilachna vigintioctopunctata. Next base: position 101,562 of record JARQZJ010000045.1, read on the forward strand.
TTTCTAAGTTTTAAGTTTCTCTTCATTGAAGTTACCTGACCTTATAGTTAGTTTTGTCAGTTTTTGTAAAAATTTGTAGTCAATTTTGTTAGAAGCTAATGTTTTTTGAAGTTATTAAACGGAAAATATACAAAAGTTGATAGTTTTCGTGACCACATCATGCCTCCCTTAGGGTGTATCAAATCACCCCTAGCAAGGGAGGCTTGATACACTTTGCAGGCTGTTAAATAAAATCTAATTCCTCCAAATCTATTTAAGTCTGCTGATTCATAATGATAAATTATTGTGTCAAAAGTACTCGTCTTCAGACTGTTCAATTTTTACACGTGTAACATTAAGGGTTTCCGACTAATTTAAGATTAACTGAAACACGTATCAAACCTCCCCAGTCTCCCTAAAGATTTATACCTCGATGGATTCGAAAATTTTTCAAATGAAAAGTTAGGAATAATACAGATACGCCATATCCATTTTCACTCAAATACCTATATCACTAACAGCATTCGTCATATTTTGAATTTACTCGCGTCTGTGCCTATGCATTTTTGTGTAAAATTCTCGTTTGGTACTCACCTGTCAGTCGTTTTCAACACCTTCACATTATTATGATTACTCTCCGCTTTTCTATGCAGTTTCAAAATATTTTCAGCTTCTTTATTTTTTTGTTTCTTCGATTTTTTTTCGTGTGCAAATTTTATACTATATTTCACTTTTTTAGATCCAACAATTTCTTCCTCCTCTGTTTCTGCATTTGCGTTATGCGTAGTATCCGAAGAATCGTCGTCACATCCATTAACCTGAACTTGATGATTGTTACAATAACCACCGTTTCTTTGTTTGTTATTTATCGAAGTTTTATTATATTCCCCTTTTGGATTAGATACCTTAGTTTCATTCTGTCGCACTCTTATTTCAAGTGGATCTTTCAATTTATTTGCTCCCTTTTTAAGTTGTTTCGAATTTTTTTCATCATCATCATGAAATTTCAACCCTCCATTTCCACCACCATTTCTATTCCCATTGCTTCTTTTGAATTTATTCGATGGAAATTCTGATGATATATCCATACTTTTCCTTCCATTTTTTAAAGATTTGAATTTTTTCTCCTTCTTAACAAATTGTTCACTTGAATGTGAATCCTCATTCTCTTCTCCTCTTTTGGAGTTTGTTCTATATTTCTTTTTGAAATCTAGATTCTCCTCTTTCTTATTTTTTCTTTTATAATATTTTTTATCCGTGATACTTTCCCCACTCTCATAACTATTTTTATTTCGAAATGAATATTTCTTCTTTCCTTTCAATTTATCCTGTTTTTGAGAATTATAAGCAGAAGTGTTTTCAAAACCGTTTTCGTTAGAAGAATAATCAGGGAGGTCTTTAATTTTACGACGTTCTGCTTTTCCAGGTGAAAATTTTGATATTAGTTCAATATCCCTTTCTTGTTTACCTTTCCTACTTTCCACGGCAGTAATGGTATGAAGGATGCAGTATATTGTCAATACCGATATCCATTTTGTAGACCTGAAAAAGATATTAAATCATTGCTTTTTATACGATTATAGAAACAAAACTTATGAAAGAACTCTAGCCTCCCAACTCAGTTCTTCTACTGTAAAAAGTCTCTACTTATGTACCAAGTTTAATCTTATATTATTATTTGGGAGATACATTGTATTTTTATATATATATATATATTATATATATATATATATATATATATATATATATATATATATATATATATATATATATATAAGTACTTATTATATAAGACTTATATAATATATAAAAGTCGCTTTTCTGTAAATCTGTAATATCTTGAAAATATTCATTTAAATCATATGCTGTTAAGGGCCATATAAATTTATATAAAATCTACAATGTATTTAAGGTATTTAATCATCTGTAATATCTTCGAAAATATTCATTTAAATCATATGCTGTTAAGGGCCATATAAATCTATATAAAATCTACAATGTATTCAAGGTATTTAATTGGTTAAGGATTAATGCTGTATGGGTTAAAATCGCTTCGAAAATAAGCCATTATTTGTCGCAAAAAGTAAATGACAAAAAAAAGTTATTGTGGGTTATCCATAAGAGATAGACATACACCATCACATACTTTTCTGTAGACCTTTTCAATGTGTTCAATACTTAGTACATTATTTTGATAAAACTCGTAGGGTTCAGCCTGCGTTTGCAATGTAAGCGAAAAAAATGTAATTATTTACGACATCACATTAGAAACCTAAAAAATAACAGTACTTTTCCAATATTTAGTGGATGTTATTATACATATAAACCTTCCTCTTGAATCACTCTATCTATTAAAAAAAACCGCATCAAAATCCGTTGCATAGTTTCAAAGATTAAAGCGTACAAAGGGACAAAGGGACAGAAAAAGCGACTTTGCTTTATACTATGTAGTGATGAGAGATTTTTAATATCGATATGGCCATTATAAGATGTTGTTAGGTTAGCTAATCACCTTAAAATCTAAAACACTAGGCCTCCTTAAGTAGGGACTGAATAAATTAACCGACTTGGTGTTGGTATTGGTGTGAATGTCACAATTTTTTATGGCAGAAGAACTGAGTTGCAACTCTTGATTTCTTAACAAGTTTTGTTTTGGATGGCTTATCATTTTTTTGTACACTGACTCATTCAGTGTGATTATAACTTTGTAATCTTATATATTCAAATGAGATTATGAGTTATTCATACAGATCTGGAGAACTGGACCGAAATTACAGAATATTTCACTTGTTTTTCGAATTATATTCTGAACAGTAATTGAATTCTAAATTCGAGGCTTTTATTTCTTCTAGAAATGCCTTAGAGTTTCGATGATCGGTCAGTCATTGACAAACTATAATTTTCAAACTACTGATTCAAATTGAACGAAAATTGACATATATCGTGTTCATATAATGCCTGCTTGGTTACTGTAAACTTATCGAATTATATATATATATATATATATATATATATATATATATATATATATATATATATATATATATATATATATATATATATATATATATATATATATATATATATATATATATATATATATATATATATATATATATATATATATATATATATATATAATTCTCGGTATAGCCCGCAAATCAATTGGAAGCAGCTGTTGACACGTGTTTCGAGCTTATTGGCTCTCCTCAGAACGGCGTAGCCAAGTTCAAGGTGTACGAACCTGGAGATGGAATCAACAATAAAAGAACACACCTGTAAAGGAAATCTCCACTGCTAGGCCTCCACGTGAACTCTCCGGGTTTGGAGATTTGGTCAACGTTTCGCCAATGTGGCGACTATTTATCCTTAACGGAGTCTTCAACCGACAAAGTTAACAACGAAGGAAAAATTTTCTTGCGGTGAAAGTACAAATGACAAAAACACAATTCATTGTGATTCATAATGATAATATAATGACAACATAATGAAATTCAATACAACCAGGAGGGAACAATAAGGAAATAGATTTTATAAGGAAAAATAACCTTTGTTTTGAAAATATCTAGTACTTAGAGGAGAATTCATCAAGACATTTTGACTGATCACCATGATGAAACCTTTCCTATTATTATCAAATTCAAAAATTTTCAATGTTTATAAGTAATATTTAAATTGCTCTTTCTTCGGGAATTCATGAAGAATTTGGAGGTTATGAATGAGGAAAGGTTATTTCACGGTAAACATTCAGTTCTATCAATTTATCAATACAATTAATTTTGATCAATCAAATTGAAGTATTTTTCATAAAGGATTATTGATATCTTTGATATCATCTCAGATAATCATTCAATCTGACTTTCATATATTTCCTCACGTACGGACAATCAACTTGAAAACTTTATGAATTTGCAGATGTGCGAATTGATGTATCTTTCGTAATACGTGCATATGAAACCTGATGATTTCGTTTCCATTTTAGATGCAATTCAATGTTAAATTTGTAGACAACTGTATCAATTTTTTTCTGAAAATGAAATTTCTTATTTATGAATCTCTTCGAGATTGTATTTGACTCTGGAACAAAACTATCACTATTTTCATTTAATGAAAAAGTTAATGATAAAAGATCATGTTTCACATAGCTGGCTATGTGAAACATGAACAATGCGATGTCTATAGTATCCTTCTAGGGATAAATGTTAGAGAATATTGAAATCGATGCCTACATTCATTGAAAGCGTAAGACAGTCACTGTTTCGTACTACAAGTTACTCAGCAAGATGTTCAACAAATAAAATGTAACGACTGCAATCCTCACATACCTTCCTTTTGATTGTAAGAGAGAAATATCTAGTTATTCGTATGCATATATAATTCATAGATTAATGTACATCTCAAATCTTAGGAATCAATGAAAAGCGCATCAATACATCTAACATTGAAGGTTTCACACGTCCTTTTCAATTCAATTTCGATTGAGATACTACATATTACATTTCTAGTTTTTTTAAACAATTTCATCTAATATGTTGAACTAATGCGCCATCTAGTTTGCAGTTGTAGAATTGCTCGTTGTTTTCTCAACTCCAACCTAGATGGCGCATGAATTCATCAAATTATATGAAATTGTTTCAAAACTCAACAGTTGTGAAATGTAGTCTTTTGATTGTTAAGGACGTTAGATGGATTAATTAGATGTTTTCATGTGCTTTCCATTGATTCCTATGATTTGAGAAGTACATTAATCTATGCATTATATATGCATACGACTTACTGGATATTTTTGTCGTATAATTAATTGTAGGATATGTGAGGATTGAAGTCGTTGCATCCTTATCACGACGTAGGGATGTAATAATAGATACTTTTCTAAAAATCACTGACTGAACAATTCTTTATTCGACTAATTTCGCCTTTTACGGCATTATCAAGAATGAAGATATTCTTGATAAAATGATGAAATCATTCTTGATATGTCATAAAAGGCAAAACTAATCGAATAAAGAATTATTCAGTCAGTGATTTCCTGACAAGTATTTCTTATTACCTCTTATTTAAATATGAACAATCGCACAGTTGATTCATCGTCCATTGAATTTTTTTCATATCATAATTTGAATAACTAAAATTAATTTTGATTTTTTCTTGAATGAAAAAATCCATTTCATGATGACAATATTCAATACTATTTCTTAATGTAGGTTGGTTAAGGAAAAATTTTATAATTAGTATAAAATAATTTAATTTTTGTATATAATAATACCCTATAAACTATTCTTAATATTCTCATTTCCGAAAATGAAACGAAAAATTATTAATAATAATGAAATAATATTTCAATAATATCAAATAATAATAATGAATATTCAATAATATTTCAATTTTAATAATAGAAAACACTTAAGTACCTTATAATTGCAAAATAAAACCTTAGTATATATTTTTCCTTTGAATTTTGATTTTAAAAACAATTGTTCTAGGGGTTTTTCAACATGACTACGGGGGAAAAGATTCGAGTTGGACGCTGTGTGAACGTGATCTGTGGGATCAGCCAATCAGAAGTTGCCGATTCCTTGCCCTTAACAAATATCCCTAGAAGGATAATGGGGCAAAATTGTGAAAAGTAGAACAAAGTACAAATAGACGACGAAGAGGCATATGGAAGATAATTCCGGACCTCATTAAAATTCAGTGGATCTCAGGGAAGTCGTTGCCTTCCATTTGTTAAACGTGGCGTAAGCGATCACTACCTTGTAGTATGAAACACCAACTCTATTACGCTTTCAATAAATTTATGCATATCTTTCAATATTCCCTAACATTTTTCCCGAGAAGGATAATGGAGACATCGCATTGTTCATGTTCCACATAGCCAGCTATTTTGAAGTGCTATCTTTTTCATCAAATGAAAATAGTGATAGTTTTGTTTCAGATTCAAATACAATCTCGAAGAGATTCATAAATAAGAAATTTCATCTTCACAAGAAAACTTGATACACTAGTCTACAAATTTAACATTGAATTGCATCTAAAATGGAAACGAAATTATCAGGTTTTATATGCACGTATGTATTACGAAAGATACCACTTCGCACATCTGCAAATTCATGAAGTTTTCAAGTTGATTGTCCGTACGTGAGGAAATATATGAAAGTCAGATTGAAAGATTATCTGAGATGATATCAAATAATACCAATAATCCTTTATGAAAAATAGTTCAATTTAATTGATAGAAATTGATTTTATTGATAAAATTGAATGTTTACCGTGAAATAGCCTTTCCTCACTCATAAGCTCCAAATTGTTTATAAATTCCCGAAGAAAGAGAAATTTAAATATTACTTAGAAACATTGAAAATTTTTGAATTTGATGATAATAGAAAAGGTTTCATCATGGGAATTAGTCAAAATGTGTTGATGAATTTCCCTCTACTCTATATTTTTAAAACAAAGCTTATTTTTCCTTCTAAAAGCTATTTCCTTATTATTCCCCTCTGGTTGTATAGAATTTCATTATGTTCAAACCGAAATGGTTTTATACTCTTATTGAGTATTAAGTTGTGAATTAATTAACATATTTGAGAACAGAAATATATTTGTGTTCTATGTGATATTAAAAAAATAAGTTTATAGATGATAATATAAATAATTAAAAATTAATTATTCGATTAATTAAATTAAAAATTAATTAACTAACAATTAAAAAATTATATAATAAACATACGTTTTCTATTCATCACAAACCATCACATACGGATACAGTAATTCATAATAGTTCGCTTCACCCCATACAACAAAAAGTGTCATAATTCAATAGTATGGTTCATAGACTTGTTAATCTGCCGCTTTCCAAGGGTGATGTTAACAAATAAAGCTGAATTATGCAAATAGCCTCAAACAATGAATACGAACCAGAAATAATAAACAATCTAATTAACAAAAAACTTTTCAAAAGAGCGGTTTCAAAAGTTTATCCTCTTATCAAAAAAAAGTCAATATTTGGTAAATTTAATGGACGATGAATCTACTCTGTGATAGTTCATATTTAAATGAGAGGTAATAATAAAAACTTGTCTAAAAATCACTGACTGAACAATTCTTTATTCGACTAGTTTCGCCTTTTACAGCATGCTGTATATAATAAAAACTAGTCGAATGACTGAACAATTGTTCAGTCTAGTTTCGCCTTTTACAGCATGCTGTAAAAGGCGAAACTAGTCGAATAAATAATTGTTCAGTCAGTGATTTTTAGACAAGTTTTTATTATTACCTCTCATTTCAATATTTGGTGTTTTAACATATATGGGGACACCTTGTTTAGAATTTAAATCAGATTCAGCAAGTTACAAGATTAATATTTCTTTTCGGGCCACTAATAATATTAGTAACATACTTAAAAATAATAAATCAAAAATTAATAAAAATCAAATGTGTGGGGTATACAAAATTAAATGTGGTAGTGGTGAAACATTTTATATAGGAAGAACTTTCATAAATTCCCAAATTAGATTATCGGAACATGAACGTAGTTTTGAGAATTAGAAAACAGATTCCCATTATGCTAACCATTTATTAGAGGAAAGTCATATATTTAGTTCAGAGTTTGAAATATTAAATAAAGGTTCCAAGCTAAACCTTCTAGAATCGTTACATATTAATAAATTGAAAAATTCGGGACTTTTGCTCAATAGCCAGTTAGAGATTACTTAACATTAGCCCTCTACTTAATATGTTCAATAAGAATATTCCAGGTAGCAGATCAGATTGATTACCTAATTTACTTTCAATTTTATGTTTTCATGTTCAAAAATTTTAACTTTCCTTTATTTGTTCTTTGAAATCTTAGTTGAATATTGTTTGTATCTTTTCCTACATTTACTTGGTATATCTGACCTAAGAAATTGATTTTCTGAGTTAATTTCCAAGTATACGATCTTTTTTTTTTTTGTTAAATATCAGTTGTATTCTATGGTCCTCATTCCAAGTTAGTCATAGAGCATACCTGGTATGTTCTGTGAAAATAGCTATAAGTTTTTGTAAAATTACACCTACTAATAATTCAGCATTTGATAAAGAAGTAGTACTTCGAAACGTCGTCATGCGTATTCTGAATATTGTTCATTATGGATATTAATGTCCTCCAAGTATCGGCCTCATCAATAATCAAGATGATAATGTATTGTAAATTTAGCTTTCAACTTCAAATGGCAGAAGATTAATACTAGAAGCTGAATTACAATATTAGTGAAAATTCTTCAATAATTTTGGTGATAAAAACCTAAATAAAAACCAAATTTTGTTTTTCGTCATAATAGATTGTCAAATTGTACGGAAGAAGCTCATCGTTGAAATAATTTTTCAATACTAAACAAGTATTTCCCGAAGATATAAATCATTTTGAAATTCTTGAAGAATAGATAGTTTTGAGTTTTTTTAATGATAACGCTTTTGTTCGTTAACATATAGTGAAAAACCTGGTTAATAACCAGCCAGAAAAAGGTTTCATACAAATATTTTCATTCACAAAAAGCTCAATAACGAGTAAGCAAAATTACAATATGAATTTTGAGCTATATTATTGAAGTGAAAGCTCTTCAGCAATGTTTGGCACTTTTTGGTAGAGAAAAATCATATGGGTTCGTATTCTGACGTATACAGCTGACGTATTGCACTTAGATAAATTGGAATCAAACATTCTCATTTCTCATTTTAGTACCATAAGCCTGCTGTATCTTTTTTAGAACACAATCAAATAATCGAAAGTTCTGAAGGTCTACGTATGGTTGAAATGATGACAACAATGCGAACAATGAAAATAATGTTAAAACTCAAGTATTAAAATTTATGTGAATACAAATACTATCGACGGATAATATGATTTTATATCAATTGTTATTTCGATTAAATTGTATTTATATTTAGTCATGATGTTGTAGAGCCGGTAATTTATTCGAATAATAGAAAACCATATAAGTATGCATGTAATTGTTGCTCGGAGTGTCGATTTATCTGGAAACCAAATTGATTTTGATTATTTTAATTTGAAATTATGAATATTCGAATTTTAATACTAAAAGTTCCGATTTTTCACTTATATCCGAAGTCCCTATTAAAATTTTTTTTCGATGTTGATTTTACCAAATTTGTACTGAAAATTTTTGAAAAATATGAAAGAAAGGCTCAATATCTGATCTTCAATTAATTCGCCTCTTGAAAATTTTACGAATTTTTTCGGAACTCTAGATCTTCATCATTTTCTGTCATAATATTGTCGATTTATTTTTGAAGGCAACGAATGAATATGCAGTCTATCTCCAAACCAGAAGTCAATAAACGTTTCATCGTTTCGATGCAAACAATAAAAGTTGAAATATATTCCGCGAAATTCGACAGTCTCGTTCATTGCTATTTTTAAATTTTACATAAATGATTTTCTCTCGATTGACATACATGACACTTCTCGATTGAATACATTTCAGTTCACAAAATACTTAATATTTATCTCAAATTATTCACTAAGTTTGTAGTTGTCAACTAGAAATTCATTAAACTCGAGTATTGATTCCCATTATTTTATAGTTATAATAAAAATAACAATAGAACTTTATTAGTACTCCATTCATAAAATTCACACATACTAACATGGTGTTGCCAAAATTGTCAAACATATTCATTTCAAATTGCAATAACTCCACTAACTACAACGCTGCAGCAGATTAATTCAAGGATAAATATTACATAAATGAATATATATAATATATATATATATATATATATATATATATATATATATATATATATATATATATATATATATATATATATATATATATATATATATATATATATATATATATATATATATATATATATATATATATATATATATATATATATATATATATATATATATATATATATTGAGTATTTTCTGACCCTTATACTGAACGAAAATGGAGGTTTTTGTGATTCACATAGAGTTGAAAAAGTTATTAAAGTTATTAAAGTGAAATTTAAAAAATCATTAAATAATTCCATGAACATATTTCTTTTTTTGTTAGTTGTAATTTCATTATTGGTGATTAATTCAAATATTGCAGAATGAAATATATTAAATTGTGTTCCTTACCTCATCTTTTCGTTCTCACAACAAGTTTTCAGGAATATACAATTTTATAGGAAAGCTACTCTCTTATATCCACCACACATTAACTAAGGAGATAAAACTTCATTCAGTGTAAATGAAGAAGAAACAGATTCTTTCAGATATTTCTGTTATGCTTTAAACTGTAAACAAATGTGTTGAATTCAATAACCATACTTTTTTCTAACCAACCTTGACGAAGGCTTGGACGATAACTTTCAGCAGGAATAAAGAATATGATGATATTGAAAGTATCCAACTGAAAAATTTACCTATGATAGTAGAAGATTGTTATTCAAAAGCAATCGATAAATATCTAATAGTCTTCCTGTCTGAAAAATGTTCGAATTGAGAGAGGTAGAACTTCATGTCTAAATTTATTTTTAATTCTGGCACAACGACTTGGTTTCCATATTGACGTTCACAACGAATAAAATCTAAAAATACGTCAGTAATGAAGTGTATCTCAGTTAGCTGTGTAATACTCAATCGAATTATTTTGTAGTTTCTTTTTGACATATTAGTAAGTCATTTTTTATGAAATTGTGAATCTGACACTAGATATAATTGCTTATTAACAATAATTAACAATAATCAACAAAAGTAATTTTTATCAAAAAAGGCTTTCTTATTTATACACGTTATATATATATATATATATATATATATAATATATATATATATATATATATATATATATATATATATATATATATATATATATATATATATATATATATATAACATGTTTTATAGAGTAGTATGTGTCTTATTATACTTTCAGCAATAATATACTCTTTGAAATGGAAAAATCTCTATTTGTTTACGTTCCTTTGACAATTGCAATTTCTCAAAAAAGTTTCATCAGAGAAATTGTCATTAGCCAGAGTTCTCAATTTGACTGTAATTTCTTCTTTTATATGTTGGAATGGAAATTCGAAATGTACACCACAAGGGGAATATACACTGGAAGACATTACGCCGGAGAAGTTTGTCGCGGCGATTTTTGTTCTTTATACATATTCATCTTTGAGCCACGGAAAGAAAAGTCCTTATACACGTGGAAATATTAAACACAGGAAAACATGCTGCTATCTTGACACCAGCAGAAATAAAAAACTTAAATATCACTTCATAAACACTCGGGTTATTAATAGACAGGAGAAAGCATAAATTGTAGGGCTGATTAAACTGTATGATGTTTTCCCATTGCGAAAACAGAACTTTTCTCTGATGTCGTAAATTGTTACAGACTAAAAACAGATGATCAAGTGTACCTATTTCACCACACTCGCTTAGAGGTGAATCTTTCATTCCAAATTTATTTAAGTAAAAGGGGCATAGAGCGTGACGGGTCCTCATCCGAGGAATGATAGTTATTAATTTCCTTCGATATACAAGTCTTTTGAACCAAGGAGTATTAGCTGGAATTGGTTGATGAGATTTGTAATATGCCCCTTTTGTACTTTTTTGGTATTCCTCTTCCTCTTTGAACTTCAGGTAGAAATCGGAATTATGGGATTTCTTTATTTTCAATTTATTCAATGATGGCTTTTTTGCTGCTAGGTCAACCTTTTCATTGGTCGAGATACCACAAGAGCTTTAACCCACATAAGGGCAAGTAATGGCAAGTATTTTAATAATTCCTCAACATTCATAGGACTATTCAATACCCTAATCCGTAGCAAGTTGGAGTATGCCAGCATGATCTGGCATCCCATTCACACTTGCCATTAACGTCATCTTGAGGCTATTCAGAGAAGGTTCTTGAAATTCTTAGTTTGGAGGGAGGATAAAGTTTATCCACAGAGAGGAGTCAATCATAACGAATTATTGAGTCGATTTAGTTTAATCTCATTGCAGAGCAGGGGAGAAACCTTATCACTCAAATTTTTGTACAAATTACTGCACAATGAGTACTGCACAATAGTCCTCCTCTCTTGTCCGCTTTGAAATTTCGTGTTCCTAGGCAAAATTCTCGTAATACAGAGTTATTCCACCTAGAGACTCCGAGGATCAACTCCCTAATACAATCCCCATTTGGTTTATGGAGTCTACATTCAATAGAGTTTCCAATTATTGCGACATTCACTTCGACTCCATAGAATTTATTATCAGGAGTTATGTGAACAGAGAAAATTGACTAAAATGAATTAATTTAGATTGAGTTCCTTGTAATATTTAATTGAATGCATAAAGTAGTTATGAGTTACTATATTTTTTAGATTAGATTGAGCTCTTTGTTATATCTTTTTCATTTTAATTATTTAGTTATGTATTCAACATTTTTATTATTTTCTGTAATTGGGTGTTATACCTGTTGAGAATAAAGAACTTATTATTATAAGGAAAACTTCTACTTAAATAATTCAGGGATGTTAGAATATTTTTATGTATGAATGAAAACGAGCTCTCTAGTGATGTTTTCAAGGAATAATTTATAATTTAGAATGTTATAATTCAATGGAAATCAGAATGAAGGAAATCTCAATGATAATCCGAGATACCACCAGATTTTTATCGTGATAAAAAATTCAATAAATGACAATGATTTTATCAGCCAAGGACAGATATGATGTAAGCAAAATATCTGATTACGAATAACGGACAGATTTATTAGATGATAAACAATGGGTAAAAGGTTGTATCACAGCAAACTGAATGACAAAATTGAAATACAGAAACATAATTGAAGCAATATTAGCATTGTGAATGTTTACAGCCAAACATCGACGCAAGTTCATTTCAAAATTTAAAGTAGTAACGCAAACAATGTTTCCTAGATTTGAATTGAACACATTTACGTTTTCATTGTGACGTACGTTTCGCCTTATTATGGCTTCTTCAGAAATATTTGCATGAGAGAATGATTTATATAAAAAAATACATAAACTCAAATTCAATTTCAACAACTTCTTTGTAATATCTAGGTGGTAATTCTAGGAGCCTCCCACTTAGTATCAGTCGGAAAAATAACAATAATAATAATAACTTTAAATTTTCCTTCAGGTAAAAACCCAGTTACAGGAAATATTCGAAATAATGACTGAGATTGAATTCTCGCCTAACTCTTGATGAAACATAATTAAATTAAATTAAACTCTTGGCTTAATCAAGAATTCTTGATAATGCTGTAAAAGGCGAAACTAGTAGAATAAAGTCTTGGCTTAATGTTTCACGACTATATTCAACAACATGAATTTGTCAACATGTTTCGAGCGTGAGCTCATTTTCAAGACTAAAATACAGTAAGGAACGAAAAACAAATTTATATCTATACAATGGATGTAAGGAGGAGGATAATTGAAAATCTACCTGTACATTTACGATGTCTCCTTTATTCTTCCAAGAACTGCATATTTCATGAAGCATCCATTTCTCCTTACATCCATTGTATAGATATAAATTTGTTGTTCGTTCCTTACTGTATTTTAGTCTTGTTAAAATGAGCTCACGCTCGAAACATGTTGACAAATTCATGTTGTTAAATATAATCGTGAAAATTAAAAAGTTTAATTTAATTTAATATTCAAAATAATATATACAGTATTAACACCTAATGATATAATGTAAACTTTTAAAAAATGATTATCAGTAAAAGAAATAATTATAATGAATAATAGACAATGAGAATACAGCTATAATTTAAAATTCACTATACATGAAAACATTCCAAGTAAATCCAACTTATGAAAGCAAATGCGAGTCCCTGTTGATATCGCATTCGTCAGACACATCCTCGAATAGCGAACACATACATCTAATGTTTGATTGTATGAGGGAATTAGTTTTTGGAGTACCCAATGAAAAAAATTTACCTGAACGTGAACATTGTGTAGGAACATGGAGGTCAATAGAGCCAATAAGGGTAGGACAGTCTATATAACCATGTAAGGGGTTATACAGGAACTTCAGAGATAACAAGTCCCTGCCAACTTCGAGTGATTTAACCCCAAATCTGTTTAACAGTTCAGTTTGGCTATCTCCTCTGGCCGGATTAACGTGATCTTCCTCCAAATTGGATAATTGAGAAATTTTTGTTGTATCGACTCTAAATGATTTTTTTTGAGAATTGTAAATCGGACGCCAAATCATACATCCGAAATCTAATAGGCCCTTTGTTGATAAGTTGAGTGAAAATTTTTATACCTGTTTATTTCCGCTCATTCCCAAAAATTTAATTGAATGCCCATTTGGCGTAATTTAAATGGTCTATTATTTCGTTATCCATTTTTTCGTTCTTTTACTCGAATAGTAATATGACGTATGTTCCAACAATATAAATATATAATAAATCACTGAAAAATACAAGACCGTTTAAAATAAACAGGCATGTTTTTGGGAACATTTAACACACTCTGAACTCAATATAGATGAGCGGAAATTTGAAGAAAATGGAAATCAATTCAAAATTGTGATTGCTCTTGTTTTTTCGAAGTTTTTGAAGGATGCAATTTTAAATTTTGTAATTGATTATTTGATTCAATAAATATATTCGACTTTATTGGGGATATATAGTTGAAAAAAAAATAGAATAGAAAATATGTTAAATGCTTATTTGTTCATCGAAATGATAACAATCAGGTATTGATGATTCGTGTTCAACTGATGAGAATTTAATACCATATTGAATATCTGTTATCAAATTATCGTTTGTAGTATAGTGAGTCGATTAAATTGTCACATCAACTTCACCTCCACCAGTAAATTTGATGTGATTTACACAGATTTTCAGAAAGCTGTTGATAAAGTTCGTACAGCTGGAGGGTATACAGTCGTCTGAGTTCATACCTAACTCTGGAATACCTCAAGGGTTTAATCTTGGGCCACTGTTATTTATTCTATTCGAAAATGATCTGATGAATAATATTCACTCTACACATTTAATGTTCGCGGACGATTTAAAACTATATAAAAAAGTTAGATCACAGGACATCTTCATCCCGCGCTGGACCATGTTGCTAGTTGATTTGAGGGTAATTATTTGAGTTCAAATACGTCAAAGTGTAACGTTGTCTCTTTCACAAGGAAAGAAGATTGAATTGAATGTATGTGATTCGGTGGTCAGATTCTTTCTCGTTCTGATATGGTGAGAGATCTTGGTGTAGTCTTCGCTCAGAAGCTTTCTTTCATTACACACATTACACAACGTATTTCATCTTCCTCAAAAATATATGGATTCATTATACGCAATAGCAATATTTCAATAATTCCTCAACATTTATAGGACCATTTAATGCCCTGATCAGCAGCAAGTTGGAGTATGGCAGCATGATCTGGCATCCTATTTACACTTGCCATCAACGCCATCTTGATGCCATTCAGAGAAGGTTCTTGAAATCCTTAGTTTGGAGGAAAGATAAAGTTTATCCACAGAGAGGAGTCAACCATAACGAATTATTGAGTCGATTTAGTTTAATCTTATTGCAGCGCAGGAGAGAAAATTTATCACTTAAATTTTTGTACAAATTACTGCACAACAGAGTTTATTGTCCTCCTCTCTTGTCCTCTTCGAAATATCTTGTTTCTAGGTAAAATTCTCGTACTGCAGTATTATTCCACCTAGAGACGCCGAGGATCAACTTGCTAATACAATCCCCTATTTGATTAATGGAGTCTACATTCAATAGAGTTACCAATAATTGTGACATTCACTTTGACTCCATAGAAGATATTATGGGGTTATGTGAACAAAGTAAATTAACTAAAATGATTGATTTAGATTGAGTTTTCTTGAATTCTTGTAATATTCAATTGAATTCTATCATTCAGTTATCAGTTACTATTTTAGTTTTTTTAAATTAAGCTCTTTGTTATATCTCTTTCATTTTATTTATTTACTCATTATTCAACATAATGTTATTATTTTCTCTATTTGGGTATTATACCTGTTGAGAATAAAGAACTTATTATTATTATTATTGTTAGATTTTCACTGAATTTATGAAACATTACAATTATTCTTGTAATATTATAACAAATCGGTGTATCATATACATTATGTTTTAGAAACTAGAGTAAAAAATTAAAAGAATTAGTTTTATTCACAATATAATAACTATCAGGAAAAGTGACAAAAACTGAGAAATTTTATTGATCAAAATCGATTTTTTCAATTTGAATGTACTGAGATCGGTTGATAACAAGAAGCTTTCAACAAGTTTTAATTACAACATGTAGGTATGTATGATATATAACATCTATATTAATTGATGTTTTAAATATTATTGAATTCAGGGTGAACTAAAGGATCTGAAGTAAATCGAAAATAGCATTGAAACTTTATTATTCATTAGTTTGGAACTGTCCTCAAGTATTTAGCTGATGTTTGTCCACGGCAGTTTTTAGGGTTCAAGTTCACAGCAGTGCAGTCAATCAATCGGACTGACTTGTCGAAACAAAGCCTGACCTCACTGAGCAACGCCTCACCCATTTCATCAAGTGTACAACTAATTTGTGGGACTTTTCCGAATTTGTTGACGATTGCATCAATCAAATCATTCAGTGAATAACTTTGAGATCCAGGTCGAATACCACTTTCGGAAAATGCCTGATATATGTCATATTGTTCGCCCAAAGTTAGTGTGCTCTTGAAATATTTGAACAAGGTGTTAAATTGTGGTAGTACCTTTGCACATGTTCCATGTTTTGACCACTCGTGAGACCAGAAAGAATTGGAACTAGTACCTCCTTGTATATTTGTCCATTTTGCATTCATTTCACTTAGAATCGGAGATAAAGCTGAAGGATTGAATCTGTCTCCATTATCACAAAAATATGGACCACTGTTAGAACCAAAGTAATTAGGCCATAAACCATGAACCGTGAATATCTCAGAATTTTCCGGAAGAGTGCAATAATTTCTCCTATTTTTATTTTTGTAATTTATGCAACCGCTTACTGGCCAAGACTGAGATAACATCAAAAAATCAAAATCAGTACGTTTGGCTTTTTGATTTATGGTAAAGCAATCACCAAGTTCGTTGAAAGAAACTAGTAACACTAGTACTACGAAAAAAGTTTCCACATGACGTTGATTTAATTTGGAAAATTTTTGAAAATTTATGTTTGTGTCTCCAATTTCCTGATTTTATAAATATTTTTTATCTTATCTAGGAAAATATTATACGTTGACGATTTCATGTTTTCCATTCAATTGGTTGCACTTGAGGTATGAACTTTGAACGTTTCTTAATCATTTCAAAATAACACGAGGAAATTATATGGTGTTAAAATCTCGGAATAAATATTCAATATGGTAATTACAACTGAGATAGTTCGTCGCTGTTTGAAATTGATTCTCAGTCTAATTGACCAAGATTCTTCAATTTCTTGCTTAGTTTAGATTGTATTTGTTTCTTTAAATCAAATTAAACTCTAGACTAAATGTTTCACGATTTATTTAACAATATGAATAGTAAACATGTTTCGAGTGTTAGCTCATTTTCAAGACTGAAAGACTTTCAAGACATTTTCAGTCTTGAAAATGAGCTAACGCTCGAAACATGTTGACTATTCATATTGTTAAATAAATCTTGAAACATTAAGCCAAGAGTTTAATTTAATTTAATATTCAATTATGTTTCACCAAGAGTTAAGCGAGAATTCAATCTCTGTATTTGTTTCGTTGATGAGTCATGAAAAAATAATGATTTCTTCAGTGTTTCAAATTTATTCTAAAATAACTCATTACGGAAACAAGCTTGTTAAACAATAAAAAAATTACTATTATGTACCTGGAAAATACTCACTGAATTGGTATAAAACTGCCCTTCTCACATCGATTCATACAACTATAGATATTTTTATATATATTTTTTCATATATTTAGATATTTCTTACATCTTTAGCATATGTACAAAAAACGTTTTAGTAAGAAAAAACAGAGAATAAAAGTAGAAATAAAATAGGTAATTGAATATCCATGACAGAATCTGTAAAAATATTTATCACATGAGTAGTAGCTGTTCTGCAAGAAAACCCTTCAATAAGTCTCTTAAATTTGGCTTGATCAGCAGATTTATGTGATTGTTACCTCACTTGAAAAAGTTGTCGGTCTCCGTGGCTTAGTCGGGAGAATACCCGACTATGCTGTGGGGAACTCGGGTTCGAGCCTTTGTTAAAGGCATAGGTCACCTGCTACTTAACTTTACTTACAAGCCATGAACAATTGGCAATGTTGCATCGGACCATTGCGATAGACCGATCGATATTCGAACAATCGTTTAGCTTCATGTAATGATTGCCTTTTCAGAACATTTTTCAGCTTAATGGTACGTTATATGAAAAAAATAGTATTAACAGAAATTGCAGATCTTACATTTATCTCTAGAAATTATTTATACACTTCTTTTCTAAGGGGAACACCTAACAGTTATATTACATCTAAAAACGTTTATTACCTTGTAAATATGAAGTTTGAACAACTCGAATATTTTATTGTAATATATGTAAGCTATACTCTATCACTTTAAGATTAAACAATTTGAATAATAAAACATACAACACTCTCTTCAGGAGGTTAAGAAAACTGCAAAAGATATAAACAGATATTCCAATTCAATATTTCATAGGTAGGAAGTATTATTGATTGGTAGTATCTAGAAATTGTTTGAAGGTGCTCTTGATTTGGTTAAAAATCGATTTTTGTTTAGCGCTTTATATTTCTGACAACCATTACATATTAATCTGACGATTATATGGGGGGATATCGCTATTCTGAGCATTTTATGGGAAATTCGAAAGCATGATATCTTCATTCACGTATAAATTTTTTAAAATTTAAAAATAAAAAATCAAATATACATCTTTACAAATAGAAACCCGTAAAGATCATTAAAATTTAAAATACATATGTTAATCTTCATCCCCACTGGATTCGTCTTCGAAGTTTGTTTCCACTTCTTCAACATCCTGGACGCCCTTGTCATCTCGTGGTTCTGTAACCAAGAATAGTTATGATACATCATAATGCTATATTTTTGTTATGATAGTATAAAATGAAAAAAAAAGTACAAAAATCACCTAAAGTATTAATAGCGTCTACCAAAAACGAGCACGTTATTGTGATCAGCTGAGATGCCATCATAGCGGCGAATGTTAATATGGGGATGGTGCGAGAGAATGAGAGATAGAGAAAGAGCGAGAAAGAAAGCAAGGCGCGGAGCAGGGAATACACATCTATCGGCCGCTGTACGCTTTACTTTTTCTCCAGTATTCTACCGACATGGCCCCATGGAAACCGTCAGTTTATTAGTTCTTCATAGTTCTATCAGTGTGTCCTTCAATTTTAAAAAAATAAGAAACGTTCTCGAGAATTTCGAGGTGACGCGTATGAGATAAAATCAAAAACTACGAATTTGCACACGATAAAACTTTATTCAAGTTGCTACCACTAAAACGATAGTGAGCTATACAAAACTATTTACAAATATATATCCTAAATCTATCTTCCATGGAATCGTAATCCCATACCCATAACTAATGCGAATACAGTAAATCCTTGTGCTGCAACTCTTGACCTCATCATAAGTTGGGACATTCTCCTATCTCCTGTCTTGAAGGTGTATAACCCAAATCCTAAGCAGCACGACGTTACAATACATCCTATAGGTACCAATTGATTCTCTTTCAATTTTCTAATAAACTTTTCTGATTGTGTTTCAACTACCTTGATGCCCATATCTTTTCTGAGCTGAACCCAATCAAACTGCGATAAATTAACGTCTTCTTGTTTTTCAGGCATATTGTTTCTTGAATGTCGACCACCTTCAAAATTTAATTAAACTAAAGACGCATAAAATAACGTATGTACTACTGACAGAATGGTTATGTTCTATATGGTCTATATGATACTTAGAAAATAATTTTTCGGCATCAAGTCAAAATTCTCTCTAAACATCCAATAACTATGGTGAATTTCTATATGGATAACTGGGTAACAAACTAATACATTAATATATATATATATATATATATATATATATATATATATATATATATATATTATATATATATATATATATATATATATATATATATATATATATATATATATATATATATATATATATATATATATATATATATATATATATATATATATATATATATATATATATATATATATATATATATATATATATATATATTTAGCAATAAAAATATTGAAGTGTCAAATGAGCGATGCGGTTTAAACCTGAGGACTATATAACTTCCCCGATGTATTCAAAGTGGCCGACTTGCAGAATTTCACCATGTTTTGTAATAAGAGAAGATTAATTTTTTGGTTTCTTTTCATGTATTTGGTTTTATCATAAGAAATTTGTAACACGGTTTTCTGCGTAATTTCATGTAGTTTTTCTACAGCGAGATGGGTCCTATTGTCTGTGATAGCAATATCGTCTGCAAAAGCGAGACTTTTGACATTTATTCGTTTTTTTTATACCCACTTGTATGCCCATCACATGAAGTTCCCATTCCCTAATGATCATTTCTAAAACAAGATTGAAAATGATTGGCGATAGTATCCCCCTATATATATATATATATATATATATATATATATATATATATATATATATATATATATATATATATATATATATATATATATATATATATATATATATATATATATATATATATCAATTTTCGAACGGAATCAACAGAATATATGAATCATGCGTACGTCTTTATTTTTAGAATTTATTTGTAATTGTTGAACAGTGAACTCCGTTTCTGAAGCATTTATTTGGCAAAAGATTTCACTGCGTATTTATTCCTTGAAGCTAAATATATCTGATTATTTCAATTTCTGGGGATTCTCTTCCCACATTCATGAAAAAATAATTTATAAAATCAAATCGATTCAGACGAGTGAAGTCAACGGTTGTTAATTGTTGAAAGTGTTTGTTGAAATAATTTTTTTTTTTTCAGAATAAAAATGGGAAACACACCTAGCAATTCATTTAGCTGCGAATCTGATGATATGTGGTGGTCAAATGGACACAGTTCGAATAACGTAGAAGCAGTGTCACAAAACAGAAACGACTTTGGAACTAGGGACACTTTTTCCGAAGAATTCGAACGAAAACGCGAGAATCGCAAGACAATTTTAGAACAAAAACGCAAAGAAATACAAAATATGAGAGAAGAGATTCAATTATTGAGGGTAGAAAACCAAAGACTGAGAACTAATTCCAATTCAATTCAAGAAATTCCAAACAATGACAGAATTGAATTTCTACAAAGACAAAATCAAACGTTGTTAGACGATATTAAAAAAATGAGAGAACGAGAGCAACATACAGAATGTTTATCACAGAAAAATAAGGAATTGAGAATAAGTATAAGTCAGATGCAGAGTGAATTGCAGACATTAAACTCTTCAATTCTGGATTTTGAACAGGAGAAAAAAGATTATAAAAGACATGTTGTTGCACTGAAAGATGTGATTAAAGTATCGAAGGAGCTTCTTCTGATTCGCGAAAATGAATTGATGGAGGTGAGTTTTTTGGCATATTACTTTTGTTCAGATGGTGTACGATATTATTGCAAAGCAAATACATTTAATCTTTATTATAATCTTCATTTCCTCAGTAATTAGACCGAGATATACAGTTTACTCCGGTTTCAAACTGTGAATGGATTTGTATACCTTCATTTCACCTAGGGGAAAGTGGGGTAATTGGGAACACCTAACTTATAACGCCTAAAAAATGAAAAGAAAGTCACAATTATAATCAAATTTTATTGCAACATTAACGTTACTAATCTACCTACAAATAACTTAAATCAAAATGCTTGAAAATAAACTCTAAATTAAAAAAATTAATGAAAATAAAAAATATTGGTGTTCTCATTTACCCGATATCATATGGGGTAATTGAGAACAGTCCGCGGGGAAAATAGGAACGATATGGGGTAATTGTGAACGACATAACAAAATCTCTATAAGTATTAGAATTATTTTGTGTGGCAGAAATCACAGACGTAACGGGTACTGGTTTGACCGGAGGTAAGTTTATCATCTGCAGAGTTGTTACATTCAGCGCACATAATCCAGTCTTCTTCAGGTGGAGATTCATATTTTTCGCAGCAGAATATACAGTAATACTCCCCTTCATTTTCATTATCATCTAACATCTTCGTCAAATTTCTGACTCCTTACTCTTAACTTGTTGCTTTATTTTCTTAACATTAGTGGCCTTTATCTTCTGAACTTTTTTTTTTATTTTCCTTTCCATTTGTCTTTTCTCCTTTTCCTCTAGTTGATATTTCATAGGTGTGCTGGATAAAATCTGTACATGTTTCTTATTTCCTATCTATATCCTATATATATATATATATATATATATATATATATATATATATATATATATATATATATATATACATATATATATATATATATATATATCTAAATTAAAAATATATGAGTTCTCGGCAAAAAATGAATTGAATTGTACGGCAATGCTCCTTTAAATAACTTATATATATATATATATATATATATATATATATATATATATATATATATATATATATATATATATATATATATATATATATATATATATATATATATATATATACAATATATGAATAATGTTCAACGCGGGGAAAAATTTCAATCAAAAGAAGACACTGTCGGCATATCCTGCAATTAGTAGCAGCCGTTGACACGTGTTTCGAGCTTATTGGCTCTCCTCAGAACGGCGTAGCCAAGTTCAAGTTACACGAATCTGTAAACAAAAAAACAAGAAAGTGTGTCGACTTCCTTCAGTGGAGTGCCTGTTTCTTTCTTGTTTTTCTATCTCCAGATTCGTACAACTTGAACTTGGCTACGCTGTTCTGAGGGGAGCCAATAAGCTCGAAACACGTGTCAACGGCTACTACTAATTGCGGGATATGCCGACAGTGTCTACTTTTGATTTATAAATATATATATATATAGATATATATATATAGGTATATATATATATATATATATATATATATATATATATATATATATATATATATATATATATATACCTATATATCCTATTTATATCTAGGTGTGGTTTTTCTTTTAGATGACGAGGCATCTAAAACAATTTGTAGTGTTAGAATATTTATACAAGATTAATCAGTTCATAGGGGTAATTGGGAACGTTCACATTTACCCTCCTGACACCGTTCCTAATTAACCGAAGTAGGCAACTCAAATATAAATGGACGTTTCTTGCAATATTATCTTCAATGATTTTGAAGCTACTGTAAAATGTAAAAACAGATATTACATGAAAGATATTAACAACCTATGTCGTCTTTAGGCTCAAAAATATGCTCATTACATCGATTTCTACATACGACAAAAATTGTAATGAAAATACGAAATAATGTTGTTTGACTATCCGTGACAGGATGCGCGCGAATTTTTCTTTACATTTCTGCGAGAGAACTTAGGGACCCTGAGCGCGTCTACTTAACGAACGTGGCCGGTGTAGTGCTGGGAAAAGTATTTGATATTCAACTGTTCCTATTTACCCGCCGTACCCAATTACCCCACTTTCCCCTAATACTTATTCTTCAATATAAAACAAAAATCAAAGATACATATGTATCGCCTGAGATTGAACCGTTCAATGTTACCGTATATATATTGCTAACTAACAATAATAATAATCTTTATTCATATATAAACCTTACACATTACAATCTCTGAATTCTAAGATCAAATTCTCTTTTCCCAATAAATAAATGAAACCTTTGAATATAAACTAATACACATTAATAAAGACAGATGAAACATTTGCAAAACTTCTTCAAAGGTACAATAAAACACCAGTGGTGAAAGAGTAGTTATTTCTAAAATAATGAAAAGTTCTTTATTCTCAACAAGTATAACACTCAATTACAGAAAATAATAACAATGTTGAATACATAACTAAATAATTGAAGAAAAGATTTAACAAAGAGCTCAATCTAATCTAAAAAAATAGTAACTTATAACTACATTAAAGCATTCAATGAAATATTACAAATAACTCAATCTAAATCAATTCATTTTAGTCATTTTTCGTTTGTTTACATAACTCCTGATAATAAATTCTGTCAAACTGAATGTCACAATTATTGTCAACTCTATTGAATGTAGACTCCATACACCAAATTGGGGATTATATTAGGGAGTTGGTGCTCGGATTCTCTGGGTGGAATAAAGAAACACGAAATTTCAAAGCGGACAAGAAAGAAGGACAATCAATACTATTGTGCAGTAATTTGTACAAAAAGTTGAGTGATAAAGTTTCTCTTCTGCTCTGCAATGAGATTAAACTGAATCGACCCAATAATTCGTTATGATTGACTCCTCTCTGTGGATAAACTCCACTCCAAACTAAGAATTTCAAGAACCTTCTCTGAATAGCTTCAAGATGGCGTTGATGGCAAATGTAAATGGGATGCCAGATCGTGCTGTCATACTCCAACTTGCTACGGATTAGGGTATTAAATAGTCCTATGAATGTTGAGGAATTATTAAAATATTTGCCATTACGTATAACGAATGCATATATTTTCGCAGCAGATGAAATAGGTTGGGTGATGTGTGGGACAAAGGAAAGCTTCTGGTCGAAGACCACACCAAGATTTCTCTCCTTATCAGAACGGGAGAGAACCTGACTACCGACGCTATAATCACAGTCAATTCACTCTCTTGTAATGTTGTTTCTTCCCTTGTGGAAGACACATTCCACTTTGATACATTCAAACTCAAATAATTGTCCTCACACTAACTAGTAACAAGATCCAGCGCGAGCTGAAGTTGAACACAGTTGTCCTGTGATCTCACTTCGTGCTATAGTTTCAAATCGTCTGCTGACATTAAATGTGGAGAGTGGATATTATCCATCAGATCATTTACGAACAGAATAAATAACAGTGGTCTAAGATTAGACCCTCGAGGTATTCCTGATGTAGGTATGAACTCAGACGACTGTATACCTTCCAGCTCTACGAATTGACGTCGGTCAGCCAGGTAAGAATGAAAGAGTTTGGTGAGGCTATCAGAAAATCCAAATTTGTTGCGTAATTTCTGTACCAGGAGCGCATGAGCAACTTTATCAAATGCTTTCTGAAAATCTGTGTAAATCACATCAACTTGACCAGAGGAGTCTAGTACTTCAGAAACGTACTAAGGGGCCCTTTCCAAATTATCAGGCCCGTGGCGGCGGTCCCCATGGCGGCGACCTTCATGGCATTGATTTCCATTCTCTGATGGTTTTTCAAGAGGTTTTTCCGTATTATACCAGTGGATCCCAAGATAATTGGAATAGCCCTGACCATGTTCATGTTCCACTGTTTCTGCACTCGCACTTCAAGTTCTCGACATTCTGAGATTTTTCAGTTCTTTTCTCAACTAGGTTGTTCGAATGACCACCTCGATGAATGTAGTCTCCTGAATTTTTTTTTACCAGTACCAGGCT
Source organism: Henosepilachna vigintioctopunctata (assembly GCA_030704895.1). Taxonomy (NCBI): domain Eukaryota; kingdom Metazoa; phylum Arthropoda; class Insecta; order Coleoptera; family Coccinellidae; genus Henosepilachna; species Henosepilachna vigintioctopunctata. The sequence goes on from JARQZJ010000045.1 coordinate 127,158, forward strand.
AAGCCTATTTTGGGGTACTGTTTGATCAGTCAAAATAGTGCAATTCCAGAAGAATCTAAACTGTTCATTCTTCAAAATTAGCTCCGGAATGTATTTGCAATAAGGCTATAGAAGATAAATTTCAATGGCAGTTTTTGATGCACAATCTTTGCTGTGGTATCATGTCTCTCTTTGTACTTCGCTGTTGCGAATATTTGACATCCTGCTGTTATATGTTGGATTGTCCCTGATGTTTGGTATCCGTATCGGCAGCGGTCGTCAAACACTGTTGCGTCTTTTACGATGTGTTTCAGGTAATTACGTGTTGGAGTAACTTGATCTTGAAGTTATCATTATTATTATTATAACTAACATCGTTTTGAGACTAGTAGCCAGAGACCTATATAGCTCCGTTGGACCCACATATTAAGACTGATGCCGAACGGTCGAAGATTACGAGGAAATTAAACCCACCCTCACCAGTAAGCTTGAGTCGCTACACCGCTCGGCCACTGAGCCTCTAAAATGATATTAACTGCTTGACAATTTTTTCGAGCAAGGTTGGTAATTATAACTTCACTTTTCAATCTATTTTACTCGCACAAAAGGATTCTTACCCAGGATTAGAGCCCAGATTTTCCTGAGAGGGACTTTCACTCTAATGAATGAGGGACCTTCATGCTTGAAAAGTGGTTTCTGTTTCATCATCAGTAGCTACACGTCATTGACTCCAGTTACTAGATCTGGAGATCTGTCTTTTTAATTCAGTGGACCTACAGTAACGTCAAAAAAATTACCTAACAATTATCATCATTAAATGACTTAAACTATAGATAAAGACAAACACCCATGCCTTCAACGGGGATCGAATTCGAATCCTAACGCACCATAGTCGGGTGTTTTATTGACTAAGTCACGTGGGAGACAGAACAGTTAATAACTTAAAAATTATCTGATACATTGAACTATGTTAACAATCTTTCAATGGCTACGTTATTACAGTAGACTCTTTCGTCCTGACATATCCTTCTATTCAGAGCTCTCTTATCTTTTAACATATTGACCATCTCTGCTGAATAATGTGGCACTTCATTGAACATTCTTGGAGCCGGAAATTGCGGAACTCGAACTTGAGGTATTCGCGATGTAGGTATGAACTCAGACGACTGTATACCCTCCAGCTGTACGAATTGACGTCGGTCAACCAGGTGAGAATGAAAGAGTTTGGCGAGGCTATCAGAGAATCCAAATTTTTTGCGTAATTTCTGTACCAGGAGCGCATGAGCAACTTTATCAAATGTTCTCTGAAAATCTGTGTAGATCACCTCAACTTGACTGGTGGAGTGGTCAGAGGGATTCAGCTCTGTGAGGGCCCTTTCCAAGTTATCAGGCTCGCGACGGCGTTTCCCATGGCAGCGACCTTCATGGCATTGATTCCTATTCTCTGATATTTTCTCAAGAGATTTTTCCGTATTATACCAGTGGATCTCAAGATAATTGGAACAGCCCCAAGAGATTTTGTCAGCATTCTTCTCAACTAGGTTGTTCGAATGACCACCTCGATGAATGTAGTTTCCTGCGTTATTTTTTTACCAGTACCAGGCTTGGTCTCTTGTGGGGAACTGTTTCATCAGCCAAAATAGTGCGGTTCCAGAAGAATATAAACTCGTCATTCTCCAAAATTTGCTCCAGAATGTATTTTAATAAGTCTGTGAAGCATGTAATTTTAATGGCAGTTTTTGATGCACAATCTTTGCTACGGCGTAATGTCTTTCTTCGTATTCCGTTTGACACCCCCTATTACATGTTGAATGGTCTTTGATGTTTGGCATCCGTATCGGCAGCTGCCGTCCCTCACTTTTGCGTCTTTTACGATGTGGTTCAGGAAATTACGGGTTGGAATAACTTGATCGTGAAATTATCATTCTTATTATTATTACTAATATCGTTTTGAGACTAGTAGACAGAGACCTATATAGCTCCGTTGGACCTACATATTAAAGCTGATTCCGAACGGTCGAAGATTACGGGGAAATTAAACCCACCCTTACCAGTAAGCATATAAGATCGCTAAACCTCTTGGCCACTGAGCCTCTAAAATGATATTAATTGCTTCACAATTTTTCGGTGAAGGTGGGGTAATTATAACTTCACTTTTCAATCTATTTTACTCGCACAAACGGCCAGGATTCTTACCCAGGATTAGAACCCAGATTTCCCTAGCAGGGACCTTCATTCTAATGCATGAGAGACCTTCATGCTTGAAAAGTCATTTCTGTTTCATCATCAGTAGCTACACGACATTGACTTCAGTTACTAGATCTGGAGATCTGTCTTTTTAATTCAGTGGACCTACAGTAACGTCAGTTCCGAATGACGCCTGTGATCAATGTACATTACCTGATTATGTTAAGTATAAACAAACACAAACACCCATACCTTCAACGTGATCAAACCCGAATCCTACTGCACTATAGCCTGCTGTTTTCTCGACGAAGCCACGGAGCCGACAGAATAGTTACTAACCTACAAAATTATCTGATACATTGAACTATGTTAACAATCTTTTATTGGTTAAGTTATTACAGTAGACTCTTCCCGCCTGACATACACATTTATTCAGAGCTGTCTCAACGTTGAACATATTGACCATCTCTGCTGAATAATGGGGAATTTCATTGAAAATTCTAGTAGCCAAAAACTGCGGAACTCAGAAACAAAGTCTCTGAGTTCTGCAGTTTTTGTAGATTAGATTTGGTGTTCAAGTGTTTTACGACTGTGTATGAATATAACTCCTGGACATCCCATACCTCAGCTAGTTTGAATAATTCGTTTGTTGGGTATAGCACTTTTTTGTACATTACCTTAAGTAATAACTTCTGTTGAATTGTTAATTTATTCAATGTGTTGAGTATGCTCTTCTTCGATATATATTTCGTGTTCTCATGATAAATAGTGAATAGATGTTGATCTAATACTGTTCGACGGATGGTATGAGTATAAAATTGGACTCACTGTTTTGTTATTTTCAGTGTTTTCCTAAAAGAAGAAGCAAATATAAGAAGCAAAACTTCTTATATTTGCTTAAGTTTTTAAGTTTTCACGCTGAGAACGCCATTTATGTATAGAATTTACGTAATTGGTCCACAACAGTTTCTTGCGGTACACTGTAGCTACTTCAAAACCTTGGCCCCACTAAAACAGTTTCCAACTCTGACAAATTGTTTTCTGCCCCCTAGATAATTACAAATTGTTCTCACACAGACGTCTTCAAATGTGTTTATCTTTTAGAATTTCATTCATTTCAAGTGAAAGAGTGAGACACAATTTCCCAATTTGAAAAAATGTAATTTCATTTTAATCTTAGCATATATTCGAATTCAATACGTTGTATGTGAATTCGAATTTCATTATCAAAATGTTGATTTTTGATAATGGTATGCTTCAATCCTAATGATGGAATTATTCTGAATTATTTCATATTAATATTTGTCTTCAGGTAGTTGCTTCGAAACATAGGAACTAATTATATCAAAACCTAATTAATACTTATAGTATAATGCCTGATAAAAACATATCCATTCTAAATGTAAATTACTCCTTATCTGATTGAAGTTTATCAAATTTGAGTGACAATTTAAAAAAGAATTAACTATTTCAAATCTATTGATTTTATTTTCGCCTCATAAGAACATATTTTTATGCGTGATTTCAGTTATCAAGTACACACGAATTGAATATATTACCAAAAATTAATACAATTAATTTAGAAATTATTACGATTCATTATCCTGATGATTAAATACGTGTTTTAAATAACTTTTTTCAATTGAAATGATAGAGAAATTCCATTTTTGGTTGCATTTCCTAAGTGAAAATATGTAAGATTTATTTTTCTCAAATGAAATTGAAGTAAAATATGTCACTGTCAATGTAAAATTGTCGTGCATATAAAACTGTTCTGTGAAATATATACTGAAATTATTTCTGGAAAATCAAAAATTATTGTGTACCAATAAGATTGTATATTGATTACTTCTATTACTTCGAATATTACATGAAATGGAATTGAATTTCAAATAGCATGAAAATATCATACCTAGAAATAACGGGTGTTTTTTTAGAGGTATAGAATTTTAAGTTGGCATTACTGATGAAGATGGCAACCGATTTAACAGCTGAGAAGTGATTTATTTTCAGTTTGGTTTGGCAATTCATCATGAATAGAACCACGCCTGAACAACGCTTGCAAATAGTGCAATTTCATTTCGAAAATAATGGTTCTGTGCGGATAACGTATCGCGCACTACGTCCATTTTATCGACGTAGCACTTCGGGTTGAATGGATACGTCAACAAACAAAACTGCCGCATTTGGAGTGAAGATAATCCTCAAGTGTATATCAAAACACCGTTACATCTAGAAAAACTGACTGTTTGGTTCGCTGTGGTTTCAACAAGATGGCGCAACATGTCACACATCTCGTGCCACAATCGATTTATTGAAAGACACGTTTGATGACCGCCTAATTTCATTTTTTGGACCTGTGAATTGGCCTCCAAGATCTTGGCATTTAACACCGCTAGACTACTTTCTGTGGGGCTATGTAAAGTCATTGGTCTATGCGGATAAGTCACAAACGCTTGTACATTTGGAAGACAATATTCGCCGTGTTATTGCCGATATACGAGTCAGCCGTGGCGGTCATATGCCAGAAATCATATTTAAAATGTAATGCCACAAGATTATCTTTCGAATAAAAAAAAATTCTTGTCCATCGAATGACATCGTTGTTTTATTGCAATTTAAAGTTTTATACCTCTGAAAAAAACAGCCCTTAGCCTTTTTGAACAATTTCCCTGTTGAGGAGATAATGAAATATAATAAGCAAAATTGATAGATAACTGAATTGATGATCTATCGCTATTTCACAGCTGAAGAAGAAAATACAAAATATCGAGACCGAATTCAATGAGAAAGAAGCATCCCTTATGTCTAACGATCTGAGAAAAGAATATGAGAGACAACTTGCTAATATTAGAACATTGAGAGAGTTATACGAAGAAAGAAGCAGGATTCACCGAAGGGAAACCAAATTATTAAAATCAAGCATCACAGAGAAAGATAAAGAAATAGAAGAAAATGTTAGAATCATAAGGTAAAGTAGAAATTTTTGTCGAAATTTTGAATATGGGTATATGCAAAGATACTTACCAATAATAACACTTTGTATTCCTTTCAGATTTCATCTTTTTACTTTATGCTCAATTGTCGAATTTACGTTGTATATGTATTTAAGGAAAACAAATATATTGTACTTTCTGAGCAAACGTCCGAATTTATTACGTCATTAAGTTGAAGGATTTAATGAATAATTTAATTCATCTATTCATGAATGAAAATGAAGTTTTTCATATTAAAAGAAGTCTGGTATTGCTGAAAACATTCAAAATAAACAGTCTCAAACAGGCAATAAATCAATATATATATATATATATATATATATATATATATATATATATATATATATATATATATATATATATATATATATATATATATATATATATATATATATATATATATATATATATATATATATATATATATATACATACATATATATGTGAACGTACCCTACGTTCGTTCAGTAGGTGCAGTACTTTCGTACGCAGGGTAGATTTATATAGGATTTATATAGGATAATTGAGGAGCTAATCATAGGGAATATTCATCAAAGAACAAACTTAACAATATTCAACTTGTGTAATAATCGATAAATCTTTCTTTAAAAAAATAACATAAAATGAAATAATTCATTTTCAGTTTACTTATTGATAATTTTAAGCTTCCCAATCAGTCTCAAGGTCATCTTAACAATCAGAGAAAGTAGTGAAATATTTGATAATCTTATCTCTAAGTAGATAATTATACATTTGGTTGCTAGTTCTGAAATTATTGCACATTATAATTATTCAAATTAACTTCCAAAGTGAAACGCGTAGCCATTCTAGCTCGTAGTTGAGGTCCAGGGAGAATCATGGCGATATAGCTGTTATACAGAATGACTAAGTGTTCTACATCGGGAAAAAAAAGACCATGATAATCCTGGTTTCTTCCGAAAATAAGATATTCTTAGCTCTCTACCTGAATCATGACTAAAGATATTTTTCGACGTAATAAACAACATAATACCTTTTTTCAAATTTCACTGAAACCTAATAACTATTTCTGATTTTCTTTGGTGTCACTTGGTGGCCACTTGAGAGGGGACCACCACTTTAGGCGCCCAGAAGGGACTTGACCGCTTGACCAAATGGTACCACTTTCCTCTGATGAAAATAACAATAGAAATGTATCTAATAAATAAAAAATCATGATATGATGAATTTAAAAACAATCTTAATGAGTTTGGTTTTTTATTGCAGCGAACTTCAAGAAAGAGTACAACAATTAGAGAAAGACGACTCGCATAAATATGATACAATCAAATCTCTTGAATCAAACCTTGGCCTTGCAAAAGCAGAATGCAGACAGTTTCAAGCAGAACTTACTGTGATAAATCAGGTATAATTATTATTATTATTTAACATACACTCTTTTACAGGACAAGTCCTAATTACAAAATAGGAAACACAACATATACAAAAACAGAATTGGTAGTACAAAAGTTTCAATTTTTGTTTCATTTTAAATGAAAGAGTTTGTGATATGAATCACAACTGATGGAATGAAATGAAATAATTATAAAAGTAAAAAAAAAACTTAAATGCTGACCAAACTTATAAATACATATAAATTTAAACACACAAATACATATACATTCACATATTAACACTTATACATACATAATTATATGAGTGAATATGAATTCTGTTCGTGAATACATATAAATAATTGTTCTATGTATATCATATTAATATACGTAATAATTGTTTTATCAGAGATTATGTATATCAAGGAAACTCGCCTTAATATCATTAACAGAAGAGTTGAAAATATCCACCTTAGCTCCTAAAATATTACATTTTTCACACATCGTGTGCAATGGAGAAAATTTTAGAACATTCGTTCTAGCTGCTGGAAGAAACTTTTGGGACAATGAAATTAAGCTTTTGCAATAATTCCTGACATTTCACTTTATTGTTAATTATTTTATGCAAGAATATTATTGCATGGCATGTCCTTCCCGTACTGAGTGTGTCCACATTATGTCGACTTGTAAGCGTTTCATGTTGTATGCCTATAGGTGGATATATTCCATCAATTCTGAAGCTCAAAAGTTTCAGGAACTTTCGTTGTATAGACTCTAGTTGATCAATGTGTAACTGATAACCAGGATTCCAGACTGTTGATCCGTATTCGAGTTTAAATCTTACGAAAGCACAATACAATGTTTTCAGAATTGATATATTGCTAAATTCCTTTCCAACACGAACAATGAAACCATATACTCTACAGGCAGCGGTTACTGTAGCATTGATATGTGGCACGAAAGTTAGTTGAAAATCAAGGGTTACGCCAAGATCAATAAATGTATTGGGTCTTTCCAAAATATTATCACCAATTTCATACTTGAAATTAATCAAATTATGTTTTGTGGAGAACGACATTACATGACATTTGGAAATGTTAAGGTTTAATTTCTTGAAATCACACCAATTTACAACGTTACGCAAGTTTCTTGCAATGCGTTCACAGTCACCGATGCTGGAAACATTATGAAAAATCTTAAAGTCATCTGCGAACAATGAACCCTCAACATCGATGACATCGGTTATATCATTTATGAACATTGTAAAAAGCAGAGAACCAAGTATGGAACCTTAGGGCACTCCAGATGAAGCACAGTATTCAATTGATGTATACCCACGGCTAAAAACGCGTTGCTTTCTGCCTATCAAATACGATTCGAAAAGTTTGATGAGCGATGTCGAAAGTCCGAAAGTGCCTAGTTTATTCAATAGAATACCGTGGTCAAGCCTGTCAAACGCTTTAGAGAAGTTCATGTATATAACATCAGTCTGTTTGAAATTATCAATACCTTCAGCAATGTACTGAGTAATACATGTTAGATTAGAAATTGTTGAACGACCTTTCATAAAACCATGTTGGAGTGATGAAATCATGGGATTAACATGATGCGAAATTTTTTCATGTAGAACACTTTCAAATACACTGCAGAAATTACAAATGATCGAAATAGGCCTAAAATTACAATATCTAATTTATCGCCTTTCTTAAATACTGGGCAAACCTTTGATTGTTTCCATAATGAAGGAATCGTACACGATTTTATGCATATGTTGAACAACAACATAAAAGGACGGGCAAAAATATAGGCACAATCTTTTAAAATAAAGGCAGGGATATCGTCAGGGCCGGTTGTCTTTTTAGGTTTAACTTTTTTAAGAGCCACCAGAATTTAATTTTCATTGAATTCGGATATATTTAATAACTGAGTCGATGTGTTGTTTGTTGTTTCTCTATCGAACTGAGATGATGTTATATACGATTTACTGAAATAATCTGCGAACCCATTCAATATTTCTTCTGGAGTATTTAGTAAATTATCATTGTAACTCATTACGTTAGAAACCGTTGTACCATATTTCACGTTATTGAAAAACGCCCAGAACTTATTTGGATTCTGATTTATATTTGATTCGAGAGATTTAACGTAATCACTGTGCAAACGAGAAATATCAGTTTTTATTTTGGCTCTTAGTCTGGAGAATTCAATATAATTCATTTGATTCATAAATTGTTTCCAATTATAAGTATTTCTATATTTTGAATTACAGCTTTTTTCACATATACTGATGGCTTTTAGTAGTTCACCTGATTTGGATTTAGATAAACTATTGAAACAACTTGAGGCACATCATGACTTATTAAAAGACATTGTAAGCAATGAAGTTTCTAGTGAAGTTTCATCAGCCCTCCCTAAAGTATTGTTAGATTTAGTCAATCAGATATCATTAGAATCTCAAGATATTTCGACAGACAGTGATTTTGGAAACGCAACAGAACAGTCTGCAAAGGAATGTTACGGTAAGTTCCACTCAACTTCTTTGATAAACATGGTCCATATGTGAACAGAGGCTCCACACATAACTCTTACTTTGAGTGTGATAAGAATATACTCCTATTTTTTCACGTATTGTCTCGCTATGAAATAAATAGACATGTTAATGTTCCTCTAATGATTATTTTTACTTCAAGTCACATTGCAATTTCCTAAAGCTTTTGGAATCGAATAGAATTAAGTTCATTCATCATCGCCAATATAAAATAATGAATCATTTAAACTTTCGAAATGAGTTACTTATGACAAATTGATGCAATACGTTTTCAAATTTTTCATAATTATCACAATATTTAAAAATCACAGGCAGTGCATTAGACATTTTCAGTTTTCTTGAATAAGAAGAATTCAAATTCTAGAATTAAAAAAATAGCATCAGAGTTTAAGTTGTGTTGTCTTCGAATCAGAAAGTATTGCTGAAATTTCTTGAAAAATCCTGATGATATTTCGGCGAAAGGAAATATATATATATATATATATATATATATATATATATATATAATATATATATATATATATATATATAAAAGTAGAACACTACAACATTCATTCGAAAAATTCAAATTAACCAAAAGAATGTTATAATAAAATAAATTTATTGGGAAACATTCTTTACATTGTAGAATTAAATTCATTCCAATTGCTACAATAATTACAACTAGGAAGAATGCTCTCAAATGGAATGAATTAAGTTTTGAATCTGATCTTCCATTCAGTCCTCAAGCAAAAATATTGGTTAAATTTATATTTACAATAATATATATCTTTATTTGAAAAGAAAAGAAAAAATTATCTGAGAAATATTAAACATTTGGGACAATTTCACATGGTGAAGAACATTTGTGTTAAAAAAAATATAAAAACATCTGATACAAAAAATTGATTCATACATTATTGCCTACATTTGAATCATCGAAATACTCTGCCACACTATAGTATGCCTTTGTTAAGAGCAGAGATTTAACTCTCCTCTCAAACAAATGAGCTTTTGGTACTTTCAAATACGATGGTAAATGGTTGAAAATTTCAATACTCTGATAATAAAGAGAGTGCTCAAATTTAGCTGTTTTATGCATAGGAATGAGTAGTACATCCCTGTTCCTTGTTGAATACTCATGATTACTATTCAATTTAATAAACCTATCTTCATTTTCTTTAACATATAACAAACATCTATAAATATATAAACGCGGTAAGGTAATACTTAAATTAGTATGTAATTATTAATGAAGATAGGTTTACAAGATGTTCGTTGATGAATAGTGAATATTAATCGAAGTATTCGCTTCTGTGTACCGAACACCCTATTTATTTCTGTAGAGCAGCTCCACAGCAGAATATTATAATTCAGATGACTATATACAAGACTGTAATGCACATTCATAACACAGTTTCTAGGTACGATGTTCTTAATTCTAGATATTGCAAAAAATGAGTTACTCAATTTTTTACATAAGATCTCAATTTGTGATGTCCATCTCAAATTTCTGTCTACATATATTCCAAGAAACTTTGTTGACTGGGATAATGATATAGTGTTGTCCCCATATTTGACATCCAAGGTACTAATTCCATTGCCCTTCAGATAAAAATGAACACATACAGTTTTGTCAACGTTCACCATCTGATTATTTATTCGACGCCAACTTACAAACTCCCTCACAATGCATTTACATGCCTCCAGAAGTTCTTCAGGAGTCCTGCCAGAAACAAACTTCAGCAGAGCTAGCTATGTGAACGCGAACGATGGTAATTGTTCGATGAATATTGAATTGAACGATGATAATGAACGCCTTAATTCTTATTCAATATTCAAGGAATTATTGACAACAGTTCCTTGCAGGACAAAACAGCACTCTCGCACTTCCATCAGGCATGGATTTCATTGTTCCTCTAAAATTTATCCCTTGAATATGGAATCAAAATGGAGGCATTACATCGTACACGTTCACATAGCTCTACTTCAACATTCTTTTGGTTAATTTGAATTTTTCGCATGAATGTGAAAGTGAAGTGTTCATTTTCTTAAATATTTCATTCAGTACCACTAGCAAAAAAAACTTCATTTCCTCTCCGGTGTAACATTACCAGCTTGTTGTAAGCTCGTATCCAGCTCATTTCTGCTTATTCTGAAGATATGACCTGCCTGGAAAACCATCGAAACTAGATTGTTTGGATTCACTTTCATTTCACTCTCATAAAAGATGATGGCTCTACTTTTGCCGAGAACTCATCATCTTTTACTAAATATATATATATATATATATATATATATATATATATATATATATATATATATATATATATATATATATATATATATATATATATATTTTTTTCCCTTGAATTTCAGAATTAGTTCCCGCAACACTACATAATTTGAACAGTCCCGCCGAGATTGCTGAAAATTTACCAAAAGTTTGGAAGGTGCTTATAGAACTTCTAAGTCATCAGTCTGCTAATATTTCAGCAGCTGACATTTGCGAAGAAGAAAGTGACAACAGGTGCTTCAAAACTATCGTCACTCCCAAAGGACCAAGCCTTGTTTTAAGTGTCAGCAAAACATTCTTCAGATTGAAGGTAAAAGCCTTGAATGTGAGAAAATGTAGATCGAACGAATGTATATGAAACGTTTTCTCTTCAAATGGGAGTTGGAGGAAAGTTGGGCGAAATAAATGACTAATCACTAAATTCATCGATATTTTTCGTCTATAATAATCAGAGTTTCAAATAGCAAGATGAAATTGCATTCAGATTGGGGTACCTATATATTTCGCAATTATACTTAACTTATATGGGGTGATTTTTGAAGAGTAAAGTTTTTCAGGTTGGCGGCACTGGTTTGTAATGGCATCCAAACGTCATTTGTCAAAATGACAATGTTTTCAGTATACTCTGCCAATTCATCATGGAAAGACTTACAAACGAGCAACCATTGCAAATTGTTGAAATGTACTATCAACGTTTGTGCTCTGTGAAAAATGTGTATAGTTTGTTACGACCATATTATGGTCGTCATAATCGACCTGGTGAATCAACATTTCGTGCTGTTATCACCAAATTTCGCACCAAGTTTACTTTGTTGGACATTAAACCATTGTCTCGCATGTGTACAGTGCGTACCTGAAGAGAATATTGCAGCAGTAGCGTACAGTGTTAATGAGCATCGTGAAATGTCAATTCGTCGCCGTTCTCAGCAATTGGGCATGTGTTACTCAACCACATGGAAAATTTTACGTGTTGATTTGGATATGAAAGCCTTCAAAATTCAATCTCTGCAAGAATTGAAGCCGAATGACCTTCCACAACATCTAATTTTTGGTGAATGGGCCTTAGAATAGCCTAATGAAAATCCGCTGTTTTATCGAAAAATTGTGTTGAGCGATGAGGCTCATTTCTGGCTCAACGGATATGTAAATAAACAAAACTGTCACATCTGGAATGATGAACAGCCACATGCCATACATCAAATAGCGATGCATCCCGAAAAAACGACAGTTTGGTGTGGTTTATGGGCTGGTGGCATAATCGGTCCATTTTTCTTCAAAGATAACCGTGGAAGAACCGTTACCGTCAACGTCGAACGATATCGAGCCATGATACGCAACTGTTTTTTGCCCCAGTTGGCCGAGTTGAACTTGGTTGACATGTGGTTTCATCAAGACGGTGCCACGTGCCACACAGCTCGTGAAACAATGGACATGTTGAAGGATAAATTTGGTGAGCAGCTTATCTCTTGAAACGTCCCTGTGAATTGCCGCCAAAATCATGCGATTTGACGCCTCTGGATCATTTCTTGTGGGGTTATATGAAATCGTTAGTAAAAAACTAAGCTTAAAAAATCACCGATTATATATATATATATATATATATATATATATATATATATATATATATATATTATATAATTCACAAATCATTCATATTAGTAAATACTGAGGCTTTTAATCGAAATGTTTCAAATAAAACTCTCAGGGAGCTGTCTTCACAAATGTTGTCAACGAGAGCGAACCTATTACCTTCGAGAGTGAATATCAAGTGTGCTTCAAAAAATCATCGAACTTGTTGAATGATCAAACAATTGTTTCATCACTCTTATGAATCATCAGTCTTATTTAATCAATCAATCAGGAATCGATGACTTTCAAAACGAACCCAGGACCTATATCCGAATGAGGAGAACATTACTTCGTGAACTATTCACGTGAGCTCCCTCTATCGAAGAACAGACGTATAAACTCTCCCCAGCATTTTAGATTCCTGCTCATGACAATATTAGTAAGAGTACCAGAGGCTTTGTAGACATTTCATTCGAACACAACAGAACTATGTCTGCCATGTGTAAGAATGGTCCCATGTCTAATCGTTACAGAAAACGCCTAGGCGGGCAAAAATATAGCTAGTTTCAAGATTCACAAATCATTCGTACTAGTAAATACTTCAAATACAACTGTCAGGGAGTGTAGAAATCTGGGGAGAGTTTATACGTCTTTTTTTCTCTAGAGGGAGCTCACGTGAATAGTTAACGAACTAATGTTCTCATTCGGATATAGGAAATGAGGGCGTTTTGAAAGTCATCGATTATTGATTAAATAAGACTGATGATTCATAATAATGATGAAAAAATTGTATCACAATGTAATTCAACAAGTTACATGATTTTTCCAAGAGCACTCAATATTCACTATCGAAAGTGAATATGACTGTGAAGTTAATTAACTATTAGAAAGTTTTTTCATCTAATAATGTAACTATATTACTTAATTAATTCTGATAGTATTCACAAACATGTTTGTAGACTTTCTAAATCTATAAACAGTATATATTATGCAGGATTCATTGCATACAATAAATTGCTTAACTCTATGAAGTATTTAAGCAGAAATTAGCTGAATTCATTTCGGACAATAATGAAGATTAATGGATGAAATTTTATGACAATAAAATGAATGAATATTTAACTAATTTTGTAAAAGCTGGTACCAACATTATTATCATTTATTATATTGCGTACAATAAATTGCTTAACTCTATGAAGTATTCAAGCAGAAATCAGCTGAATTCATTTCGGAAAATAATGAAGATTCATTATTTTTCTTTTTAACACATGAAAAGCTGGTACTAACATTATTATCTATTTATCATTTTTCACTATATATTGATATCTTTTCAGGAATTGATAATAGAAAAGAAATCACTGGAAAAAGACATGAATAATTTGAAACAACTCAATACCCACTTAGAAACAAGACTACAAGATCAAGAGAAAAGATTTGATGTTGTATCATCAGAGCTGTCAAAAACTTGGAACTTTGTAAGTTAAACTCTGAATAAAATGTATGTTACTCCTAAGTTTTCATGGACATAGAATGATCTATTATCAATTACTTTTTAATTAAGTTTCTTCTTTTTATGTCTCATAATTTTCATAACAGAATTTACGTCTATCGTTACTAAAACTCTCATTTCTTTTCAAAAAACGTATATTATTCCACCAAAATATGATTTGGTTCAAAATTTATCCAAAGGTGCTTCAACCTCTGAAAGCATAATGAAAATATTCGTTGAAAAATATTGTCAAATTTCCTTCTTCTCGACTATATAAAATCAATTTTTTCTGGAATGAACTCAATGAGACTTTTAACAACTGATAAAAATGTTCGAAGAATTATCGAATTGAAGCATCTTAAACTTGTGTAATATTTGAGTGAATTCATACAATACAAATTTTTATAGGTTAGCAAACTACAAAAAGAGCATCAACTTTTACATACGCAAGAGCAAATTCTTCGCTATGAATTGGCACAAAAACGGAAACTTCTAAAAGAACTGAAAGAAGAACTTGAATACAGCAGGGAGAAATGGCAGCAAGCCAGAGAGAAAAATTCAAAAACAGAAAAAGAATGGTTAGTACTGAGAAAGGAGTTTGCCGCTAGGAAAAAGACCATAATAAACTTAGACGAAAATAATAGTGTTGAAAGTGGGTATAGTGATGAAAAAGAAGAATCTAGCGATGAAGAACCAGGATATGAAACTGACATTTCAGAATGTAACCAGAAAGTAGATGAACCATGCGAAGATGAGGTTGAGACTGATGATGTATTACTAAGTGAAAATTCAACACTAGTAGATCATCCAATTCAAAATGAAACTGGTAGTGAAATTGACCCAACTCATTCTACAGACTTTACATTAACAAATAATGATGATAATCATATATTAGCTAACGAAAATATGAATCAATCTGTTGTAAAGCCATTCAAGATGAAATTACAGGAATAGCAAGCAACAGTTTGTGTTCCAATGATGATGCCAGCTTAGTCCCTATGGTAGAAAATGTAGAAGTTGAATCAGATAATCTTGAAGAAAGTAATTCCTATAGTCCAAACTCAACAATCTTCTCAAACATTAGAGGAACGACTGGCGGCTAGAGATGAAAGGTTGAGTAGGCTTGAGGGTCAATGTAGAGCATTAGTTTCTCAAGTTACTAACACTTCCCTTAGAAGTTCAGCAATATGCAACAAATTGGAAGATTTACATGAAATATATGGAGAAACTTCAAGAAATTTGGTAACACATTCAAACCCAAATGCGAGTCATAAATCCACAAAAGAAGTGAAAATTGAGGAGGAAGACGAACAGTCTGAATCAGATTGATGAGAAATAATATTTCCAACATTATATGTTGTTCAAATTAATTTTTTCTAATATAAGCATTGAATGCAGTCAAATTCTTACAAATTTGAAGATTTTACTTTATCATTCAATAATTAGTGTACAGTTTTCCTTACTCGTTTAATTATACCAACATAAAGTTTCGGTTGAACAGTTGATCAATATTCATATTTAAATTACATTAATCATAGTTAATTCCTTCTTCTCATCTAAACGAACTGATCTAAGAACTTTAACCTGGTTTTTATTGAAACATGCACTATATGTATGCATATATATATATATATATATATATATATATATATATATATATATATATATATATATATATATATATATATATATATATATATATATATATATAGTAGAATTTAGGTAACGGTAATAATCGGTCTTGTGAAGTATTTGAAAACTCATTTATTCATTAAAATTATCTATATTTCGACACTTATTTGTGTCTTCCTCAGAAGAAAAAAAAGCTGCAAATTAATGACTACAGTGATAAATTTGACGGCTCTTATTTTGTTGCCACATATTCATTATATGTTGCTATACTGAATGGTCAAAAATTTCATCACCCCAGAAGGCTGAAGGCTAGGCTATTTCGTATAATATTCTTCTTAAGCCTTCTAGGGTGTTGAAATTTTTGACCACTCAGTTTAGCAATATGTAGTGAATAAGTGACAACAAAATAAGAGACGTTTATTATAAAACAATGTTAGTTAGGTGATCTTCACTGCATAAACTCCAATTGTAAGTAATTTTATTTTATACATATTGAAATTTATCACTGTAGTCATTACTTTGCAGCTTGTTTTTTCTCCTGAAGAAGACACAAATAAGTGTCGAAATATAGAGAATTTTAATGAATAAATGAGTTTGCAAACACTTCACAAGACCGATTAATTTATTCCGTTACCTAAATTCTACCAAGTATCGCACGGTCGAGAAATTACTTATATATATATATATATATATATATATATATATATATATATATATATATATATATATATATATATATATATATATATATATATATATATATATATATATATATATATATATATATATATATATATATATATATATATATATATATATATATATATATATATATATATATATATATTTAGTACAGTAATTTTTGGTGTTAACGATTATGAATAATGTATTAAATTTTTCAAAAGGTGATAGATATGAATTGAAGTTGCATCTCAAAGTGTAGACCTCGGTAGCTTAGCGATTCAAAGCATTGGGGCATAAACCTGAAGGCATGGGTTCGAATCCCATCGAGTTCAAAACTTTTGAAATGTAATTTCAATTTCAATTTTCACTATGAAAATATTAATAATTATATATATATATATATATATATATATATATATATATATATATATATATACTTTCATCAAATGTGTGAACACTAGTGCTCAACCAATTTAAACGTAATTGAAAAAATAAGTTTTGTAATTTCCCAAATCATTTCAATTTGATTCGATGAAATCAAAATTAATCATTGTAACTAGGTTTACATCAGGTTTTAGAGAAAGGTATATAGTATATGTACCCTTAATTTTGGATGTATATAATTGACTATCACCTTGTGAATAGAAATATATTTATTTATATTGGAAATTAGATAACTCAAAGTATTAATGCTATTTGAAGCGAAAATTTAATATTACAAGCAATGAGCTTCTCCAATTCTCCAATGAGCTTCTAAGAAAATCAATTTTTTGAAAAGAATAGGCAAAAACCTGTCGACCTATGTGAAATTATTGTTGTTCAAATCAATAATAATGCCACATTTTCAATATTGCTCCACATTGTTATTTGGTTTGACTAAAGAAAAAATTCAAAAATTACAAAAGTTACAGAATAGAGCCATGCGAGCCATTTTAAATTGCAATAGATATACCCCTGTCAAAATTATGCTGAACTCTTTGGAACTAATGTCTGTAAAACAAAGAATACTCTTTGCTTCATATATATTCATATTTAAAATAAAAAATCAGTTGCTTCGATGTAATGTAATAAAAAATGTTACATATGTCAGTGATGTGCATGGGTATAATACTAGAAATACTGATAGTTTTTATATACAAAGTTGTAAGCTCTCTAAATCCAAAAATAGCATATACTATGACGGATTTAAGTCTTTCAATAATTTACCGAATATATTAAAAACAAGTCCTAGTATTAAAATATTTAAGCGTGATCTTAGAAAGTATATTTTAAATAATGAGATAGGTATATAATTAAAAATTGACAGTTCAAAATAAAATATGTAGATTTTTGTATAGCTTCAGCTGAATAAATATTATTATTATTATTATTATTATTATTAATTTTACGGTCATTTTTGTTCAAATTAAGTAAACATTAGCATATTTATATCGAAGGAAACTCCTCAATCAATTGAAAAAATCGGCTTGATAACTTGTCTTCCATACAACGCATTATTTAATTTTACTTTCATGTGATTAAAAGGACTTTTCACATTATCTGTTTTTTATACAGAGGATATTTTGTAACATATTCTTATCAATAAAATTTTTAATCGATTACTATGTTCAATTATTTGAAAGCCGGTCTGCGAAGCTTGGTTGGTAGAACGTCCGACTATGGTGCTGTAGAACACGGGTTCGAACCCAGCTGAAGGCATGGGTGTTTACGTTTGTCTATGATTTGAGTAGTTTAATTAACGATATATGCTGGGTAATGAATATTGATTACAAGCTCAATGATCATTCGGAACTAGCGTTAAACTGTAGGTCCAATGAATTTAAAAAAATTATGAAAGGTATATTGGACAGGTATTGCAGTGAAAATAAAAAATATCAATGATGTTCACAGTTTGCTTGAGCAATATCATAATTTAATTGAGGAAATCAACACCAAATATAATTTCAATTCATTCGAAGACTTTCTCTTTGATCATACAAACATTATGTTCGAAAGTTTGGCACCGTCTCAATTTTAAAATAAAGCAAACTGAACTTTCTTCCTAAAAAACTAAAATTTTTACTCTTATATATACATATATATATATATATATATATATATATATATATATATATATATATATATATATATATATATAGTAAATACTGAGACTCTTAATCGAAATATCGAAATATTTCAAATAAAACTCTCAGGGAGCTGTCTACACAAATGTTGTCAACGAGAACGAACCCATCACTTTCGAGAGTGAATATTAAGAGCGTTTCGAAAAATTCATCGATCTTGTTGAATGATAATAGGATACAATTGTTTCATCATTATTATGAATCATCAGTCCATATTTAATCTATCAATCAAGAATCGATGACTTTCAAAACGAACATTTTTGGTCCCATACCAAATTAAGAGAAGTTCTAGAGAGTGAAATACTCACGTAGGCTCCCTCTATCGGCGAAAGGACGTATAAACACTCCCTAGCGTTCAAGATTCTTACTCATGACAACAAGAGTGCGAGTGGAAGGCTTTGTAGATATTTCATTCGAACACAACAGAAAATTGTCTGAAATGTGTACTAGAACTTCTCTTAATTTGGTATGGGACCTATGTTCGTTTTGAAAGTCATCGATTCTTGATTGATAGATTAAATATGGACTGATGATTCATAATAATGATGAAACAATTGTATCCTATTATCATTCAACAAGATCGATGAATTTTTCGAAACGCTCTTAATATTCACTCTCGAAAGGGATGGGTTCGTTCTCGTTGACAACATTTGTGTAGACAGCTCCCTGAGAGTTTTATTTGAAATATTTTGATATTTCGATTAAGAGTCTCAGTATTTACTAGTATTGAATTACCTGTGAATCTTTGAACTATATATATATATATATATATATATATATATATATATATATATATATATATATATATATATATATATATATATATATATATATATATATATCTTGAAAGTTTTTAGCAATAACAGCCTTTTTTGATATGAAAAAGTTTATTTTTGTTAAGTTTCGTTGTTATACTACAACTTTGTCAAAACTAATGAATACATAATTGAATTTATGAGTTACTATAGATATCAAATGTCAAACTTATTTTTTAGAAAAATCAAATTAGTTTTTTTGTATCTTCACCCATTGATTTTCATTATCAGAGGAATATTTCTGGCTTAGCATTCGCTTCGGAAGTTTTAGTCTCCTTTACCATGAGGAAACCTCTGAAAAACTCATGGTAAGCCAGGCGATTCTAATAAGTAAAATAAACACACAACAATCACCAAACATCACATCTCAAAACTCATTTTTTCCAGAACTACCTTCAGTTTCACACACATAAACCAACAATATACATATTCTGGATAAGTATAAAAAACTATATGTAATTATATATATGTAAATATAAATCACACTTAATAGAATCACCTGGCTTACCATGAGTTTTTCAGAGGTTTCCTCATGGTGAAGAAGACTAAAACTTCCGAAGCGAATGCTAAGCCAGAAATATTCCTCTGATAATGAAAATCAATGAGTGAAGATACAAAAAAACTAATTTGATTTTTCTAAAAAATAAGTTTGACATTTGATATCTATAGTAATTCATAAATTCAATTCAATTATTCATTAGTTTTGTCATATCAAAAAAAGCCTGTTATTGCTAAAAACTTTCAAAATAAAATATCTTAAACAGGCAATAAATCAATTTCAAGAATATATATATATATATATATATATATATATATATATATATATATATATATATATATATATATATATATATATATATATATATATATATATATATATATATATATTACCTATTATTATTACGATTGATCCTCATGAGGAGAGCGACTGAACTTGAAATCGCAATTATTAGGACTTTTGCTTTATCTTTTTTGCCTTCCAAAAACGCTTCATCCTCTCTGAATGCTCTTTATTCCGTTCATCTGTCCATATTACTCCAAGTTCACATGATCGATTTTATAGCGAAATTCGGTGCGATTTTCGAGATTTTCTATATTGATCTTGTAGATCTTTTTGGACCTCTTTTAGTCACTCTGTTCCGCATTTACTATTCATAATTATATCGAGTAGTTTCTTCGGTATTCTGGACTGTTTCATTCTGTAGACATGAATTCCGTTATTGTATTTGTCTTTTGATACAGTTCATTCTGAGGTCTTTTCATCCAAATGCCGTTTCTACTGATTGGTTCGTAAATCTTTCGGAGAATTTTTCGTTCTTGTTTTTCTATTTCTCTTATTTTTGAATAGCCGCCAAAACCCATTGTTTCAGATACGTAGATTGCTTCTGAGAGAATCATTGTGTTATAATGCCTCAATTTGGCGCGTCTCGAAATGCTCTCTTTGTTATAGTGAGGCCATGTTAGTTTGTAGGCCTTTGGAGCTTGGAAATTCTCTGTTCATTAGCGATTCGGTTCAAACCTGAGGACTGTATAACTTTCCCGAGATATTTGAAATGGCCCACTTGCAGAATTTTACCATGTTTTGTGATAAGTGAGGATTCATTTTTTGGTTTTCTTTTCATGTATTTGGTTTTATCATAAGAAATTTGTAACCCGGGTTTCTGCGCAATTTCATGTAGTTTTTCTACGACTACAATGGCTTCAGTTCTGTTGTCTGTGATGATAGCAATATCGTCTGCAAAGGCGAGATATTTGACATTGATTCTATTTTCTTTGTTGATACCCACTTGTATGCCCTTTACGTGAAGTTTCCATTCCCTGATGATCTTTTCTAAAACAGTATTGAAAAGGATTGGTGAGAGTCCGTCCACCTGCCGCACACCGGTTTTGATTTTAAAGGGTTCTGATACTTCGCCCATAAATTTTACGTTGGAAGTTGTACCTGTAAGTGTCTGTTCTATAATTTTTCGGGTCTTTCAATCGATTCCAAATTCTTTCATGATTTCAAAAAGGGTTTCGCGGTCTACCGAATCATATGCTTTCTTGAGGTCAATGAATGTGATCAAGGTATTTCTAGATTTCCTCATCTGTAATATCATCTTCAAAGTCCAGATCTGTTCAGCACATGATCGGCCTTTTCTGAATCCAGCTTGGTATTTCCCAATTAGTGGATCCTCTTGGTGTTCTACTCTGTTTAGGAGTGCTTTAGAAAGTATTTTGTACGCAACCGGGAGTAAGGACATTCCCCTGTAATTATTGATATTAATTTTGTCCCCCTTTTTGTGCAGTTGACGTATCATCGCGCATTTCCAATCTTCTGGTATCTTTGAATATAACTTAAATTCAAACACTTGAACTTATGATTTACACTTTATTGACTACATAGCATGACGCGTTTCGTCGTTACAAACGACTTCTTCAGATGCTTACAGAATAATCTAACTGTGCCGTTTGATATTTAATATTCTGATCGGTATGTTTTGTTTTAAGAGTTATTTCCGCCTCGATGCCGATTTGTTCTAAACACTTTTGAGACACGGGGGTTCTAATATTGTTTGAATCCTTTCGATAATAAACTTTGTTCATCTTTCGTAAATTGTGTATCTGTACAATTAACAAATCTATCAAAAAACTTATGGTTAGAGAATTTCGTTTCAGGTCTGACGGAATGTGTTTTAAGTTTACTTTTAATAAGTACATCTAGTTTGCGCTTTTGTCTGGAAAATTTGCTATGAACGATACTGTTAACTCTAGATCTCGTATTATTATCTAAACTCTCAAATTCTATATGGTGTAATCTAAATGATAATTCAGAATGGATGTATTATTCTGTAAGCATCTGAAGAAGTCGTTTGTAACGACGAAACGCGTCATGCTATGTAGTCAATAAAGTGTAAATCATAAGTTCAAGTGTTTGAATTTAAGTTATATTCAATTATAATGGATTTACATCAAGTAAACGCCAACACTATTAAATACTTCTGGTATCTGTTCCCTTCTCCAGATTTCTGATATTGAATGATGAAGTTCTTGCGTCAAAGTGGTATCGTTCAGCTTCGAGAGTTCCGCAATAATTCCATCTTCTCCTGCTGCTTTGTTGTTTTTGAGTTGCTCGATAATTGCCGTAATCTCTTCCATATCAGGGGCTTGCGAGTCTGGATCGGTAAAAACCGAAAAGTCGAACTCAAGTTTCTCTTGGGGTGGATTGCAGTTGAGAAGTGTGCTGAAATATTCGCATATATTGCAAACATTTTGCATTTATTTTTTGTATTAGTTTTCAACGTACTATCGGATTTTTTGAAGTAAAGACTGGGTTCTTGGTATCCTCTCAAATTTTCTCTGAAAGTTTTGTAGAAATCTCTAGTATTATTATTGGTGAAATCCTTCCGAATTCCGTGACACCTATTATTATCATATCTCCGTTTTTCTCTTCTAATTACTTTGGAGGCCTGTTTTTGAGTTATAAGGAAGTTCTCCCAGTTTTCCTCATTTTTATGGCCGTTAAATTTTTTCCATGCAGTTATTCTCTTGTCGATTGCTTAGTCGCTAATTACGTTCCACCAGCGGTGTTTCCTTGTGCGAGGAAGTTGCCCTAGTGAATGTGCTTTCTGAATATTCTTTGTAAGGATTTCCCAATTCGTCATTTCTCCCTGATTGATTTGTGCAATGATTCTTTCCTTGTGAAGTTTCAGATATTCGAGATCCGACCTAACTTTTTGGGTGTAAATTTTTATTTCTATTGGGTTGAAATTTTGTTTTTATTTGGAGGAGATAGTGATCCGAATCAAAGACGCCTTTGCGAGTTCTAACATTTAAAATTTCCTTTACTTTGATCTTGGAAATTGCGACATGATAAATTTGATAATCACCATGCTTGAGACTGGGCGATCTCCAAGTAGTTAGCTTATATCCAGGTTTTGAAATTGAGTTCTCATGATTTTCAGTTCGAAGTTTCTAAAGAACGTAATTAACCTTTCACCGTTCTTGTGGTACTTTTGTATTTGGTATGGGGACCCGTAGTATCTCTGAATATAATTTCTTTGCCTCGCTGTGCGTTGAATCTCCTAGCAAGATTTTCACGTGGTGTTTATTTTATTTTATTGGTCGTTTCTTCAAATGTTTCCTATTTTATTTTATTGGTCGTAAAAATCTTGTACGCTTTCCGGAACGGTTTTTTTGTGGTGATTAATGGGAGCGTTCACGTTGATTAGAGTGTAAGCTTCATTAGCTGATTTAATAGAAAGCAACGAGGCTCTCTCGTTGGGCGATGTGAAATTAATAACCGAGTCTAGTATGGAATTGTGTATCGCGAACCCTGTACCTAAAAGCGGTAATTTATCCTTTACTTTCACGGCAGGTTCACCCTTGTACATTCTGAAACTATCGGTATCGAAATGATTCTCGGAATCTCCTTAAAAGTTTTCAATTTATTGCGCAAATAGTTTCGTGCAAGCTGAAGTTTAATTTTATCTTATTAACACACTCACCTCCAGCATAATATTCACTTTTATCCATTTTAATGCCTTTAACATTTGACTTATACTTGTCTCTCTGTTTACCTGTAAGATTACTCTCATCGCTCTATTTTGAGTCTTTGTATATCTCTATTTGAAGTTTTTGTATATCCGATAGTTTGCACAAGTCAGACGGTGGCCGCGAAATTAAAGTGAGGCAATACTATTTTATTATACACCATTTTTCTAGTTTCCATAGAAAGGTATATATATATATATATATATATATATATATATATATATATATATATATCAATATATATATATATATATAATTTATATGAAGCCACCTATGATATATATATTATATATATATATATATATATATATATATATATATATATATATATATATATATATATATATATATATATATATATATATATATATATATATATAAAAATTTTAAAACAACACTTTCATTGTGAAACAACATTTATTGAAGTTCAATTGTACAACAAACTGAACACCTATATGGAATATAAGTTAAAAAAATAACAACAAAGGAATAAATATATTTCATTTGATTCATAACAATAAAATATCCTAATAAATTACAAATTGAATTCTCGACATTGTTCACATTGAAAAATTTGATATTTCGCTAGGATGTGACTAGCGCTTATAATACTTACCACAAAAAAACCTGAACACTATTATTAAAATCCCATAGGCATATGTTGAGGAATATGTTTTAAGAATGTAGCTGATCTACGATGCAGTTTCATTATTTTATCTACAAAAGCACAATTACCATTTCAAAAAATAAATATGAAGAGAAAAATAAGTGTTCTTAATGACATACATATATGTACAATAAATTTTAAAATGTTCTTACACACGACCCTTTAATTTTTGTAAACTTTCGCAAGATGTAAGTGGATTATTTAGAACACTATGATACAGTTGACTATCACCAAAGTTTTTTGCTTTCCAAAGCATTGCATCACCTAAAAAACAGAAAAAAGAATGAATAACACATGTATATATATA
Source organism: Henosepilachna vigintioctopunctata (assembly GCA_030704895.1). Classification (NCBI taxonomy): domain Eukaryota; kingdom Metazoa; phylum Arthropoda; class Insecta; order Coleoptera; family Coccinellidae; genus Henosepilachna; species Henosepilachna vigintioctopunctata. The sequence goes on from JARQZJ010000045.1 coordinate 152,314, forward strand.
TATATATATATATATATATATATATATATATATATATATATATATATATATATATATATATATATATATATATATATATATATATTATATCTTGCATATTTTTCAACTCATTCCAGTATAAATTTCAAAACTGCTGAATGTAACGTTGTTTTCAAAGATTCATAAATTCTGAACAATTACGAAAAAAAGTGATGATTTCGATTGCCTAGACTTCAAAGCAATGTAGAGTAGGTTTTTTCAAAAGACCGCAAAACTACCGCGGTCTTTCGAAAATGAAGTGAAAAACAAAATTTAAATTGATTCAAATATCAGTAGCTGTACATCAGGCTCTTAATACTACTGTGTAATATTTTTGTGAAAAGCTTTCTGCTGATTGTTTGTAGAGTCTAGCTACAATATTCCAACTCTTACTGAGAATATTATCGTTTTTAGGGCTAAAAAAATTATTCATTACAAATTTCTGATAGCCTGATGTGAAAACTATCACAAGCAATCAAGTTATCAGTGTTAAATATGTCACTATTAATAATTCAAATTCAATATTCGAAACTGAATATTTGAAACAAAAATCTAAAATATAGAGAGAATATCTTTAATTCAAAAACTTTGTCACAGCAAATAATGAGAATATCAATTATGAGAAAAGTTCAAATAATTGGCCATTCCGTTCCATACAAACATTTAGTCTACGAACGATAAACTGTTACATTCCAGAGAACTATTATATATAATCGTATATCCGTCAACAGAATGAAAAGGATCGTTCATATAATCCTTCAAACATTCTACACTAGTTCGTCGAACTCAGTGTAATTTTTATGAAACCTCAGGTTGTCTGGCCACGCAATATTTGCTCTTCCTATCCATTTTTTGGAGCAAGTTCGGTTCAAAAACTTGTGAACGATACGGAGATTGTGATGCTGGGGCTCCATATTGTAATCATAAATACATTCTTTCATTAAGTCTAAATTTTCCACTAGCAAAGGAAGGACCTTCTGAAAAAATTGTAAATATTTCTCACCAGTCATCACCTTGTCAAAAAGGAATAGACTAATTGGTCAATCCCCAATCATTACTCTGCACAGGTAATTCATATTATGTTTACTGCCAGTACCACACTTTTCGAATACACCTTCATCCAAAAATAAAATATTCAAAAAATCCCGATTAATGTGCAACATTTGAAGTATTTAGTTTGAAAATTGTGCTTGTTACCGAACATCGTCTGCATAGAGTTTTCAGTTAATGTTTTATGGATGAAACTAATGCTTCAAACTGATCCAATTAACATTACTTAGTGAAATGTCAGTTTCATGTGCACTATACCCCGAGTATTCAAGTAAGAATATCCCTGTAGCATTAAGAGAACTTCCAATTCGCGTTCTTCCGCTTATTTCTGTCCAATTAATTTTCTCTTCATGTAACAAAAATTACCAGTCGCTTCAAATCTATCTAGTAACTTATGGAATGAAATAACTTCGCGTACTTTTTTTTACATTTGGTATTAGTATTAAACAAAAATTCAAATAGAATATCATGTAAAATTGAAAGCTTGAATATTCGACTGAATAATTCTGACAACAGCCTACTAGATTTAGTATTAAACAAAAATTCAAATAGAATATCATGTCAAATTCAAAGCTTAAATATTCGACTGAATAATTCTGACAACAGCCTACTAGAAATTTGCCTGTAATTTTTTTATCTCTGTAAAGGATAATTTCCTCATAAACGCCTACACTAATGGAACTTGTCCAAACAAACTCTGTATCATCACAAAGCTTATCGAAATCACTATTCAATAGTGTGATCTATTTTCAGAGGGTGTCACTTGAAAAAATAAAAATTTTGCGTTTATTAGTTGATCATTTTCAAAATACCAGTATGCATTGATGCAGTCTAAACATGGTGCAAACCTTCTTTAAATTCCTATGAAATCTGAGCAATCAAATGGAAAAAATTAACATTTCATTCGTAACTGTTCAGAAGTTATAACTCTATAGGCTTTACATATTCAACTCATGGGCAAAACCACCGTTTGTTTTACAATTTTTAACTAAGTGATTAGTGGTACTATGATTGAGTGTTGGAGCATGTATCCACATCATTAATAATCTACATGTTGGGCCAATTATTGTTAAAAAGTATATAACTAAAAAATTTCAGAGGTCCTTATTACTATATCCTAATTTTGACAAACATACTTGTTAATTAAAAATACCCTACAATTCTGTTGAATTGTATGTTTGTTAATAAACACATACAAGAAATTCAAGATTTTAACGATTTTGGATGGACATATGTTATTTGTAAAAACCTTTAGAAACAGAATGTTCTAATTTTTTAATGTTCCATGAAACCTATTCACACTGCATAAAATCTGATAAAATAAGAAAGATATGAAATCTGGACAGGGACTATTACGAAATATGGGCTTAACATTACATGTAAAACCCATAAATTTAAAAATATGCATACAAATCTTGGAATTTTGTAACAGAATTGAGAAGAAAATTTAGAACACTATCTATGAGATCCTATTAAAATGAATACTTTTTGTCCTATATCTGTGTTCCAAATTACCTAACAATTGATTCCAAAATTATAAATTTATTTCTGCCAAATCAAAAACAGTTACAAAAGATTGCGATAGAATAATAGAGGGAGATGAAGCAAAATTGAGAGCAACCCTAAAAAATGTAAAAATATACATGGCTTTTCTTCAATTTGAAGCAATCGAGTTTTAAAATATTTTTTAAAAATCGAAAATACTCTATCCTATTCCTGTATACATATTAATTGTTTTCAGTAACTCAAAATTATATGATTATTCTACTAGTTATCACAATCTAGCTAGGGAAAACTTATGTGTTAATAAGTATTGCCATATTAATGTCATGAATTTCATTTGTATTTCATATGCAAAAAATATAACGAAAAATTGATTGAATGAAAAATGTATTATTTCAGCAAAATACACAAATAATTTATCAATAAAAAAATTGCAACAAACCCCTCCACTTGAAAAATTATTTTCAAAACATTTCCAAAATATCAGAGAAATCTGGATCACTAGAATGCCATCTCTTTTCTGTGTCGGAACAACCAAACCCGAAAATACCGACGATATAATTATAAATATAAAGTAAAAACCTCAAAATTTTATAGTAAAGTAAAGAAAAACATTTACGGTGATTTCTCTCTTTGGAGCAAGCATGTGCAAGGCCAGTGATGTAATCTTCCTCCACCGACGTCTCAAGTCTTTGAACAGAACCCTGGTATTCAGTATGAAAATTCTTCTTCACAAAGTAATGTATTTTCAGGTTTTGTGTTGTTCGCTGGATTGGATATTTCCTGTTAAAAGAAAAAAATATTTTCAAATAATCGGTTACATATTCATGCTGACACAAACTGAATGATTCATTTAAAAGTTTTCAATGAAACGATCAAATACAGTGAGTTTCGCCACACACTCACTAATATATGTTCCCCCTAACAGGTCCCCGTTGTCACTGTGGCTGAGAATCATAGGTTAAATTAGTGTTGTACTCATCTTTTTAATGTAATAAAATTAATATTCACTAACAAAGCTTGAAGTATTTGAGCCCATTTCAAAATAAATGGCATTGAGAGTAAAACGTTATGCCAAAATTTGAAAGTGATAACAAAAGTATTGGAATGTTGAATTGAAGCACAAAACAATATAAAATTTCTAAATGTACATTTTATGAATAACATGCCTGGGGGGCATTATACATCACAGTTTGTAGTTGGTTTCAATTATTCTGCTCCAAAGACTTTGAAAAGGTTTTTTTGTCTGTAGATTTCAGTTTCACAGTACATACTTCCAAACAATACGTAAGAGATATCTTCTAAAAAGTATCGATTGTAAAAACTATCTGTTTCATGAAGTTTATTTTTTTTAATTTTTACTTGAAACATATTTTTATTTGAAATGATATTCTTTATATGATTTGTTTTTCTTCCGATTGTTTTACTTGTTATATGTACCTACTAATAATTTGCAGGTTACTAATAATAGTGCTATTTTTTATCTTTTGTTTGTGGTAGGTGGAGTTGAAGAATATATCAACAAACTCTTGTCTGTTCTCATAATAATATATGAACGTTTCTTGTGCAAATGAACACTATTACTACTATTAATTATTCTTCTCATATTAAACTATATTTGGAATTAAGGAATTAATCAAATAATCCTACACGAATTAATGAAAGATAAAAATTAAATGTTATAAATTAGTTAAATAACATTGATTTTTAAATACCATTTTTATTATTTATTACAATTTACAATTATTAATTACCGAAGAGCAAATTGATCCACAATACTTTTTATAAATCTGTCTTTTGCTAAAACATAAATAGATTTGATGGTTTTCCCACTCGTGAGCAGGCGCAATATAGTTGCTGCTAGGATAAACACGAATTTTCCACTAATATTTTGATTAATGCAAACCGAAAATAGATATTGCTGGGTCTTCATACTGATTTTGGTTATTGAGAAGCCAAACTAGTACATCTTAATACTATTAGAGATGTACAGGATATCATTTAAACACCTGTTATTTTACCCGTTAATTTAAATGTAAATTTGAATTACGGAGAATAATTAAGAATGCTTTAATACGTTCCCTCTCTAACAGTGCTGAAATTGTGCCGAGGTTTGATCTATTGTGTCTCTAACATTGCTGAAATTGTGTCGAGATTTGATCGATTGTGTATTTGATCAATATTAATTTCACCATTGCCATTACGGCTAATTGAAGTGTCGACACTTCGACGTAGAAACATCTATTTCAAACAAGTCTTAATCTGATTGGCAAGAGCAGAGTGACAAATGAATGGTATAATATTTGCCGATAATTGTAGTAGATCGGTAGTAGGACCCAAGTGTTTGATTGGCTTATACCTGAATTTATGAAAAAACAATTTATACACTCTCATTTTAGGGGTGTTTTCATGTACTGGATTTTTAGGATCAAAAAATTTTGAAGCGAGTCAGGTGTTCCTCAAGGATTGGTACTTGGTCCACTTTTGTTTTTGATATCCATAAATGACCTTCCCAGTTAAGATGCAGATCATTATATTTGGTGTTGAAACGTCTAATTTAGTGAAAGCACGAATAAAATGAACAAAGAGTAACTGACAGCATGTTGAATTATTATTAACCTGTTCAATAAATAGATTAGTTCAAATACCCTAATTCTTGACGTTTGAAAAACTGAATGTTAATTCATTTTGACTCGAAAAAATACTAATAACAGAAAATTGAAATATTTGAAAACCTACATAAGAAAAAATTTAAGAAATAAAGTAGATTTTTATACATTTAGTAAAATTAATTAACCATGTACTATCTATCGGTTTTAACTGTGGTAAATGTGTCAATGCCAATTATATTATTGTTTAGAGTCTTTTAAATTAAATTTTGTAATGGGGCAACGCTTTCGGCAAAAATAAGATATTTATCACTCAGAAACAAATAATTCGCCTAATATTCAACATACATAAAAAACCTGCCCTAAGCTTATTGTATGTAGAAAAACATTAAAATAACTTCAAGTTAAATTTTTGGTATGGTAAAAGTACTATAGTTTAACAAAGTACATACGTGATTCAAGATGGAATCAACTACTGTAGTAATTAGTACAGTAATTGTAATTTTTTTACTGTATTCTCATTTTTGAATATTAAGAGTTTCATGAAGAACTCTATCAGACTATGCCATTTTATGTTTTCACAATGCTCCATATTTTTTTGTCAAATCTGCCTACACATAAGAATACTGAATTATTTTGCAACGTTCAATGGTTTGTAACATTTAATCAGTCATTGTTGTCATTAAATCAATTTTATGCAGGTACTGTGGTAGTTGGTGATAATAATTTTCTGCCTGCAGTCTAAGCTTTCAAAGTAGATTTTCTCTTTAGGTAAATCCTCATGATTATTACAAAAATTTTTAAAATAAGTTTTATTTTTGGGTGACCTTCAAAATAATATATCGGTTTTGAAAAGATTGTATGCTTCGTTAACAAAATTCACTAATTAAGATAGTAATTCAATGACTCCAGGATAGATAAATAAAAAATAAACTTACGGACTTGCTGAGAAGTTGTACACTGGATCAGATATGATAAAACTGGATGCCATTGACAAAATAATAGCCAAAATGATAGGAAGTAATTGCAAAATCGCTCCATATCCTCCCTGTTGCTGAAGCATAACAAAAAATTAGGAGTAAGGCAATAGAATATCAAAATTTATCTAACCCCATTTCTTTGTCTTTGATTTTCATGATGGCTAGTCGTTTGCCTTTGCCAGCGACCATCTCTTCTAACATAAATATTGGACCCACCAAATCCACCACCGAAAAACATATTGAAAAGATCTTCGGGCGATGCTTCTGCTTCGAAACCCCGCGTGAAAGACTGGGAATGAAACTGTGAATTCTTTGCCATTCTCTCTTCGTCATTGCCATATAAATCATACTGTTTGCGCTTCTCTACGTCAGTTAATATTGCAACAGCGTTTCCTACAAAACCATTGAAATAATGTATGATTGCTTCATTTTAAATAAAAATATTATTTGGAAGAATGGAAACTTAAATTAAGTTTGAAGTAATAATAATACGAATATCTTTTTCTTCACTAATAATATTTAAATCAAGCCACGCTATCAACAGCAATATAACTGAATTCTAAACGCAAGATAGTGTCCTCTAAATCTTCAACTTTATGGAAAACTTTTTAGTCATTGTGACCTAATACAAAAGTACTACGTCATTTTGGTTTTCTCCTAATCTATTTATGTTAATCCTTAATCCTTAATGTAGTTAATAGTAGTCTAGAACAAGGAGTGTTTCCTAGAAAGTGGAAAACGAGCACTGTCATACCTATGGAAAAAAAGACGGGCACAGACCGATGCGAAGATTTTCGACCAATTAATATGGTTCCGCCATATGAAAAATTGTTGGAGCTCTGTGTCAAGGACCAAGTAATGTGTTTTTTAGAAGAAAATAATATACTAAATGATCAACAATCCGGATTTAGATCAAAAACTCATGCGAGAGTGCTCTTCAGTCGGTTTGATCACATGGAAGGATGCGCTGGAGGTGAATAGTTTTGTGATAGTGGTTTTTCTTGACCTAAAACGTGCATTCGAAACTATCAGCAGGAAATTATTATTATTGAAAATTGAAAAAAATGGATTTGGAAACACAGTTTTGAAGTGGTTCAAGGACTACCTAGATGGTCGATCACAAGTTATAAGGTGTGGAGGTATATCGGGTGAACTGGAGACAGTTCATGGAGTTCCACAGGGTACAGTATTGGGTTCCATTCTGTTTTTGCTGTATATCAATGATATTGTTAAGGTTCTTAATAATACTTTGCAAATTAATTTTGAAAAGACTAAATTCATGTTCATTGCGAAAAATCAAGCAAAATTGCAGATGACTGATGTAATTGATATAAAAATAGATAGTGTACAAATTGAACAGGTTGAAAGGTTTAAATATTTAGGGTCTGCAATTGATGACAATCTTGAATTCAACGATCATTTCGAATATGTATTAAGTAAAATGGCAAGGAAAATTAATGTTTTGGGTAGAATAGATAGAAATTTAAGCACCTGGACTAGATTAAATATATATAAGACAATTATTGATCCACATCGTTATTTTTGTAGAACATTATTATTTTTATGAAAAAATATCAAAGTGACTTATTACAAAAAAAAAAACAAAATAAAGCTTTGCGAATAATACTAAATTGTAATAGATATAAAAGGATAAAAGATATGTTAGATGCTGCAAATATACTGTCAGTAAAACAAACTATCTATTGTAATACTATGGAATTTATATATAAAATTGTGAATCAAAATTTGCCTGAACATTTACTGAGTAATTGCACATTTGTAAAGGATATTCATAATCATTACACAAGATCTAGGAATGATTTCTATATCAGAAAGGTTAACTCAAGTTTTGACCAAAAAAATTTGTTTCTAGAAGGATTTAGGTATTATAATGAATTGCCAGAAGAAGTCAAATCATGTTGTACGCTTCTTCAATTTAAGAAAGCTTGCAAGATGCATGCAAGGAATTTTATTGATTAGTTTTTTTTTTTGGATTGTTGAGTTGTTTTCTCCAAAATTCTTTGTATTTTTGTGTAGCAAATTTGCTAATAAAGGATATTATTATTATTATTATAATTCAATGAAATCTTATTTTTTGTGGGTTTACTATATCCAGTGTAGGATTGGGGAACCATGATATATCATTACAAGTAAAAAGCGCAGTATTATCATATCGCTACTCCCGATCATCTAGCTCCTCGTCCTCATATTCATATTCGTCTCTCATCGGCACGGTTACACGATTCCGAATCATTCGGAATGAGAATGAAGAATATATTTCGATCGCCGAGTGAAGTATATCCACAATATGTATTCCTCAAAAGATATATATCTGACGGTGAAGTTAACTCCGCATATATTTAATGTAAGCATTTCGTTCCCAAACAACCGATCATCGCTCGTAGAAAATTGGCAACACCATACCATCCGTTTGGAATGATATAGTTGTATCCTCGGGATACATTATTTACCCCAAATATATATGGGTAGTAATTCTAACAATAAAATCGTATATATATATATATATATATATATATATATATATATATATATATATATATATATATATATATATATATATATATATATATATATATATATATATATATATATATATATATATATATATATATATATATATATATATATATATATATATAATTCGTTTAGTTTTCTTGTGCTTTGCTTAATAACATAAGTGTGAAGGTTTCTTGGGAATGAGCACAGTTTAAAATTGATGTAGTAATTATTTATTCGACATATGTTTCAGCTCTAGGCCTTTTTCAAGAATATTATATGTTTATTGTTTGTTGGAAACTGACTTCAATTTCACAAATATTTCGTTAAACTGAATAGTGTGAGAATTATGGTTTATGGGTAACATCTGTGGGTTCGTTTCTTTAGGACATGCGTATCTTCCGATGAATTCTTATCTTTGGTTCCATGGGCGTGCAGTTCTTGGATTTTAAATGTTATTTTATCAGATTGTAGTATATTTTAGATAAACTATTTGTATCTGTTTTATCGTTAATAGCATTTTTTTCTTTTTTAATGTGAATCATTTCCAATATAGTTCTAGATTTATAGTTGTTTTCTTTGTTCAATATTCTATAATTTTGAAAGTCAAATGTATGATTTTTTTCCTGTTCGTGTTTTTTAAAGCCGTCTTGTTTTTGGAGTATTTATGACCGTTTATTCTTTCTTTTATGTATTGCGATGTTTGGCCGATGTATACTTTAGGGCAATTTGAACAGTTTATTTGGTATATGCAATTTGATATTTTGTTTGTGGGAATATTTGTTTTGAGTTTTGTGTATATATGTTGTAAATTGTTTTTATTTTTATGAGCTATTTTAATGTTGAATTTTTTAAGTTATTGTTCAATTTTTCTGATAAGTGTTGAACGTATGGCATAACTATGTATTTTGATTCATTTTTTTCGGTTTTTGTTTTGTTTATTGTGTTGTACATTATGTGAATTTTATCCTTGAATATTTTTTCTATCATTTCTGTAGGGTAATTATTTTCTTTAAGTATTTCTTTTGCTTTTTTTAAAGTTATGTTTCTGTATTTGGGACTTGTGAGTTTTAACGATCTCTCTGCTACCCCTGAAATAACACTCTTTTTATGTTCTATTGGGACTATAGAGTTATAATTCAAATATCTTCCGGACCATGTAGGTTTTGTGTACCATATTGTTTCTATGGTTGAATCACTATTTCGTATTAATGTTAGGTCTAAAAATTTATTTTGCCATTTATTTCTAATTCTGAGGTAAACTGTAAATTTGGATGGTAGCTATTGAATGTTTTTATTAAATTGTTTAGGAGTTTTTCTGGAATAGCAGTCAGGCAATCGTCTACAAATCTTTTGAAGAAAGGCAATTTATGTTGAAATTTTTCTATTATTTTTGTCTCTAGATCTTCCATGACGAGTTGAGCTATTGCTGATGAAATAGGTGCCCCCATACTACAGCCTTCTTGTTGAGAATAAAATTTGTTCCTGAATTGGAAGTAAGAATTTGAAAAACATAGATCCACAGCTTTAAGGAATTCTTCTTTGGGTAAATCCGTGTGGTCTTGTATGTTATACTAGTTTTGGTGTATTAATTCTTTTGCTTTATCTAATGGTGTATATGTGTATAAATTTATAACATCTAGGGATACTAGTTTTTGGTCGTTGTTTATTTTAATATTATCAATAAATTTTTTGAATTCCCATGAATCTTTAATAAAATGTTCGTTTTTTCCTAGTGTTGGTGATATGCAGTTTGCAAGATATTTCGATAGTTTGTATAGAGGCCCTTGTATACAGTTTACTATTGGACAAAGAGGAATATTTTTTTTATGTAATTTAGGAAGCCCATATATTTGGGGTGACAGTGAGTTATGTATTTTTAAATGATTGCATAGTTTCTTTGAAAGAAGGTTTTTTTCTCCCAACTCTTTATAAGATCGTTATTTTTAGTTTGAACAACATTTGTTGGATCCTGTTTTAATGTTTTATATGTTTCTTTATCATTCAATAGTTCTTCCATTTTGCTATTGTATTCGCTAGTATTCATTATGACAGTTTTGTTTGATTTATCTGGTTTAAGTATCATATAATATTCTTGAAACATATAATATTCTTGAAAAAGGCCTAGAGCCGAAACATATGTCGAATAAATAATTACTACATCAATTTTAAACTGTGCTCATTCCCAAGAAACCTTCACACTTATATATATATATATATATATATATATATATATATATATATATATATATATATCTTGAAAATTTTATACCATTTATAGAGCTTCTTTCAAAAACTCAAGCCCAATTTTGCAATTTTTATTTAGTTATTCTATGTACTTGGGTTCTTAATTACCAATACAAATTATGAATGTTATTCGACTCCCTTTGATAGCTTTTTACTAGGCTAGTTTTACACTTGGAGGTACTTTCATCAGATAAACACTACTCCCAAAGAATAGGAAGTTTTAAGAAAGTTACAGTTAAAAAAATCTTATTGTAATGATCTCGTAGAATTATATTGCAATTATTGGCATAACTTTTTGTAATAATGAAATGTCATTAAAAATATACTTAACGCTTGATAACAGTTGAATTTCCTTTTTCATTCCAACACACACATTTTATTCAAATAGAAAAACTGTGACCTTGTTTCTCTGTTAGATAACAAACTCAAGTCACAATATTACATCATTGTTAAAGTTAAAATCTTGAACATACAATAATATGGAATGTAACTGATGATAAGAAAACTTAAAACAAAGGGATTTCTTCAATGAGTATAGCGGACCAAACAGTAATAATGGCAACAGCAGAGAAAATAAGAAAGAGGAATTAGAACAAGTTCAAAGAGGAAAAGTGGCAGAAATTAATCATTTTCAAAGGATGTATTTGAACTTAACAATCAACAAACGAATGCACTATGGTTCAGAAAAAGTCACTGGAGGAACTGTACAGAACTTTGAAAGATATTTGTAACAACTGTAACATTTTTGGTGCTACCATGATTCTACTGGCAGGTGATCTTTGTCAGAATCTTCCAATTATTTCCAGTCCAGCTGTTGAAGACATACCAAAAGCAAAATCAGTAAATTTGTGACCGCATGTAAAGTCATTCCAATTGACAACTAATACCCTAATGTTTGTGCAAATGTAGTTTCAGAACATAATTTGCATAATTGGCGGTCTGTATGATTAATAATGATCGCAATGCGACCATTGAGAATACTCTTCTGGTAGACTTCTCTTATATCAAATCAGTTGATACTTATGAACCAGAATACATTAGACAACTATCCCTCCCAGATATATATACCCCAGAGTTTTTGAATTCGGTGGAATTACCTAGACTCCTACTCTTTAATTTATAAATACATTTTAGTAACATCAGTTGTCATAATTGACCAACCATAACTGTGCAATGGAGCAAGAAGTACTGTAAAAAAAGTTAATAAATAATGTTGAGTCAAAAGCACATACAAAATGTCTTGATCTCGTGTATACCAATGATTGCAATCTTTTGATTAAATAAATTGCAAGGCCAGTAGTTGGAGATTTGCAGGATCAATTTGAAGTTTACTTCTTACATTTATGGACAATTAAACGTAGGCTGTTTGGACATCAGGTAAAAATCAGATGAGGAGTGGAGGAATTTACAACTATTCAAGTGAGCTAGTCAGGAATATTCATCACAAAAAGTAGACATATACAGGTAAAGAAGACAAGAAACGAATAAGTACTTTCAATCATATATCAATAGTCCCAAGGAAGTTCAAAAGGGTCAATATTGTCCATGACCTATGTGAAGTTGTGTAAAATGTATGGAATATTTTGAATTTGACACTAATTGAGTATTCTGTACACATACAAATTGATATAAATTAGAAGAGATTTCTACAGAGCAGAGGAATGGTTCTCAGAAAGCAGCATGAAATCATTGTCACTATACCATTGAGCTACTAATAAACCCCTAATAACAACACTCTTTATAAAAACAAAGTTGCAACTTGAAGGAATATTTTCATATAATTCTCAATTGTAGTTTTTTTAGTGTAAGATGTTTCATAACTACTTATTCATTTTATGAACTTATTCTTTGTAACTGTTTATTTAATATTTGGATTGAGAGCACGCCTTTTATACATATATACAGGATATTAAAAATGAGGTGTTATTATTATATTATCTATAAAGGATCCTTTCAGAATGTACACAATGAAAATAAACAAAATAAAATCACCTTAAAAATGGCTACTCTACAAAACCTGTAAATATTAATATCATGCGACTATTAGAAACTCTTAGACATTGAGTAAGAGTAAATTTTGGTGTAAATAACATTAAATATCAATTATTTCATCATAATAAATATTTCAGTTAAACTACAAAAATACGCCAAATATGTTAACTCTAATATGATCAACTCACCAATTGCTTTGAAGGCCTCAGCAGATCCCGGTGCTTTATTTTTGTCTGGGTGAAATTGTAGGGCTAATTTCTTATAAGCCTTTTTTATTTCTGAGTCTGTTGCATCTTTACTAACACCTAATATTTCATAATAATCTTTACACTTTTTTATTTTTTGAACAGCTTCAGCTTGCTCAGGTGTATATTCAGGAGCTTTAGAGATTCTCTCATTTAGTGGTTTTGTGTTACGTTTCCTTGGTTGTTCCGTTTCAGGTGATGCAGGAGCCAATAAACTTATTTGAAGTAGAAGATCTGAAAAATCAAAACGTTCAGTCATTATTGACATGGGTTACCTCGACAAGAATTAGGAGCAAATCTTATGTAAATAGAATATAACCTTTTGCTTTTTGCGTTGGATATAAACGTTCAGCCTTTTGTAGGAACTTTTCCGCCTTTTCTCGATTTCTTTCAGCTACAAATTTTTGTGCTATTTGGATACATTTTTCGGCTTCATCTCTATTTCCATCCATTTTTTGTGAAAATAATATTTAAATCGATTGGCTTCTTGTTTCACCTTCGTGAAATAGACTAAATGGAAATTATTAATTCAATTGAAATTTCAATCGTCAATGAAAATACTGTCAAATTTCGTACGTCACAAAATTTAGGTTTTTCATTATGTATTTTGATTGGATGAGTTGCTTTACGTCATATTCATATTGTTTTTATGTCATTATGTTCTCTTTCTATTTTTAACAGCCTCATCATATGTACTAATAACAAGCCAAGCAAGTTTGACCGAAAAAGTTTATTCAAAGTATATTTTAAAATGAAATGCTTTCTTCACTTATAATTCATTTGAAAGCTCTCATAGTCAGTGCACATAATATGTTAAAAACGGAGAATATAATTAGTCTGTTCATGCGACGTCATGTTCAAAAACAAACAATAAAAATGTTTGCTGATGATATACGACCATAAAGGCGACAAATCTAGTGGCGACTCTAGTCACAGCCAGCCTAACTCTTCTTACGTAAAGTAGAGTTATACTGTGCTCTAGTCAAGTTAAATGAGTATCTGGGAGCACTTACAAAATACCTTCACTGTAATGTTCTAGTTTCATGAGTGGATGTGGATGAAAGTGAAGATTATTACTTTATAAACTGTAGATCATTCTTCATTTATCATACTGTTCAATAGTTTGCTGTATATTTATTCAAAGGATAACCTAAAACAACTGTAGGTTAGTGATGGACTGAATCCAATGCTTTTGTGTTTTTATGTTTTACTTAGGATGCGTCATCCATAGAACCATCAATAACAGAACTCCTTCCGAGTTGAAGTCGTACAAGTAACGAATGTGTTTCTGAGTCACTCCTGTAAATTTGTTCAAATATAAAATGAAAGTTAGTCAAAAAACGCCGGAATAAGTATCGAGTATAGTAAAAAAAGGTGTCTTAATTACACTCAATAAATTGGTCATATCGATTGTAACAATCGAAGTCAAATAGGTTAAATTAGTGTGAATTTATTCTCTCCGAAAATTGAAATCCATTCGAAATAGTTGTAAAAGTTCATTTGGGAGCCAATTCAGCCAATTGGAAATATTTGAACACATCTGGTATCCCTCAATAAGAGGCCCGTTCTCTGCCTGTACGAAATTCTCCGATACCTTCCAGTCACAGAACATACCATTAAGGGTATGTTCTGTGTAGCGGACCATCAAGACGGATTCACTACGTTGCCACGTAGAGCAAAAAAAAAACAGTGTCACGAGAATTCCCAGGAAAACTCTTCAATAGGTAACATAAACATATACTAACTGAGCACAAAGACACCCTTAAAAGAATTTTGTAGTGAATTGAGTAAATTGAACAAAAACAAACTAATAGAAATTATTTATAACAAATAAGTTCCGGATAGCATTTCCATAAGCGACAAAATCAGGAATAATATATATTCTTGGACAGGCGCTTATCTGGATAATGATAATTCAAATTTAATTGAGTCAAATAATTCAGAAACGAATATAAAGTTTCTGAAACTGCAGAGCGAGTTGGAAATAACGAGAACGAAACTAAATGCTGCGAATCAAGCACTAGAGAATCTTCAAACCATGGTTGATTACCTGAAAGAGATTATTGCATTGGCATAAGTCCGGGTTAACTGGTAACAAAAATAACACTACGGAAGGAGTGCGTGGTGTTGCCATTCACAAGGAAATTTCTTCAAATGTTAAGGAAAAGCAAGATGGAGTTATTTCCTTAGAAAAAATCGAACGACTAGCACGTCAGTTCAACCGCGATAACCGAAAAATATCAAAAATACCAAAAATAAGAAACAATCCGTCTTGAAAGGAACAGACTCCACCTCTTTATTCGCATGAATGCAGAAAAAAGACTGGTTTCCAAAAAAGTTTCCAGGCAAGAAGTTCACAGTGGAGAAGCTTCTAACAAGAGAAGGAGCGAGAAGTAGGTCATTCAAGGTAAGTGCTGATGTCGATATGCTCGATGAAATGTATAAAGGTGAAAACTGGCCTAATAATATAACAATTAAATGCTTCAAGTTTTTTCGGGTGCACGCATGTGAGACTGGATTCGGTCTCTTTTCTTTTTACAAAGAAAAGAGACCGAATCGACAGTGATTACAACGTCGGGGGTCAGGTTCTTTCTCGTTCTGATAAGGTTTAGAGATCTTTGTGTAGTTTTCGACCAGAAGCTTTCCTTTGTCCCACACATCACCCAATTTATTTCATCTGCTGCGAAAATATATGGTTTCGTTATACGTAATCACAAATATTTCGATAATTCCTCAACATTCATAGGACTATTTAATACCCTAATCCGTAGCATGTTGGAGTATGGCAGCATGATCTGGCATCCCATTTTACACTTGCCATCAACGCCATCTTGAGGCTATTCAGAGAAATATCTTGAAATTCTTAGTTTGGATGGCGGATAAAGTTTATCCACACAGAGGAGTCAATCATAATTGAGTCGATTTAGTTTAATCTCATTGAAGAGCAGGAGAGAAACTTTATCACTCAAATTTTTGTACAATTTTGTACAATTACTGCACTATAGTTGTTGCAGCTACAATTTATTTTAATAATCTACAATTTATTTTGGGTAAAATGGTTTTTCATTTTTATTTGATTTAGTAAAAATTAGTATATAAATATTTGCTTGAGCAACTTGTTTTTCATTTTCATTTTTGTTTTATTTTTTTTTTTGTAATAAATTGCTGGAAAAGAGTGGAATCACACCGGGAAGAAGGTGACGACCAGATGCGGCATTATCTCGTGAATCGTCGTACTGCTCAGTTAAAAAATCTCTTTTCCATTGTTATTGACATTATTATTTCGTTGAATTCGTAAAACCTCACTTTCATATATAAACTATAATCTCAGATTTCGAACTGAAACTATCGTTGATGCTTTTGTGGCATTTGTGGAAGTGTTCCAATTCTCGTGCGGAGAACGATTTCAGGCCTAGCAAGGTAGGTGGAGGAACTCATTTTCCAGCATTCAAATATATATTCATTTCAAACGGTCCTTCGAGAATTTATCTATCTCAATTAGTAACATTGGTCCGTATTCGCAGCCGGATTATCAGTTGCTCAAGCAAATATTTATTTCACTTTATATATTAATTTTCTAGAAAGGTTACGTAGATTCTTAGTTATCAAAAAAAAAAAATCTATACATAAACATTGTCGCAGCTGCAATATTCGATTCTCTATCCCACATTAATTTAAATACTCGTTAGAATTAATATAAAACATCTCATTCTCAATCTCTCAGTAATTTTTACTACTATCATCATTTCTAGAATTCAATCGAATTTTCACGTCTTATTTTCTATATAAATTAATTCCATATTGCATTTTTGAATTTTATCAGCAGGATCAAATCATTTGTGAACGTTTTTATCAAATAATTTCATTTATTTTCATTTACAAATTCATATACATTCTTAATAAGAATTGTTTGTACATTATACAGGGTGTATTTTCTCAATCTGAATATACAAAGTTTGCTGGCTTATTCGCATATCTTATCTATAAATTTAGTTGATACAATGAGTGTAATAAATAAAATTAAGCAATCTAAAGCTCTGCGTCAGCTACAAGTTGATCATATGGAGGAAGTAATGGTATTAGCACAAATTGCTCTTACTGATGAAAGTTCACATATTCGTTTCAAATTAAGATGTGCTTTGTTAGAGGAAATTTACGACAAATTTCAAAACTTGCACAGCACAATAATTTCTTTATTATCAACGTCCGAAAATCCTGATTTTGAAGCGGAAAAATTGATAAGAGCTTCTTTCAATGATAATTATTTTACTATTAAAACAATTTACTCCCGGATATTTCCAGTAGATAAAGTGGACTCGGTCGTCCAACCCAATTTGTCGAATAATGTTGAATTACCAAAAATATCATTACCTACCTTTTGTGGTAATTACAAGGATTGGCCAACATTTTACGATATGTTTAGTAGTCTCGTTCACAAAAATAATAATTTATCGGATATTGAGAAATTCCAGTACCTTTTGAGTTCTCTATCCTCTCAAGCAATGAGCTCTGTGAAAGGTATTCCATTGAGTGCACAGAATTATACAATCGCTTATGGAGCATTAATTGAAAGGTATCAAAATAAAAGGCTTTTAGCCAATTCCTGTTGGCAAGAAATTGTGAACGCACCCAAATTCAATTCTGACTCTGCTGTGGGTCTTCGTAAGTTACTAGAAATATTTTCTGAGAATTTAGCGGCTTTGAAAAATTTAAATTTACCTACGGATAAGTGGGACTTCATTCTGTTTCACATTCTTCTACAAAAATTAGATGTTCCTACAATCAGTAGATTTGAATTACAAGAATGTTCTACAGACATTCCCTCTTTTCGTAATTTGCAGAAGTTTCTGACTGATCAGTGTACTGCATATGAATCAGTTTCACTCTCCGTCTCTCAAAAATCTTTTAATGTCCATTCTGTTTCTAAAAAGAATTCTAATAAGTATTTTCAAAATAAACGCAGCTCTGCGTTAATCGCTCAAACAATTTCTAGATCTGACCAAATATCTACGACTAGCAATTATTGTAAATCTTATCACACTATATACAAATGCCCCGCATTTCTCGATAAATCTCCAAATGATAGATTCAAAATAGCCAAGGAAAGAAGGTGGTGTATAAATTGCCTTCATTCCGGACATCAAGTTAGCATCTGTTCATCCAAATCAACCTGTCGCATTTGTAAAGGAAAGCATCATACACTCCTGCACTTTACTAGTAAAACCTCAATTTGTCCTGTTGACGAAACAAATACTTCCAAGGTCTCTGAATTTAGCTCTGGTAATTCTCTCTCTTCTCAGCCTGATCAGGCCCTTACGAGTAATTTAACTTCGACGTCCTCAGTTTTACTTGCTACCTCTCAAGTTGAAATCTTGGACGCTTATGGTGGTTATCAAACCATCAGGGTTTTACTAGATAGTGGTTCACAATCAGATGTGATCACTCAAAAATGTGTAAAACGATTACGTCTCAAAGAGTTTAAATTAGCCCATTCCATTTCTGGTATTGGAGGAAATCCTTGTACTGCATCAAGCAATGTTAACTGCACTATTCGACCAGTCAATCATGTCAATCCTTCATTTACATTTGATGCTGTGGCGTTGCCGAAGATCTGCTCCGATGTGCCCTCATCGGTTGTACAATCTCAAAATTGGAGTTTTATGTCAAATATTGAATTAGCAGATCCACATTTCGCTACTACAGGTCCTATCGACTTATTGCTAGGAGCAGAACTTTTTCCTCTAATTTTGAAAAATGAGCGCCTGGAAGGAAATAATTTCGAACCTACCGCTTTGAAAACGGTGTTTGGTTGGATATTGATGGGAAAAATACAATATTCTTCTTCTATTGTAAACTCACCTCATGTAAATCTTGTTTCTACTTTAGAATCGACTCTTAAATCATTTTGGGAGATTGAGGAAGTGTCGAAGGTGCAAACGCTTTCCCCGGAAGAACAGAAATGTGAACGGTTTTTTGCTAATAATTATGCACGTACTGACACAGGTCGTTACGTGGTAGCACTGCCGTTTAAAGATTATGCGCCCTCATCGTTTGGAGATACTTACTCAATGGCGCTACGTCGATTTCTTTCTTTGGAAAGACGCCTTATTCAATCTACAACACTGTATAAAGCATATTGTGATTTCATGAAAGATTATGAGGATAGCGGTCATTTATCTTCGGTATCCCCATCATGTACTTCAAAAAATGCCTATTACATTCCTCATCACTGCATTTCTAATTCCAATAATTGTTTTAATAAATTCAGAGTAGTATTTGATGCTTCAGCGAAAGTGCCGGGATATAAATCGTTGAATGATACTCTAATGATAGGTCCCAAATTGCAAAAGGATATCTTTGCAATATTGCTACTCTTTAGAATACATGCATTTGTTTTCACAGCAGATATAAAACAAATGTATCGTCAAATATTGGTTCATCATAAACATAGACATTTTCAACGGATTCTTTGGAGATTTAATCCTTCTAATCCAATAAAAGTTTATGAATTAAATACAATTACTTATGGAGTTTCTTCTGCTCCTTACCTTGCACTCAGAACAATCAAACAATTAGCTCTGGATGAACAAGAGTCATATCCGAGGGCTTCAAAGGTTTTAGCATCAGATGTTTATGTTGATGATATTGTTTCAGGCGGCAATAACCTACAGGAAGTTAAAATGCTTCAGAGTGAGCTAATTTCTCTTCTACGCAAAGGTGGTTTCGAATTGCGCAAATGGGCAAGTAACCACGCTAAACTTCTTGAGCATATTCCAGTCGAATATCATCAACTTTCTCTAAATTTTGATACAGATTCTGTTGTCAAGATACTTGGTTTAAAATGGCTTCCTTCTATGGATTGTTTTTCGTATTCAGTGGATAGTGTATCTAGTACTTGTACCTCGGCTTTCTTACACCATTTACATTTTACGCTAAATATTTAATTCAGTATATTTGGACCTTAGGCTTGTCGTAGGATGAATAAGCACCCACGGAAGTACTAAATTCCTGGAATCAATGTAAGGCTGAACTATCGGCTCTATCAGATTTTCATATTCCTCGACGTATATTTTCGAAACATTTTATTAGGTCTGAACTCCATGGTTTGGGAGATAGTAGTGAACGAGGTTATGGTGCTGTTGTTTACCTCAGGTTCCTATATTTGGGGGCTGCTTCTGAAACTTCGTTCATTTGTGCAAAATCTAAGGTTGCACCATTAAAGAGAATTTCTGTACCAAGGTTGGAGCTTTGCGCTGCGCTTTTACTATCCAAGCTCATACATGTTGTTATGACTACCTACTGCACTCATCTTAACCCAGATCAAGTCTTCGCATGGTCAGATTCAACTGTTGCACTAACATGGATTAAATCGTCTCCACATCGCTGGAAAAGTTTTGTGAGCAATCGTATAACGCAGATACAAGAACTTGTAGCTCCTGAACATTGGTACCATGTGCGTTCTGGAGACAATCCTGCAGACTATGCTTCTCGGGGTCTCACACCCAAAGAACTAGTAAACTGCTCTGCATGGTGGAGAGGACCTTCGTGGCTACATTCAGTTGGAAAATTAATTCGAACACACAATTAAGCGAATTAGATAGATCTGTGGTTACTGGCGAAGAAAGAAATATTGTTTTATCCTCCTTCATCAGCTCGACAATTATTGAGGAAATTATATCAAATCATTCATCTCTATCCAGAATCCAACGAGTGATCGCATATATTTTTCGTTTTTATTATAATAGCACAAAATTGAGACCTAGGAAATCAGGTGCTCTAACTGCTAAAAATTTGAGAGAAGCTCTCCATTTGCTTGTTACGCATGTTCAAAACATCGTTTTTATTGAAGATATTCAAAATCTTCGGAAGGAAGCATCTGTGTCAAAGTCCCTTCGCAAATTAAATCCTTTTCTGTCAGAGGATGGAATACTCAGGGTGGGCGGTCGATTGTCGTATTCCGGTTTGGCATACGAGCACAAACATCCCGCTTCACTTCCTGGTAAACATAAGTTGACTGAACTTATCATTCAACAGTTTCACCATAAATACTTACATCCAGGATCTCAAACGCTGCAGTTTCTGCTGACACAGCAGTTCTGGATATTAGGTGTGAAACGAGCCATTCACCACGTTGTTGGTCAGTGTCATTCATGCTTCAAAGTAAATCCTAAACCTATCCAACCGCTTATGGGTAATTTACCTTCAGTTCGAATAACACAAATCAAACCATTTCAATGCGTTGGAATTGATTTTGGTGGCCCCTTTTCTATAACTATGTCTAAAGGTCGAGGAGTTAAGTCGCAGAAATCTTACATATGTCTCTTCGTTTGTTTCACTACTAAAGCATTACATTTAGAATTGGTCTCAGATTTGTCCTCAGAATCTTTTCTCGCTGATCTCAAAAGGTTCGTATCTCGCAGAGGCCGATGCAATAAAATATTTAGCGATTGCGGTACTAACTTCAAAGGTGCACATCGGGAACTTTCTAATTTTATGAAAAACGCTGTGGAAGGAGAGCTAATTGAGTGGAGTTTCAATCCACCTTCTGCTCCTCATTTTGGAGGCTTATGGGAATCTGGAATAAAATCAGTAAAATCTCATTTACTCAGAATAGTGGGGGAACAAATACTTACCTATGAAGAATTATACACCGCCTTAGTTTAAATCGAAGCAGTCTTGAACTCCCGACCGCTGTGTCCATTAAGTAGCGACCCCAATGACATATCTGCACTCACTCCAGGCCACTTTTTAACACTTGCTCCTTTATCGAGTTTACCTGACCATGATATCTCACATCTCTCACTCAATAAATTATCGCGTTGGCAACTAATTTCAAGAATACATCAGGATTTCTGGAAACGCTGGCATAACGAATATTTGAACACATTACAACAAAGAAAAAAGTGGTATCACACCGGGAAGAAGGTGACGACCAGATGCGGCATTATCTCGTGAATCGTCGTACTGCTCAGTTAAAAAATCTCTTTTCCATTGTTATTGACATTATTATTATTTCGTTGAATTCGTAAAACCTCATATATAAACTATAATCTCAGATTTCGAACTGAAACTATCGTTGATGCTTTTGTGGCATTTGTGGAAGTGTTCCAATTCTCGTGCGGAGAACGATTTCAGGCCTAGCAAGGTAGGTGGAGGAACTCATTTTCCAGCATTCAAATATATATTCATTTCAAACGGTCCTTCGAAAATTTATCTATCTCAATTAGTAACAATAGTATTTCGTGTTCCTAGGCAAAATTCTCGTAAAACAGAATTATTTCACCTAGATACTCCGAGGACTAACTCCCTAATACAATCCCCCATTTGGTTTATGGAATCTACATTCAATGGAGTTGCCAATAATTGTGACATTCACTTTGACTCCATGAAATTTATTATCAGGAGTTATGTGAACAAAGAAAATTGACTGAAATGAATCGATTTAGATTGAGTTCTTTGTAATATTTCATTGAATGCCATAAAGTAATTATAAGTTACTATTTTTTTCAGATCAGATTGAGCTCTTTGTTATATCTTTTTCATTTTAATTATTCAGTTATATATTCAACATTGTTATTATTTTCTGTATTGGGGGTTATACCTGTTGAGAATAAAGAACCTATTATTATTATTATCATTAAACAGAATTTCGTAATATCATATAATAAATAATAGAATATTTCTACCTACTTGTAAAAGCAAAGGAGACATTTGAATTGATGGTCTTGAAAACATAAAACTCAAATTACACCTACATAAAGAGATTGAATCAATCAATTTTATGCTTTAACATTTGAGGTAACACTTGATTTCACTTTGATTTCGATGATATAACTTTTCAGGTAGCAGTTTTTGAGGAATAGTGGATCATTTCGTATGGAAATTTGTGAAATACTCAATATACGTGTAGTGAAATAATAGATTACATATCAAATAATTGATCAACAAGTATTTGAAACACCTTGGTAATTTGTTGAATATAATTTCTGTGTTATCTCAATACAAGGCTACAACATTGTGGATATTTTCCGACCATATATTACTGAAATTGCAATTTGAGAGAAAAATACAAAAGTATTTTTCTTACGAAATCCAAATAATGCATTTGAGACAATTCGAGATTTATACAAGCTTATATTCTTCGTCACCAAAAATTATTAATTAAAAAAGCCAGCTGATTCGAGTTTAGTTTGCTAACGAGTCAGATTTTTGTAACATCGATGAAAGTGACCAGTGTTATTTATATCCTAGGTATAAATGCGAAAGAGATCGTATATCGGCTGATATACGATTTCTGGTGGTAAGGCAGTGTGCTATCATTGTCTCTGCACTGTATTTGTAACATTAGTGAATTTATATACGTAGTCGAATATGTAAAATGTTTCGACCTAAACTTATTCAATTTGAATAAATCTAATTTTGGCTATTGAACTGTTCAAAAATAGAACAACATGACCTTGCCAGAGAGATCAGCACATACGCTCTGTCTCGCATTTATACTTCCGCTATAGCACTAGTTACAGGCACTTATGAACAATATCCTCAGTCGACTGGGAGGTAGATAATTCAAATCAAATGAACTGACTGTTTCTGATTATCAATTTTTAATGACAAATAATATTATAAACAGATATGTTTCTGGATGAACAATAATAATAATAATAAGAAATTCAATGGACGATGAATCAACTCTGTGATAGTTCATACTTAAATGACAGGTAATAAGAAATACTTGTCTAAAAATCATTGACTGAACAATTCTTTTAATGATAAGAATGATTATGCCGTGCATTCTTGATAATGCCGAAAAAGGCGAAACTAGTCGAATAAAGAATTATTCAGTCAGTGATTGTTAGACAAGTATTTCTTATCAGCTTTCATTTTAATGATAATAGGCATATATTTTCAACAGGTAACTACCCAATCACAAGAAAATACATAATGAATAATGAAATACAAAATTTGGTGACTAAAAATATCAATAATAACATAAATATAAGTACATTATTAAAAAATGATAATAATAATAAAAACATCAAATATAATAATCTAAATCTATAATATCAATTTCTACATATTGTAGAATTTAACTGAAACTCTGAATAATATGTATCTCCATGTAAATAGTATTTAGGTGCAGTCACACTTGAGCTATGGTATTTTTGCGTGGGGGGGGGGGGTGTATTGAGCTCTCCTATGACTGGGTTGGGTGTTATTCAAAGATGGATGCTAATAATAATGCTGAAGAGGGACAGGGTTTGAGCAACTGATGAGGTCCATAGGGACAGTAAAGTGTTTGATGTTAGAAGGTTGTATTTGCTGAGATCATTAATTTTTTGTTGTCAAATACGCACAGGCATTGCACATCCTAATCATATCCATGACACCAGATACAGATATGCAATTTATTTGATATGTAAGATGTTTGACATTATTCCGAAAGACTTACTAACTAACAAATCGTTGAGGTCCTTCAAGAAACGGCTAAGTGAATGTTTGATAGATGTTTCTGCTGTAGAAATGGGGAAAGTATCAACTAGAGAATTAGAGTCATGTAGAAAGTAGATAAAGTATACAGATCTCTCATAAAAGTTACGACAGCAGAGAGGTCAAACTGCCCGACAAGTTTGTTTATACTGTTAAATATATATGAGGATATTGTATTTATTTTTGTACTTACTTATTATATGTATTACTTTTGATGATGTTTAGTTCATTTTGGGTAAATAAATATTATTATTATTATATTATATCAATTTATCATGCACATTTCACATCCAGTACGACAGTTTGCTCTTATAAAGTTTCTACATTTTATCTAAAGGTTTTATACCCAGGTAGCAGACTGACGGCAATATGACGTCATATATTGGTTTTAACATGTCGGAAAAGACGTCGACAGAGACGTCTCACTGACCATGCAGTGACGTCTAAATGTCACAGCCTCAAGACGTCATTTTGAACGTTCAAAAGACGTCATTGAACTACGTTAAGAAGACGTCACTAAGTAAAGAAAATAACGTCCTAAAGACGTTCTTCAGAGCCTATATTGTAGGGGTTCCATAATTTAAATAAAACAATATTTATCAACAAGCATTTATTTGAAAAATTATATTTTAAAGATTAGTTTTATTTCACTTGAAACAAGTTATTAATTGAAAATTTAGCTTTTAAACCAAATATGTTATGACTCACCTATAATAACAAACAAAATTTTTCATTGTCATTTGAATAACTTTCAAAAATACAAACTTTTTCTTCAGTTCCAATATTAGAATCAGGTGGAATACTCAGAGATGTCCTTTTGTTCTCTAATTTATATTAAAAATTCTATAATTCGGAGTGATTCTATTAAAGTAATAGAATCACTCCGACTTAAAAAGCTGAAATTTTTTTTTAATGTAACTTAACACTGTCTTAATATACAAATAACATTTAGGTACATTATGATGTAAGAAGTTTCACCTGTTGTTGTATATTCATTATTCTCTCGTGATGACACTGGAGTATTGCCTGTTGAAGTACTTGCTGTTCTTATTGCATGTTCTATATTATTTATTCTCGAAGAATGTGAAACTATGCCTCTGAAAATTATAGCACATCTTAAAAAAAATATTGTTAATAATTTGCATCTTCGAAATAAAAACTTAAGGCAACATGTATCTATCTTATGGTAATTGTTTCGAATATCCGCGAAATCGATAACTATAAGGTTGGGTTAGGTTAAGTTTGGTTTATTTGAATTCTTGAAATGACGCGAATATCCTAAGTATTTCTCCTAATTTTGCATTACATGTATCTAATTAACTTACCTTTTTTCGTTTAAAGGAAAATTTATTCAAGATTTGAATTTGACACTTATGCATAAAGATGTCGCACTAATCGAAGTGGTATTTCGTTGACATCTGGTTTCTATTACTATGCACATTATATCTGTTTTGCCGCAGAGTTTATTGCATTCATATACTAGGTCAATTTCTTGGAAGATCGATGCCACATTTCGAGCCCCAGACCATTTCGATGTACACCCGAATTCTTAACAGATATTTCAAAACATATTATAACACACACACAACTCGTCCATCTTAATACGTTGAATGCAAAACAAAGCAGACGCAGAACATAAATACGAGTCCATAGAACAATTGACAACTTATGACCTTAACTATAATACAATTTTCGTGTTAACAATTGACGCATGGATGTATATTATTGTTCAAATGTGTGAAAGCTACTATTATCTAAGTGAAAAGAATATTTAAAAAATTTTAAGTTTTATTTTAAGTTTCTTAAAAAATTAGCGGTCATAAATTGACGAAAATAGTACGTTGCGCTGACGTCATCTGCTGTCATCCCATGAACGTCAGTCATCTGACGTTAAAAAGACGTCATTCAGAGGTCAAATAACGTCACTGACCAAAATTGACCGAAAACTGACCCTAATAAGACGTCATTTTAAGTCAGCTTGCTACCTGGGTAAAGGAAGCATTTTCAGTTTGCTTCAATTTGCAAATAATTAATGACCCTCTACTCACTGATATGCTAAAATTATATATGGACGTATAAAAGCTTTCACAAAGCTTCCTTTTCATGAGGATTGTAAGAAACTAATTGTGCAGCCTGATATAATGATTATGGAAAATCTAGGTAAGATCATATCCAAACAACGTTTTCAAAAAAGTCCTTTATTACTACATAATTAGAAAAATATATGTTTGAAATTTTCACAAAATTTATAAATCACTCATATGCTTTGTAAAAAAATAACATAAATATTTATCACGAAAAACTAACATCTATGATGAATGTTCGAATTTGCATTGGATCAAGATTGATAGTCATTTCATCATCCTCAACTTCAATTACGGCATATCTTTGGGATCTGACTAAATTATCGTCAACAGTTTCAAACGGAAGCCGAATGTTGTCGGATAGCAATTGGTTACCTCCTAGGGTTGTTTCCTTGATGGAGTTAATTTGAAATGGTGAGAATAGTCCCTGCAGAAAAAAAAATTACAAAGTAGTTTTGATTATCGAAAAATATGAGATAACTATCTGGAAACAGAGATGAATTAATTTACCAACATATTTTTATGTTAATTTCATACACATAATAGCGAACACAGGTTCAGCAGTATAAGTATTGTCAAATGCAAATTACTCAAACTTTCTCATTCATTAAATTGCAAAATGTTCCACAATAGCTCTTTACTCTATTCAATATATACCTATGATATTCCATAACCGACAATTTACTTTCACAAATTTCTCTTTTTGCAGACGATACAGCGATCTGGACAACCGACAGCGAGGCAGCAGCAATTTTCAGCCGCAATATGCAGAGACTACTAGATGACTACAGTACGTCGGCGAGCAATTGGAGAGTTACACCCATCCCAAGTAAACTCAGTATTTTATTCCATCACTTCAATTATTCTCATCCTCCCAAATTTAAAAGTAATGATGTTCACCTGACGCTCTGGGGTGAAAATCTTAGACTTCAGGATAAAATAACTTACTTGGGTGTAATATTCACAAAATACAATTCCTGGAAACCAGACCTGGAGAAAACTCTATAAAAAGTCCGTAATAGAGCAAACTAACTAAAAGTCCTTTAGAGGCAGAATCGGGGGATGTAATCCTCGAACTCTGCTGAATACTTACAAGACATTCCTTCGTCCTGTAATATCAGAAACAAATTTCCTTTCCCGCCAGCTCGTATCCTACAAACTTTACAGGAGCCCAACAATGAAAGTTTCGACCATCTGGAGAATAAACCTCTTTGTATCCGCTGGCGTGCGTGATCAGTGTCGTAAAGCGCGAAAATCCGCAGTGCGCGAAAAGTCAAATGTGCGCTAGTGTGATAGGCGTGAACAATATACTATATCCTTGGAAAATAAAAACACTGAGATTTCTTACTTTTATAATTGATCGAATATAATTCAATTCAAAATAATGCACGAAGTCGTGATCTAATGTTAATCACGTGGGTAAAGTTTTCTGAGGTTTCCTTTACCATCGAATCTGATGAATTGAAAATCGGACATTCGACCAAATGGCACGTAATAAAGAAGTCGACCACAGACGCAAAACAATTTATGTAAACTCGAAATGAGTATATAAAAATAATTTTTTTGTTTTTTTTCACATTATATTATAAAAATAAAGGGTTGAAGAAGGTCGCGAGACCTCATAATTTTCCACTTGTAATTGTTTATGAATTCCATGAAATGAACATTACTAAAGACTCAATGAACGTTTTGGATTTGAATTGATTTTGATTTGAAATTACAAATATATTATTCAGTTTGAAAATCGATATTCTCACAAACTCGAATTTTTCAGTACTTTATTCAATTTGATCCTTTATATACTAGTAAAAAATATGGAAAAGTTTTAAAATTTAAATGAGCTTCAGCTCATTCTTTCTTTCAACATTCCCTCCATACTAAACTATAAGCCCAAGAGCCCACAATGACCAGACCTTCCTTATTTTTTAAAAACTCAAAGTTTCTCTGCGCATGTCCCGAACACAGGTAAGAAAGACCAGCGACTATAGAGTTTGTGTTGTGATTACTTGCACAGGTTACATGTAGTAAAAGTGTATAAAATAGTACCTTGAATTTGTTAAAGTATAAATCTCAATTTTTTTATAATTTCTTCGGGAAAGTTTAGATCACGTCATCGAACGTCATCGTCATTGCCGGACTACAGCTGCTACCCCTCCCAGACATCCCTAAACTTTAATAAATTATAGTTATACTTTCGTTATAGTATAACAGCTAAATTTTATATGCGAGGGTGGGGTTAAAAGTTTCCAGCCTCTCCAAGAGATGGTAGCACTAGGTCTACTTTAAGAGCGGCGTCCTACAGTATCATTTCTACTGAGTTTGTATGTAACGTTTCAGCCCAATCGCTACGTTAGTTTGCATTTGAGAGCACTTTGCGCGAAACGCTTCTGTTGTTTTCGTGAAAATAAAAAAGATTGGAGGAACGTGCTGTCATCGAATACTTTTTTTTGAGAGGTTCTACACCAAAACAAATAAATGGAGAGATGGATTCAATATTAGGAGACATCATTTTGAACTATTAAGCAGTGGGTTTCTGAATTCAAAATGGGTCGTGTGAGCATCTCTGACGAGCCTCGCTCAGGACGGCCCGTTGAGGTCACAACTTCTGAAATGATTGAGAAAATCCATCAAATATATTGGAAGACCGCAGACTGAAAGAACATGAGATATCTGAGACCTGTAGGATGTCAACTAAACGTGTGCGAAATATTTTGCACAACCATCTGAGCATGGAAAAACTGTGTGCAAGATGGGTGCCGCGTTTACTAACGCTCGACCAAAAACTGATTCGAAAAAATATTTCTACCGGAAATTTGGCGCTATATATGCGTAATCCAAACGAATTTTTGAGTCGATTCATAACTGTTGATTAGATGGTTCACCACTACACTGAAAATAAAGAACAGTCTAAACAGTGGGTTGGTAAGGGGAAACCAACTCCAAAGAAGGCAAAAATAATTTTATCGGCAAACAAGGTTACGGCTACTATTTTTTGGAATTATATACATTGATTATCTAGAAAAGGATAAGACTGTCCCAGGTAAAAACTATGCTGACTTATTGCAACGTTTGAAGGACGAGGTGCAAATTAAACGACCTCATTTGGCGAAGAAAAAATTTTGTTTCATCAGGATAACTCACCAGCGCATTCGTCGATTGTTGCCATGTCCAAAATCCACGAATTATTGAAGTCTGAATTGATGCCGCATCCTCCATACCTCAAGACTTACCCAGCGAAAATTACCTGTTTTCCTAACCCCAAACAATTACTTGGCGGTAAAAGATTTGAGAGCAACGATGGAGTTATAGATACTATAAATCAGTGTTTTGAGGAGCTAGAGGAAACACCGTTATGAGAAATGTATCAGTGTTGATGAGAGATTATGTTGAAAAATAAAGCGAAAATGAAATTTGAAGACATCGTTTTTCTGGAGAAAATTTTCACCCCACCCTCGTAAGTCACTTGGGGACCTATAAAAAGATGTTACCTCTGGACAGTTTCGATAGTAACAGCTGGACAGTTTTGAAAGTTCTTGCCAGACAAATTGGGAGTCCGCTGCAGGCGCGAGAGCGAGGTAACATTTGTTCAAGAGGGTGCGAGTGGATAGCCTTACCTGTGTAGGGAACATGCACAGAGAAACTTTCAGCTTTAATAAAAAAACGAAGATCTGACCGTCGTGAGCTCTTTCTCTGTATAGATTATTTTATAAATGAATATATCTATCCGGTTAAGTCATGATATGCATTTTATAATATTAATGGATTCACAAAAAAACGAAAATATTAACTAAAAAGGTATTGATTGCCCATAACGCAATTCAAAAATTGCAATTACCTATAAAGTGTTCTCACCTTGTAGTGAAATTTTACTAGGATGACTTATTCTTGAAATTTTAACAATTTGTTTATTTACAAATTAAAGTACTAGGTACTGAATTAGATAAAACACTGTAGGTATAATATTCAGCAGGTAACTGACATGTACAGAAAAGTAGATGGGTATGGCTAAGTAATCCATTCATAATTTACCTGCAACTTCACAGATGCTGGTTGAGATAAATGAGGGTCTTCATTCTTTTCTAATACATGCTCCAGCCTTAGAAGTAAACTGTTTCCGATCCATGGTTCTAGAGTTAAGATTTGTACATTCTTCGGTAAATTTCTCTGCAATCCTGACATCTGAAAAATCAAGTGAATATTTCAAAAGTGTCTGAAAAACGCTAGAAAAACACCATACCGTCATGATGAAATTATTTTTGTATTCATCAAATGTCAGATTTTGAGTGAACGACAAAAACGACCAAGACTGCAATAATTTCCTCTGAGCTAAATCTCGTTCAGCTGCAGCTACAGAATTTCCTGTAAAATATAAAAATCTAAATTTGAGAAGAATTTCGTATTATGTTAGCTTCACCATCGCATCCTTGAATCGATGTTTTGCCAATGATTAAGTAGTGTGATCCTCTCACTACAAGACCTTCACCAAAAGCTGTTTCATTCAAGTTCTCTCCCACTCCAAAAGCATCATCATTGATACTGTTCCTGTGAACCTAAATAACCAGAGTCGTGAGATGTTTTCCACTCATTATTGGATTTATTATATTGCAGTCATCATATTAGATTCTTACCATCAATTCAAATTCTCCATCTTTCAAACTGGACCCACCTTGTGCACGATCTGTCAGCACAGCAACTTCTGCTTCAGAATCACGAATTAATATCTTTGAAGTAACTGGATAATAATTTGCCGAGGCAGGTTCTTCTATATGAACTTTCCAGGTGGGTCTGAAATTTCTCACTCTTTTCAACATTTCCCTTCCATTGGAATCAGTGTAGAATGTCGAATCGCTGTTTATATTTGTAACGAAGCGGCTTATTACCTCTATTCCTCTCGGTCCACTGAAAATAGATTCATTTAAAATCGAATGGATATATTAAGAAATAGTAGGATATTTCACTATTTTACTATCAACGTTAATATGATTTCTCAAAGACACATATTCAACTTGTTCATTTTAAAATTATGTAACATCTTATTATCTGCATGAATTCCAACAAAAATCTCAAATGAGAACTTCCAAAACAGACATCTCCATCTATTTTGTCGCTATTAGGGTAGCATCGCATTGGTATTAGTTTTCAATTCTTTTTGTCTACTTGGTTTGTTCATAACATCTATCCCCTGTTTTAAATCGATCCTCTGTTGTCAATCTAGATTTACTAAACAAATTTATTTATAATTATAAATAAATAGATACTTAATATTATAAATCAATACAGGTATAAGAGTTAATTATATGTACTGACAAATTTCTGAAAGCAATTTGCTAGAAGACACATTTCTTGAATATATTTATCATCAAAATTGTGCTTTGCTGCTTTACTTATAAAGGAATCGTCATTAGAATGTATCTGAAGTTAGAAGAAATGAATTACAAGAACTTTAATGCTAATGATATGAAATTTTCGTTGTTAGGTGAATTTATTGAGAAGGTTTTATGCTTCACATGCTTGCTCTAAGCAAGCATATGAAGTCCCTTCTTTTCTCTTAGGTAATATTGCCTGAAATGAATAAAACTAATACAATGTACAAAGAAAACAAAAAGACATCTCTGAGTATTCTAACTAATCTTCCTGTTGAACTGTTGGAATTGAAGAAAAACTTAATATTTTTGAAGTTATTCAAATGACAATGGAATATTTAGTTTGTTGGTGTGTCATAACATATGTGAGTCACACTTGTTGGCAATTGATGGAATTTAACAGACTACTTGAATCAATTTTTGAACAATTATTGTCAGAATTTGTTGCTGCTTTGTTCAAATTCGATGGAAAAAGGCCAGTGAAAAAACCCCTATTTAAAGCTCTATTTATAGACAGCTGTAACTGATGATTTTTTTTACTTTTGAAGAAAATATTTAGTAGGTTATTTTTATATGCAATTTATTTCAAATTTTTGTGAAACCAGCACAGCATGATAATTAGTTACTTTTTCATCTATTCATCACAATTTACTAGCAATGTCCATTTCTTGTATAAATCGGTTCGTGCCTTTTCAAATTTTGAGTTTGTGCTATACATCCATTTTTTGAATTTTATTGAAAGAAGTTTTTTTTAATGAAGCTTAGTCAAAATTCTCCTGATTTTTTGAGTAATACCGTATCAAAAGATTTTTGAGTAAACTCTATACTCTATATTACAGTAAACTCTGTACTCTATATTACATCTATATTGTAATATTCCCGATAGTATTCATCTGATTTCATCATCAACTCTGTGCATGATATAGAAAATGACATTAAGGTTTGCCCCAAACACCCCCCAGAACGATTGAGAAAAAAGGCATTAAGTTGATTGGAACAAACCTTTGAAATATTATTTTTTAAAAATTAATATTTAATGATACAAATTGTTTTATTTAAATTATGGAACCCCTACAATATGGGCACTCAAGAACGTCTACGACGTCTATTTTTCTATATTTATTTATTTATTCACATTCGGAAAAACCCATTTACAAAAAATAAGAAAATCCATATGATACCCAAATTTAGTTAAATAAGTTCTTAATTATACAGCGAAACTGCCTAAGTGATGTACAAAAATATAGGTCAGCATTTACATATCGATTACCATTGTATAACATTCTATTAATTAGTGTATTGGTCAAATAATTAGTAGGACAGCTGAAGTATGCAAATACATTGTCAGTTTTAGTTCTTCTGAAAGAAACGTGAAAGCAAATTTGACGGAGCAATTCAATAGAATCTATAAAATTATTCAAACATTTGAACAAAAAGACCAAATCAAATATAATTCTTCTTGAAGCCAAGGTTTGTATACCTAAATGAGTGCGAATAAAAGTTGCCGAAAAATTTATACCAGGTATTGACCTCCTGAAAGATACATATAAAAGAAATTCATTCTGCACTCGTTCAATATACTTCGAGTCCATATCATAATAAGGTGAACAAATAATTGATCCATATTCAACAATAGGTCTACAAAAAGCGAAATAGAGTAATTTTGTAGTTGATTCGTCAGAAAATTCAGCAGAGTTCCGACGAATGAATCCTATTATTCTCAATGCACGGTTGGTAATTATTCTAATATGTTCCTTGAACTTGAGTTGATAGTCCAAGTTTATCCCAAGATCATTAATGAGATTAGTACTCTCAAGCCTTGCACCACCAATTGAATACGGATACAATATTGGATCATTGGTTCTATGGAAGGTAATACATCTACATTTAACAAAATTGACATTGAGATGACTACTTGAAAGTCATCCCACTACAGCTAGCAAGTTGGATTGAAGATCTGTAGCATCACCAACTGAAGAGATGGACTTACAGATTTTCAAATTATCGGCAAACAAGAAAACTTTAGAATGCTTAACGACCAAAGTGATCATTAATAAAGAGAGAAAATGAAAAAGGACAGAGATGACTAGCTTGTGGAACACCTGACGTAATCGGAACCGTCCTGGACCTGATGTTTTTGATTTTTACAACCTGAGTTCTATTTTTGTAAGAGCTCTCCAACTATTTCAAAAGACTACCTGTAAAACCCACCTATTCAACAACAAGGTCCATGATAGCGTGGTTCACTTGGTCGAAAGCTTTGAATATGTCAGTCTAACAACTATCCACATGGCGGCCTCCCTTGAATTCGTCAAAAATAAACTGAACATATTCAACCAGATTGGTTAAGCTTGATTTCCTCCTCATAAATGCGTGCCGCCGAGGACATTTATTGACGCCTTTTTAACATAATTGAATGATGTCTTTTGAACAGTTCAAAATGACGTCTCAAATCACGTCTCTTCCGACATATCGAAACCAATATATGACGTCATATTATCGTCACTTTCTACCTGGGATGGTGTTCCATGGTATTACGAGTGATGTTAAAACCTATTGAGCATCGTTATTATTGAAGGAAACGCTAGAAGGCATTATCAAATATTTGATGATACCGTACTAGGCGAAACTAGTTGTATTTCCAATAAATTCAGTGGTTTTAGGACTTAAACCTTATTGAAGTTCCCACCACACAGTTAACATTTCAACTTTCAATTTTGTTTTAAAATTTTTTTGATTATGATATGAAAAATGAGCTACTCACTTAGAAGGAAGCGGTCCAACGAGCCATTCGAATTCTACAAAAGTTTCTTCTCTGTACAGACGTATGATTTGACTGGTCCATTCGTTAAATACTTGATGTACTTCAGTGACTAAATCGCCTCTGTAAACTGTACATTTTGCTCTATTAGTAACTTTGATAGCTTCGTTTTTGTAAGGCCTAAAAATATATGCTCCAGATGATCTGTTAGCAAACACCATATTGTCACCAACGAAACCCTCATAGTAAAGAAATTCTTGAGATAAAGGTACAGTGATGTTATTCATAGTAACAGAAGCCAGCATTCCAGTTTCACGATCAATCTCCAATTTTACCCCCTGCGTGACAAAATTCATTGAAAATAACAATGAGCGAATGTTTTGACGTTGTTTACCTCATTCTCGTGATTATTCTTTGATACTGGTTTCAGTATTTCATTTCCTGGAACCCTTTTGACATAATATGACTTGAATCCTAGAGGTGGAAGATCAACTGCTCTGAAAATAAGATCTACTGTTGCTTCACTTTTCCTCCCTGGTAAAGAAATAACTTGATCAGCTATAGGAATTAGCTCGGTCTCCACTAACTTTCCTGAAATTCAACATTTCATATATCATATATATATATATATATATATATATATATATATATATATATATATATATATATATATATATATATATACAGTCAATACTTCAATACTCGGAATATTTCGGAATATTTC
Source organism: Henosepilachna vigintioctopunctata (assembly GCA_030704895.1). Taxonomy (NCBI): domain Eukaryota; kingdom Metazoa; phylum Arthropoda; class Insecta; order Coleoptera; family Coccinellidae; genus Henosepilachna; species Henosepilachna vigintioctopunctata. Next base: position 187,894 of record JARQZJ010000045.1, read on the forward strand.
AAATAAAACTCTCAGGGAGCTGTCTCCACAAATGTTATGAACAAAAACACAACCTATTACTTTCTAGAATGAATAGTAAGAAGTGCGTTTCAAAAAAATCATCGAACAAGTTTAGTGGAAATACCATACAATTCCCATTGTTATGATTCTTACTAGGAATTCTCAGGGATAAACATCCAAATAATCAAGTTTAGATGGTTTTTCATTCGCATTCAGGTTGCATCTTCAGAATGAGGAGAATATTCATTTGTGAAATAATGACTTCAGCTCCCTCTATCGGAGGAACGACATAAATTCTCTCGAGTATTAAAGATCGCCTTCTCGTGACAAAATCAGTGAGAGTACGTTGAGCCTTTGAAGACATTATGCTGTCTTTAAGTCCATAAGCTGTAAGGACGTTTGTCTTTTCAAATAGGCAACGACATTACTGACGATAGCTGAGACTGAGTAGAGTTCTCAACTATCAAAACCAGAGCAGCCTCAGCGTCTCAAAACCGACTTGACCCCTCAGCATAAACATCGTATATGAAAACACCATTCAACTCCTCTTTTAGCTGCGCAATATTAGAAGCCGATTTCAAGTGCTTATCCAGGACAACACCAAGAAATCATGCAGAGTCACATTATTCCATTTGAAGATACTTTATTAAACCTCCCTGGGTTTGAGAAAAACAAGCACCGACCATTTCGTCCCAATCTGAGATATGTAGGTACCTATATGTAAAACTTATTGAATATTATAAAACTTATTCTTACCTTCGGGATCCCTTACTGTAAATGCTTCGCCTAAAACAGGAAATCTGACAAACTGTGTAACTGGTCTGCTAAGTGGATTGTAAACTGTTACGATAAAACTCTTGGAAGATTCGGTGATAGAACAAGAGCTGATGTTATTGAGAAGACAGGACGAAAATGATATGTTTTGGTAACCCATAGAGCTCTTCTTCACTAGTTTACTGAAATCGTAAATTTTTGAATTAGATTATCATATCTGATTGGTCACAGAAAAAATACTATATATATATATATATATATATAGAATTATATATATATATATATATATATATATATATATATATATATATATATATATATATATATAAAATGAAAAGGAAAAATTTTATTTCATTTCACAACAGTAATGAATTCATTTCGATTACAAAAATGAAGTGTTATTTAGTTGACTTCTCTAAGTAAATGAAAGTGAATGCAAAGTAAATAATGAATATAAACTTTATACGTGTCCGCAAATTATTTGTTTCATTGAAGTGCTCTTTGGTAAACCATATTTTTTGTTTTTTGGTCTGACGTTAACACAAACAAAGCGGATTGTTGCCCAACTCGTGAACACGCAACGTATAACTGCCCATGTGAAAAACAATGATTTTCTAAATTTATTCCGCAAACACTTAGCGATTGGCCTTGCGACGTGTTAATTGTCATTGCGAACGCAAGGCGAACTGGAAATTGCAATCGTTTGAAGTCAAACGGAAGATCAGTCGGAATCATTGGTATTCGAGGAATACATACATTTTCACCTGCGTACTTTCCGTTAATAATGGTTGCCTCAATCAAAGGCATAAGTCTTTTTACCGAAAGTCGAATACCGTTGCAAAGCCGCAGTGGATTCAAATTACGCAATATCATAATAACTGTACCAACTTTGAGTTGCAAGTTATGTGGTGGAAATCCTGGTAACTCCAGAGAGTTCAGAAACTCCGTTGGATAATTTACTACACCATCTGGATTTGTTATGGAATCAACGGATTTGTATGTTACCAAATCGCCAGAAATTTTTGATTGAATGGTGAAATTCAGTGCGTGTACATCATTATTCTTTGGGGCAAGAATTGCTCGTTGACTTAACCAAGCATAATTCTGATAATTCTCACTAATGTTTGGGAAAACATTTTCAATAAGAGCTAATTGAGAGTCTACAAATCGGCAAAAGTCGTTGGTAAGAGTAATTAATCCAGATGTCGCATCAACTGGGACTTTGATCAGTTTGAAGTTGAACTCTCATATAAGTGGTTAGCGATAATGTTTTTACGTTATTCCATAAAGGTGATGCCTTTAGGCAAGCATTCAATTCATCTGAAGGCGTTCCACGGGGAATTACTGGCAACGTCTGCCTGAAATCGCCTGCCAACAATATCATCAAGCCGCCAAAAAAATAAACAGCTATAAAAAATGAGGGTTGATCGTAGAAGGGTGAAAATTTAGAGTTGCATGTATTTTTGTATGTTGTATCATGAAAAAATAGAATAAAAAAAAAATTTTGGGGTTCCCTAACATTTAGGCGGATGAAAAATAGATGTTGGCCGATTCTCAGACCTACTCAATAAGCTCACAAAATTTCAGGAGAATCGGTCAAGCCGTTTCGGAGGAGTTCGATTACGTACCCCGTGACACAAGAAGATATATATATTATATATATATATATATATATATATATATATATATATATATATATATATATATATATATATATATATATATATATATATATATATATATATATATATATATATATAGTGTAGAAAGGAGGATCTCGATGCGATTGACAGATAGGACACATGAAAGAATAAATGTCTCTTTAATGTACTTGTAAAATATAAGACCAATGAGTATTGTTGTGTATTAATGTGAAGAAGTACTCACTCTAAAGCAGATGACGTAACGACCTCGCATTCTTTATGGCATGAGTTAACAATCGTTCATAATCATGCGCAACGTGTTGCTTCTCCGTTCCTGTAATAGCATCATGATGTTGCATCACGCCCATTGCTTCTCTCAGTTGATTCAAATCGCCAGGATCTTCTGGACCTAAGTCAGCCAAGGAAGATAGCTGTTTGCAAACCTTTGGAAGAATTTAAATATCGTTTTTATTTCGTTTTCGACGCAAACTCATTCTACATACTTGAAGATAGTTGTTTCCTAGCCTTTCGAAACGTTTTATTGTTGGTTTCGAAGTAAAGTACCCAGTCCAATAGGTGTGAGGATCAGACGCATATGGAAAGTAATCATCTGATTTGGTCTTCCATTTCAACCCTTTACTGGTCGCATCGTTAAAGACTGCTCGTATATAACAAGATGGTGTAGAATAAACTAAGTTGAATTTGGAACCATTTTGTTGGCGCTCATTTGCGTACCTGGAGTTGAGAGAGAAAGAGAGAGAGACTTGAGATTTATACCTATTCTCTTTAATCATTCTGTTTTTGAAGAATATTCAGTTAGCACTATTATTGTCAATTTACTACAATTCAAATACCTACATACTTATTCAGAATATTGAACAGGATAATTTCAAAATTTCATCTATATTCATGAATAAATATATAAGTGGAAATAAAAATTCAAATCTCGAATATTAATTACTTGTGAAACATTAAGCCAAGAGTTTGATTTCAATTTTTATTTAATCATCTTTCACCAAGAGGTAAGCGAGAATTCAATCTCAGTTGTTGAATAAATAACGCAGCAATCATTGACGACTTGGGCAAAGATTTTGATATTGATATCAAATTTAATATCAGGGAAACTTGAAAAATTGGATGTAGGTTCATGGCTCAGCATATAGGCTTCTTCAATCGTTTTGACAGACTCTCGGTAGAAAGTGACTCTGGATAGGTGCAGCAGTGCAGAATTGAAGATTACTTCAGGTGTGCCTCAAGGCTGTGTGCTTGGTCCTCTATAATTCTATAACATAAATACTATCAACATACTCACCCAGGTTGAGCCAAGCCCAACGATAAATGACCTATATTGATGGAGAGAGTGGTATGTTACATGGTACCCAGAACCTAATCCAATTATTTTTCAATTTTTTGTTCATTACCTATATTATCATCTCTATTTTTAATGAACCCTATACATTTGGAATTTTTGTTGGAGTTTATAAAGAATAAAGTGTAGTGTTATTCTAAACGTTTCGATTGAATCGACATTTATCAATGTAAATATCATCTAACTCGTAACGTTGCCCATTATTGAATACGAGTTAACTTATTTTCCTTCAATTTGATAAAGTGACATGAAACTTACTGTATCAACTTGTCTAAATTTGCGAACCACATGTTAGCATCTTGGTAATTGAAATCGTCCCCCATAGTGATAATAATATTATCAGTAATATATCGCTTCCTAACCGATTGAGCATAATCCAGAAAAGCATCAACCTGAGAAAAAATACACACCTGATAATTTTGTCCATGTTTTTGTACCAGGTTTCAGCAGCCATGTATGTGAAATCCCCACCCATAGTTATTATGACGTTATCGGTTGAATAAACCTTTGCAATATTTGAGGCATATTCCAGAAATGCGTCTATCTAAATAATTAATAAATGGGCAGTTTAATAACAGAGATTTTCGAGGGTTTATCAACTTTCACCAATTTTCTTTCACATTTAAAAATACACTGTAGGTTTAGATCATCCAATATCTGTACATAATAATATTTTTGTATGTATATGTATGTATGTGTGTCTGATGAACAGACGTGCATAATTTCCATATTCTTATTCGATTTATTTTCGACTACTGCACAACCATTTAAAGTTCTCATTTAAATATTTCCCTAACATTTATCCCTTGAAGGATAATGGAGACATCACATCGTACACGTTCACATATCTAGCTCTACTATAACATTCTCTTGGTTAATTTGAATTTTTCAAAAGAATGTTCTAGTGTTCAGCTTTTTAATAAAAAATTTCTGTTGACGTTTCGTTTTTTCACAACGAAACGTATATATATATATATATATATATATATATATATATATATATATATATATATATATATATATATATATCTAATCCTCAATAAATCTTGAAAAAGAGCATATTTTGTTTGAAAGAAATATGGCGAAAGTGTTATGATCAATTGGAAAAAAATTATTTCTTACTCCGTTTGAAATGATATTGTCGTTGAATTTATGATGGCATATAAAAATGAAATATAAAACTTGGAAATATTGAAATTTAATGACGAACAGTTATTTTGTTATAGATTTATTTCATCTGTTTTCGTTATAAATAATGAATATCATGTAGATAGGTATTTTTCGACAATTCCATCTTAGTAACGAAGTATCAACAACTCTGTAAAGTATATAACAATTTCCTAACAGCTCTAACTGTTTACTCGTGTTATAACTTCTGACCAACTAAGTGGAATATGTGTGAATTGATTCATTATCAAGAAATCATATCACTCTACGCGAATCACCAAACCATTTTCTGTTGAATTAGTCCGGTCAATTTAGACGTAAAAATAGTGGTGAAATAACATAAATTCCCGGAAAGCCACATATGGGTGGAGAGCTAGGGTTTGCCATTACAAATAATGTTTTAAAAATCCCCATCGATCCTATGTGTGCTACAAAAGTTATTCGGGGACAAAGGTCATAATTTGAGGTTCTTGCAATTTTTTCGCAAACGGTAAGTTTTAACAGTAAATAAACCTCAAACCAATATTGTAAATATTAAAATTCTCTACAAAAATGGCATCCATGTTTTTTAAGAGTTACAATTCGTAAGATATCACGATTCTAAGAGTCACGTTATATATCCTCAACACATATAAGCCACGAGTACATATCAGGCACTTGAGACAAATGCAAGATTATGAGATTTGTTTATGAAACGAGAAACAAGTACAACTACTATGGCTTCCTTCAACATCGGCATCTGCTATTGACTTGTATCGAGTATACTATCAAGTACAAACATGGCTATTAAATCAACCGAACCCAGAAGACTTGGGTTGGAAATTGATGAGTAATACTCTGTAACCCATTAAAAATTTACTCCCACCTGCTTCAGAAAAACTTCTCAACACTATTTTAACAATTGCAAAAAAGGTTGTAGTGCTAAATGTTGCTGTAAAAAAGTCGCGTTGCTGTGTTCCCCAGCGTGTACCAATTGCCAAGGACAGTCTTGCTCAACTGGACAGTTGAGCAAGACTGAAGAAGATTCCTGTGATTTTAATGAAGATACCAATGACTCAGCTACATTTGAACAATTTATAAACATCCAGCAAGAGGAAGAGGAAGAAGATGAAATCGAAGAAGACAAGACGGTTGAAGTACAATTTCAACAGTATGAATCTGATTAAAATCTCTAAAAATATCAGAACAATAGTTATCCCAATAATCAATAGCGATATCAATAATCAATATCAATAATGAGGTAATATATAGAACTTGACGGGTATTGTTCCCTCTAATCATCCTAAAATTGTGATGACAGTTTGAGGAATAGACCTACAGGGGAAACGACGCTAAAAAAAACGCGCCGAGTACACTATATCACAGGTGGCGCGGAAATATGTGCATATCATGTATAACGTGACTCTTAGAATCGCCATATCTCACGAATGGTAACTCCTAGAGAAAAAACTTAGCCATTTTTGTAAAAAATTTTAAGATCTACAACTTTGGTTGAAGCGTTTTTTTAGAAAATTCATTGCTTTCCAGAAAAATCTAAAAATCCTCAAATTTTGACATTTGACCCCCAATAACGTTTGTAGCACAAATATGATCGATGGGGATTCTTAAAACCTTATTTGTAATGGTAAACCCCAGTTCCCCACCAATATATGGCTTTCGGGGAATTTTTGTTATTTTAAATGTAGATATTGACCGGACTAAATTTACACGTTTTCAAATTACATAATGATGTTTCATCTAAACTTTGATGAAAAAATTACAAGCGAAACGAGAACTATTTCAACTTTTTTGAAAGAAAAGCAATTTGTGAGAAGTCGATTGACCGAATTAGAAGGAAATTATGCAACAAGAAATACTTCTCCCCCTTTTTGTGTTTTATGTATGTGTTTATGTGTATTTTGAATAACAATATTAGTTGTAACATTATGACAGTGATTCGTTTAAGAACACTCATATTTCATTTAGGTGCGAAATTTTGGAGAAACATATGAATGTTCGATATTGTTTCAAATATTGAAGAGAAAACAGGAACTTTTGTGAGCATCGTGAAGTTGAATGTAGAACATTAAAACTACCCAAAACAATTCAAAAGAACTAATATTTTTCATTACAGCTATAAATATTTTGCTTCAGTCGTTTCCGAAATGACAGATATAAAAAATTCAATAACTTTTTATGACATTTTCGGATCCAAGTTGGTAGTTTAATGATATTCAAGTAGATATTCAACGTTTTCTTGTTGACATACACGTTATCATGGAAAAGAAGATTAAAATATAATTTCTTCGAAAAAATTGGTCTTTCGTACAAATATATATAATATAATCATAATATTTGAATTCATCAAACGATTCACAACTATTATGATAAATGATATTTCAGAGGCTCAGTAACCTAGCGATATAGTGACCATACGCTATCGGCTTACTGGCGCTGGTGGGTTCAATCCCCACCGTGTTCTTGGGCCGTTTGGAATCGGCGTTAAACTGTAGGTCCAATTTTCGCACAAGCACATTGTGCTTCTGAAAGATTAAGTACCATTCATCAGAAAGCTTCGGAATACAGAAAAATATAATCGATGTCAAATATTAAAATACAATTTCATTTCACTATCATTTTCGTTGACGAACTACATGATCCGTTTCATGTACATACGTAAAATGCACACATTGTGAAAATCAAACCTTGGATTACTAACCAAACTCGAAACGATCTTGACAAAAAAATGGTTTCATTTTGATTGATTTCAATTGAAATAGCAAAAGTCGGAATTATGTGGCTAATATAGGTACCTATTCATCGATATACATGATGAATTATATTACCCTAGATGGACGAAAATACCCTACAACATACAGTTAAACCTTTGAAACATCGCATCCAGAAGAACAAAAATATCGATTTTGCAGCCTGACAGAATTTGAATTGTGTCGATTTTAACGACTATTATTTGAATATTAAAATAAATTAAACTCTTGGCTTAATGTTTCAAGATTTACTTAACAATATGAATAGTCAACATGTTTCGAGCGTTAGCTCATTTTCAAGACTAAACTACTACAAGGAACGTACAACAAATTTATATCTACACAATGGATGTGAGTAGGGAGGATAATTGAAAATCTACTTGTTCATTTATGATTTCTTCTTTTCTCTTCCAAGAACTGCTTATTTTAATTGCTTCCAAAAGGTCTAAACGTTTCCCTTTATTACCTGCGTGTAGGCATTTAGTTTTCTCAAAATCTATGAAGTGATTAGAGTTGATGCAATGTTCTGACAATCCGGTTTTATTAACATACAAAATCGACCTTTTATGTTCGTCGACCCGAGTTTTTATTTTTCCACCTGTTTGGCCGATATAAAACGCTGGACATTCATTACAAAAAATTTTATCAGGTAGAAAAATAAAAACTCGGGTTAAGGAACATAAAAGGTCTATTTTGTATAATGTTCTCAGAACATTGTAATAATTCTCAGAACAGTGCATTAACTCTAATCACTTCATAGACTTTGAGAAACTAAATGCCTACACGCAGGTAATGAAGGGAAACGTTTAGACCTTTTGGAAGCAATTGAAATAAGCAGTTCTTGGAAGAGAAAAGAAGAAATCGTGAATGAACAAGTAGATTTTCAATTATCCTCTCTATTCACATTCATTGTGTAGATATAAATTTGTTGTACGTTCCTTATAGTAGTTTAGTCTTGAAAACGAGCTAACGCTCGAAACATGTTGACTATTCATATTGTTAAATAAGTCGTGAACAATAAGCCAAGAGTTTAATTTATTTCAATATTCAATTATGTTTCACCAAGAGTTAAGCTAGAATTCAATCTCAGTGATTATTATTTGATTTTTGGCATAAAAGCAAGGTCATACCAGTGTTGCCAAATTTACTTTTAGAAGATCGTACCATGCACTAGAAATGATCGTATTTTGCTAAAATTTCAAGAGAAAAAAATTGTATGTAATAAAATTTCAATGAAACAACGTGAATAATTCGAAAAGGAAATGTGATTTTAATTTCGAATCGATATTTATCATTTGAGGAACGTTTATCAATGTCAAAAAGTGGGATTTTTGTATAAAGTTGTCCTCTATCTTGATTATGTGAGCTCCGATGATAACAATTCTCGACTTCTGTTGATTCAAATCGTAATAATTTGACAGTTTCAGTTGCTTACATCAATAACAATAACACATTGCTAGTAATTAAAACTGTCAAATGGTACATAAATAATTACAAAAGTGATAATTTCAACCAATTTTTTTCGAGTCCAGCCTTTTCAGCACAGAGTTACTATCAGTGGCTCCTTTTTGGAATTAATAAACAAAGGATACTTATCTGAGTCATTTACATTGGTACCAAAACTTTAACAAATCAATTTCTAAATTTGAAATTTTATTAGTCATTTATTTTGCTTCCGGTATTATGAGGATATAAGATATGAAAATATCGTATAATTTGGGACGATTATGATTTTTCGATCGTACATCGCACAAGAGCCAAAAATGTCGTATAAATACGATTCAAATCATACGGATGGTAACACTGGTTCAAACCCACTGAAAAACACCCAAGAACACGGTGGAAATCAAACGGACCGGCATCAGTGAAACGAAAGCAACTAGAACGATCGGCTACTAGACCTCTCACACCGAAGAGTATCATATATTACTGGAAAACGTATTAGACCTGTAGACAAATATTGCCACAAAATTATCAATTTTTAAACACGTTGCAGATAGTAGATTCCAAACTTCTGTATGTTAAATTATTTGTGAAGAAATAAGGATATTTCTGTTAACAAAACCAGCGATCTTTGAATCAAGACCGACAAAGTTCTTTGTGTCCCTACTACTCCGTGCTATGTATTCAATGCTCTAACTAGACGTCAATTTTTACTGTGGTTATCAATATTTTGAAATATGTATGAAACTTGTTCAGATAATTTCAGAATTAAGAAAATGAAGATAATGAAAGTTTCAGATTTTTATTTCAGTCATTTGGTTTAGGTCAATGATTTGGAGAAAAAATCAACTGATCTTTTGAAACAAAAAAGTTCTACCATTTTTGGATTCTATATGCCTACATTTGCTAACCATAATGTCGATTGACCTTTTACCCAGACTTTAGGGAATATGGTTGAATATATTTTATTAATAAAGAACAGTTGACTAAATTACACTAACAATTTTTTGCCTAATACACTCGATAACTTACTACAACTTACACTTTTGATCATGGGTTGGTAGCCCAAAAATTATATCGAGTGTACTGAAGAGTGATTATCATTATACAATACATTGCCATCCAATTCTGTGTACCTACCTTACATACAATACATTTGCATTGGAATTTTGATAACTAGTAAATATGAATATTCTTTCTTTTGGGCCTATATAATTTAAATTCAGAATTATACTCACTTTTCTATCAACATTGTAATCGGGGCTTTGTTTATCATCAATTATAGGTTCATCTGCACACAAAATATCGAAGCAGAAGCCTGGAGGGGGACTGTAAGTGTTGTACATAACTCCAGTGAAGATGTTTGCGGCATTTCCTTGAAAAATATTCGTAAATATATATATATATATATATATATATATATATATATATATATATATATATATATATATATATATATATATATATATATATATATATATATATATATATATATATATATATATATATATATATATATATATATATGAAACGGCGATCAAAACAAGATATTACAATTTGAGAGAATTACTTTATTTGAGAGAAGTAAACGCACCTAAATTATCACTTGCTTTCCACACAACCTCTGGAGTTTTTGTTGAAAATCTGTTATTTTTGTCTTGATAATCGATTCTTCCTAATAAAAGACCATCAAAGCCAAGCTGAGCAAATATAGAGGCCATTTCTCGACTGTGTCCAAATGGATCTATTTGCCAACCAATTTTGGGACGTCCACATTCCCCAAAAGTTTCATTCAGTTTCCTTGAAATAAAATAAATTTGAATTTGTGATTATATATATATATATATATATATATATATATATATATATATATATATATATATATATATAAGGAAATGAAATTGTTTGTGCTTTTGGCACTGAATGAAATATTTAAGAAAATGAGCATTAGAACATTCATTTGAATGTTCTAGAATTAATTTGAAAGATTCAAATTAATCAAGAGAATGTTATAGTAGAGCTAGATATGTGAACGTGTACGATGTGATGTCTCCACTATCCTTCAAGTGATAAATGTTGAAATCGATGCCACACCTGATGGAAGTAAGAGACATATATGTTTCGTTCTGCAAGGAACTCACCAGTCGCACCACGTCCATCGAAGTGAGGCAACGATTTCAACCCCCAAACATCTTCTTCTGACTTCAAGTGGAAGACCGTAGACTCATGAATACTCCACAATTCCATCTAAAGGAATCAGTGGAAAACACCTCTCAGATTATAGACACACCAAGCATCGAAATTTCACATATTTCTCTAACATTTATCTCTTGAAGGATAGTGGAGACATCACATCGTAGACGTTCACATATCTTATATTTTCTTATATATATATATATATATATATATATATATATATATATATATATATATATATATATATATATATATATATATATATATATATATATATATATATATATATATATATATATATATATATATATATATATATATATATATATATATATTTGATATTTGAGAGCTTTGTTAAGAATTTATGACGAACTGAAAATTTTTTGCGTGGACCTACACTTCTTGATCTCGAAGGAAAGATCTTGACGCTGTTGTGTGCTGTCTTCGGTGCTTATTTTGCTTGTCTTCATTTTATAAAATGAAAGTGTGACATGTTTATCCATTTCGGTTTGATGTTTCATCTGTTTAACAGGTATTGGTTGAGCGTCTTTTTAAGCGATTGCTCTCCAACAAGCTGTTATGTGACACCATCGTCTCTTTTCTTTATGTAATTTTATATAGTTTATTATATATTGTTCCCTTTATTTATGAACGACTCGTCTGAATATATTCAGACGGGTGCTGCTTTGATGTATGCATATAATTTATCAGTTGTTCTCTGGGGGTACTCAACTGAAGAAGTTGAAGAAAAATTGATAAAATATGTGACAGTATAGAGGCATGGTGTCAGCTCATTCGATTGATTCTCAATGAGGGTAAAACAATGCAGCTAAAATTTCATAACACAAGGCTACCTAGTAATATGTTGGTGAATACCAACAACCAGGAGATCCAATATTTGCGGTGTTTTCTTAACTTGGTGTTAAGATGGGACTATGTTTGCTGAAAACTCAGTAGAGGCTACTATGTTCTTCTCCAATTAACGACTAGTATAGCACAAAATGATCTTATAGGTGTATACTATTCAATCATACATACACCTATGGTTTAGTACTTACTACGGGTTATTTCAACTGGTTGGAGGACAGTTTTCATTGCGCAGAAGAGGATAATTAGGCTATTGTTTCATCTGCAACCCACTGAATCCTTTAGGAAATATTTTTTATAGAAAATAGAATACTAACTCTACCCTCTATGTTTATCCTCAAAGCAACTGTGTAAGTGAGGCAAATTATGACCATTTTTTTCAACTAGGGATATCATATATCATCAGAAATGAAAACAAGTTACTTTTTCCTAATCAGAAAAGTGCCTTATATGAGAACAGTCTGAAGTACGTATCTGTGGCCATATACAATAAATTACGTTATACGCATATGTTACCAACTTGAGTACTTTGAAAAAGTTTAAAAAAGAATTGAAATTATTTTCATTCTGTAGAGCATTTCTATTCAGAGGTTCTATTCAACATGAGAGAATTTTGGTACTAGTTTTCTTTGTAATGTCAGTGATATATATCTATATATTTAATTGTACATTACTTTATCCATATGACATGTACATGCTCATTGTAGCCTAAGTACGAATAAAATTTGTTATATATATATATATATATATATATATATATATATATATATATATATATATATATGTGTGTTTGTGTGTTTATTTATATATTATGCAATTCATGAATTGAATTCATTACCTTAAACCCCATGCAAATTGGTCGATAATCGATTGATAATGTGTTGTAGCTTCATCATTCATACTCCAAGCTCCTCCAATAAATTCCAGTTGGCCACTTTTAACAAACTGTTTGAACTGATGCTTGATATGATCTGGTTGTTTCGTCCACCATTTCCAGAAGAAAGCAGTTTCAACGTAAATAAACCTAAAAAGAACCAACTTATCAAATTTTTTTTATTGAATTTAAGTGATGTTGAGTTGTTGAAAAATATTTCAAAATGATTTTATATTATCTGTTTATAAAACTTCGTTTTGGAGAAAAAGAATTTCCGAAAAAGAAACCGTTTCTAAAAGAGCAATGATTCACGATGCTGAATTAGCAGTACTCCAATTTACATCATTTCTTGAGCACAAGAGGAACTTTAGGAAATTGAATTATTGACATAAGTTATTCTTGCCATCAACGCTTTGTTCATGACAATAAAAAAATCATTTGTATTAGTGACTTAGTCTGCACGTCTGATGGTTAGCACAAAATGTATTCAGAGCTAGTGGCTTTGCGATCATCTCCGAATGAGAATCAGGTATCTCTGATTTGAATTGATCTCACCAAGAATATTAGACTGACTTCAGCAGCGAATATCAACATATCGAAGAGCATGTGGGTTTGTTGATAAGAAAATCATATTTGGTTCTTAGACAACTTTACAAATCCGACATTTCTTAAGTTTGGCTCTGAGGAAAAAACTTTGTGAAAGCCTTGTTTTGTCAATTTTGAATTATGGTTTCATCCTCTACTACCCTTTCCTCTACTCACTTACCTACTAGGCGTAGGTTGCAAAAGATTATTAATTCTTGCTGTAGGTTCATATATGGACTACGTAAATATACGAAAGTGTCGTCTTATATCAGGGAACTTGCTTGGTTGAAGTTGGAAAATCAGAAATAAGTTGGTTTATAGAGGCGCAATTCACATCCGTGATTTAAGACACCCCTACACTCTTGCTTTGACGCGTTTTTACCGGTCGTGCTTCTGTAAATGTTTCTCGTTTAATAGTGTACATGTATACAAATCCATTCCGTTGGACGTTAAAGCAGGTGGCTTGGCTAGGTTTTAGCGGATGTATCATGCATTTCTTCTCGGTAATCAGAATTGAATGTTATACTCTTGCGTTATCTGTTCTTATCATTATTTCTTCTTTGAAATTAACTTATGTTGTTATTTTATTTTTATTTATTCAATGATTCTTTTTATAATGTTATGTTTCCTTCCTTTTGAATATCTTGTTTCTGTTATTAATTCTCGCTTCCTTTTGCTTTTAACTTATTGGGAATTTCATGTATTATTTTTATATATAGAGGTTGAGTGGAGTAGCTTTCATTCAGCTAGACGTCGCCTTTCTTCTATCTCTATTCGGCAATAAAGACAATTTATTATTATTATAATTATTGTATTAATATGTGAACGTTTCTTTATGGCATACAACACCCTTATTTGAAATAGACCTGCTGAAAAAGTGAGGTTTTCTATAAACTGAAACCTACATATATGAAGAACACAAAGAGGAGCATAAAACTTGTTGCTATAGTGTTTGAGAATTGAAGTCAATGATCTACTTTGTTGGTCTTTGCACAACTGATGAGTTTTTTGTAGAAGGATACAATCTGTCTTGTGTTTCCTTGAGGTGTAAGCAGTTCAATATTCTTCAACTTAAATACCTTGAAGGATAACGGAGACATCATATTGTAGGTACCTACATGTTCACATAGTCAGCTCCGCTGTTATATTCTTTCGATTAATTCGTAAAAAACTCATCAGAAGAACCTAATAAAAATTATTGCAATGGGTAGTTATTGCAGTTATTATATCAGTATCACCATAATTATCAGTGCCCACTAGAATCGTTTTCTGCATCACGAGCATAATAAAAGGAAAGATCACAAGAAAAAGATAGTGTTATTGTCAATGTGAATCAATGATTCCTTCATTACTTCAATGGTGGTTTTTTACTTACAACAGAAGATCTTTTCTTTTGAGTAGACAATTTCTTTTCCTGCAAATATAATTTATATTAACTAAAACTTGCCTTCGATCTTTATTTTTTTTCAGAGCTTCAGTGACTGAATCCAGAATATACTGTACACCAGCCTTTTGAATCATTGTTCTACCTACAAAAAAGTATTTAATGAGACAATGTATTCATCAGATAAATCAGAAATACTTTATAGTGTATATATATATATATATATATATATATATATATATATATATATATATATATATATATATATATATATATATATAGTTATATAGTTTCAACAATAACAAATTGTCTGTAATGTAAGAAACTTTATTTTTGTTGAATTGATTGGATGAAAGAAATTTCTAATTACTCTGGATATCGAACGCCAAGCGTAATTTTTGGGAAACACATTAAAAATTGAGAAGTATTATCAAAATAAAATTATTTTCGAAATTGAAAAGCGATATAAATAGTTTATATTTTATATGTATTCTTCAGTTTCTTCACAATTTACGATTGACGTTTGATATCCATCGCAATTCATGAAATTCAATAGTTTTGATGAAGTTGAAATAGTAAACGAAACGTGAATAAAAATAAAAATTTCCACATTACTAACAGCCTGGTATTGCTGAAAGTATTATAAACATAACTATATCAAACAGGCCATAGAAACAACTGAATATATATATATATATATATATATATATATATATATATCTTGAAATTGATTTATTGCCTGTTTAATATATTTTATTTCGAAAGTTTTTAGCAATAACAGGCTTTTTTTGATATGAAAAAGTTTATTTTTGTTGACGTTTCGTTGTTATATTACAACTTTGTCAAAACTAATGAATAATTGAATTTATGAGTTACTATAGATATCAAATGTCAAACTTATTTTTTAGAAAAATCAAATTAGTTTTTTTGTATCTTCACTCATTGATTTTCATTATCAGAGGAATATTTCTGGCTTAGCATTCGCTTCGGAAGTTTTAGTCTTCTTCACCATGAGGAAACCTCTGGAAAACTCATGGTAAGCCAGGTGATTCTAATAAGATTCATATTTACATTTTATAATTACATATAGTTTTTTATATACTTATCCAGAATATGTATATTGTTGGTTTATGTGTGTGAAACTGAAAATAGATCTGGAAAAAATGAGTGTTGAGATGTGATGTTTGGTGATTGTTGTGTGTTTATTTTACGAGTGTTATTTGTGAGGTTTATTGAGTTGTTGTAAATCGAATTAAGATGTTTAATGTCTGCTAAAAAAAAGTAGAGAAATTTCAGAAATGTTATACATTCGTAAAAATTTAGAAAACACAGTAAATGAAAGAACAGACATTAAACATCTTAATTCGATTTACAACAACTTAATAAATCTCACAAATAACACTCGTAAAATAAACACACAACAATCACCAAACATCACATCTCAACACTCATTTTTTCCAGATCTACCTTCAGTTTCACACACATAAAACAACAATAAACATATTCTGGATAAATATATAAAAAACTATATGTAATTATAAAATGTAAATACGAATCTTATTAGAATCACCTGGCTTACCATGAGTTTTTCAGAGGTTTCCTCATGGTGTATAGTAACTCATAAATTCAATTATTCATTAGTTTTGACAAAGTTGTAATATAACAACGAAACGTCAACAAAAATATACTTTTTCATATCAAAAAGCCTGTTATTGCTAAAAACTTTCGAAATATATATATATATATATATATATATATATATATATATATATATATATATATATATATATATATATATATATATATATATATATATATATATATATATATATATATATATATATATATATATATATATATATATTCAAATTCGTTATTGAAAGTTTCTTTAGTGTTATTGGCACTGAATGAAATAATTGAGAAAACAATACTAGAACATTCCTTCGAAAAATTTCAATTAATCAAAAGACTGTTTCAGTAGAGTTAGCTATGTCAACGTGAATGATGTGATGTCTCCATTATCTTTCAAAGGATAAATAAAGTTAGAGAAATATTGAAATTGATGCTACACTTGATTGAAGTCCTCGCTTCAATCAAGTGTGGACTTGCGATGAATACCTCACAATTCATACCTCACAATGATAGCTCACAATACCTCACATTTATAGGAATCAATAGAAAACTCTCTCAAATCATAGAAACACTAAGCATCGAATGTTCACATCTTTTCTATACCCGTGTCTACTAAATTGCAACATCTATTTGACAAATATGATATCGTATCATATTATGATGTTTTCGAATGTCTATAGGTAACTTTAGCAATACGTTTGCTATTCTTCTCGTATTTGTGGTGCGACTGACGAGTTCCTTGTAGAACAAAACCTCGCACTTCCAAGAAGTGTGGCATCGATTTCAGTCTTTCTCTAACATTTATCGCTTTAAGGAAAATGGGGGCATCACATCATACACATTCATATAGCTATAGCTCTACTATAACATTCATTTGATTAATTTGAATTTTTCGAATGAATGTTTTAGTATTCATTTTTCTCATTTAGTATTCATTTTATAACCTGGTAATAAATTTTATTCATTCCGATAATGGATTTCTATATTGGATTCTCGTTGCGAATATTAGAACTGATAAGTCAGGTTTTTTGATCGTTGAAAGTAATATCTTAAATTTTGATCAATTCTAGGTCCGCTTGTAAGCGCATATTCTCTGGAGTTACATGTGAAGGTTCCACCATATCACAAGTGGCTCTCTAGGAATGGGATTCCATAATTTACGTTCGATCTGGAAATAGTCCAATAACTGGAAGTGAAAAGAGATATTTTGATCAAGAAGGAAAAAATCTGGATTTGAGATAAGAAAGATCTTCAATCTCGTTTCCTTTTTCTTTCGCCAATTTTTTCCTCAATTAATTATCTATCATTCATAAGTTTTTATTGAATTAAAAATTTTCAAAATTTTTTTGTAATGAAAAAGATCAATCAAAACATCCTCAATAGAAACTTCAAATAAAATTATTTTGTTCCACTGTCTATATTGTACATAAATCAAGTAAATTTTGATACGTCTCTCCAATTTTGGAGCTAGCCGGTGTTATCACTAACATATTATAAGTTATACGTTATCATTTATTCAATTTTCCGAGTTATATATTCGGAGATTATAGAGGGTTTAAAAGATGAATATAATATTCAGTTATATATATCAGACATCTATTAATGGCTGGATTATATTGAAAAAATTTTTTTGTGTGGTCATATTCATAGTCTAAAGTTTCAAGTGATATTTTATATTACAAACTTGGAATAGATTTTCTTTTAGGTAGTTGCATAAATTTGGGAAAATCTTTGAATATACCACAATCTGGTATGTTATCATTCTGTGTGGATGTTTTCCATTATTTTTATGTATTATTTTACGGAGTAGATATCTACATTCACTCCACAATTGTTGTATTATTTTACTTGGTATGTTGAATGAAGAGAAATTATATCCAAGCAAATCTAATACAAATAGATAATATTTTGTGGGAAACGATACTGTCATACATATTATTTAGTTCACTTATCAATGAACTGGAGATTCAAATTACAATCTTGTGAAACTTGAAGGATACAAAATTATGAATAATTTCATTCATCATAAGTGCGAAATATGTGCAATTTTTCTGACTTTCTTCTGATATGCTGTTCAGAGTGATACTCAACGAATTTCTGTTCGTAGGTCTCGCTAAAACTTGAGAACGACTGAAACGATTTGGTTAACCTTGGTATTGAATTATTTGAAATAAAATTGAATGAATAGTTTAAAACGAATAACCAATTAGAATTTTCATACCTTTCTAACTACATATTTATTCTCAGGATTTAAAAAATAAACGTAATTTTAGCTAACTACAGTTGGTAGATTCAATACAGTTGTTAACTGTCTATCAGTTTATTTTTATATAGATTGATAAATCTTAAGTTTTGTGATAATCAAATTTTTGATCGCAACCGTAGTATTTGACATCTGACAACCTAATATGTCGATCCATCCTCTATGCCGATCGATACCTCAGAGAGTGTATCCTTCTATTTCTGTGAGTGACGATTATTGCTAGTTGCGCGAGAATTTTCTTTAACCGGTGATCTTTTTTGATGGTGACATTTCAAGTTATGTGTTTTTCTATTTGTTGATCTTTTGTGAGAGATAGATAGACACTTTACTAATTTCTCGCGTAATTGCGCGAGAACTTTTCTCACTTTGATCAATTACAATTTAAGATGCCGAGGAGAAGACGACCTAACTTAGGTTGTCACAGTCAATCGAATGTGCGAAGTGCTACCTCACGTGCTAACCGCACTCATGACCACAGAGACATTTCAAGAAAATAGACGTATTGCTATGTTAGAATTGCGTTCTTTACTGATTGGCAATGAAGTAGGTAGTCTTAGAATGGAACGCGTTCGTTCACATCAAACACAACAACAGAGAGCACAACATAATTAAATTGAGCGATTCCACAGACGAAGTGCTCCTGTGATTATGTAACGAGCTGCATTCCACTAAGATCAGCCAAATTAGATTATTGTGCCGACGAATCGGTAACAATTGGGAAAATGACAATAGTTTGCAGATATTGTAAGGCGTTGAAATACAGTGGTGAATAGATATTGGATTATGTTGTCCTGCGAACAATGTGAAATTGCCAATATTGTTTCCACCACCATATCTTTTACGCTCTTCAGTTTTTGAGGTTGGAAATGATTCTTAGCTCTTCTTTGCCAACATTCAGAAATATAACATCTATTTCCAGATGACATAGTTTGGCACTACAGATATTATACAGGACAATTTCATGCCGACTTTGAATAGTTTTTTATAATATTCAAGTTTGAATTAAGATATATTTCGGAAATAATTATGGGACAAATCTTCAAAAATTTCAGATACAAGGACAAATTTATCACTTACTGGGCGCGCTGTGACCACTACCAGATGCAGATAATCAATTTTTACAAATTTATTTTATGGGAAATTCATATGCTTATCAAGTTGATAAGCGTTGTGCTCACAATCCAACAGCGAGGAGAACCATTGTCCAGGAATGACAAATGTTTCTTCATCAGAACAACAATTTGGTAAACAGCATTGGATCGGATGCCGCACTGCATTAATTGACTGTCGCCTATTGGGCGTTACCAAGTTCGTAGGGTAAACTAGTTTTTAATAATACTTTTGAAATCATAGAGTATTCACTCTTTGTTTTTAATGCAATATTTATTATACACTAGCTGGCCTGGCGAACTTTGTACGCGCATTTATTTTTATATGTAATGACGTGAAAATTGTTGCATTTTATGTCGCGTGCCGAAACAAAAACAAAAGAAGCCAACCAAATTGAAAATCAGTACTAATGATCTATAGCTCTTAAATTGACACTCTTTGTGACATTCATTCTTTGTGACTGCAAAAGTGCAAACTGACTCTTTCACGTTAGGAACACACCTAACTTGCTTAGACAACAGTGAGTGCTTGTAATTTGATATGAACTTTATTGAATAACAATAAAGTTCAAATTGACTCTACATTTCAGTTAGAAAACGTTTGTATGGGAAAGAGAAAAGGGCTGTTTTAAGGGTTTACCCGGCAATTATACGAATGTTTCGCCGTAAAAATCACCCTTGGATTTCAACAAACATTAAAAAAAAAAAGAATTGGCAAAATTGGTCCAGGCGTTGTTGAGTTATGCGCTTACCAACACATTTTGTGATTAATTTTTATATTATAGATTAGGGAACGCTTAAGAATTACGTAAGGCTTTTTTCAATATTTTTTGTCCCAACATATGTATGTATTATTTTATTATTATTTAATTTTTTCTCTGTAATTGGATGTATATCTGTTGGGAATAAATGTCTTATTATTATTATTATTATTATTATAGTTTATTATGAGTAGTTTATTGAAAAACTCTGAAATACAACTTGAAATATGAAAAATTAAAAATCTTGTCACGTTTGAAACTTGACATTAGATTATTAGCATTTCATTATAAGTCCGCCACCTATGGTACGGAAGAAGTACCCTCATCTTTACGTGTAATTCAGTCTACATCAATATAATTAATTTTCTGTTGATATTTTCGTAATCTGACATTTTGTAATCTGATTTTTCACCATTTTTTGATTTTGCGTCTTGAGTTGAAAACAAGGCAAGTTTTGAGTGTAGCTGATTTCTTGAAGAATAATATATCGATTCATTTCGGATTAATCAGAATTCAGTCATATTGAATATTTATTGGTCAGTATATTCTTCCGAATGGTTAGTTATATGGTTTACGTATTTTGGAACTTGGGGCCAATAAAGTCGACTTTGTCGGATTAAATATCAATCTTGCCTTTTTACCTCTAGGTTTGATTCTATACGAACAATAGACGTAATTTGAGTCAGAAAATTATTATAATTTTATTTTGGAGTTATTTGGAGTTTCGAGCACGTGGATGTCTGAAAAGAGGATTACCATTCGAGATATTGAAAGTATTATATGAATCATTAGGGACACAAGAAGAAACTGAAGGTTTTTCTTATTCAGTAAGAGAGAAAAGATTTGAGTTATTTGGATTTACAAGGTCAGTGTACTTACATTTCAATTTCATTGAAATTGTAAAGAACAATAAAAAAGAGAAATCCTTTATTATAATTGATACCTATTTGTATGAGTTTTGTTATTATAATCAGATACTTGTTTTGATAAATTATAAGGTTTGAACTGATTTGTACAATCAACTGATAACCGAAGGAAGGTTAAATATTTAAGTATCAGTATATTGAAAGTTTAATAATTATTATTATTTGTAGGTATTAGGTTAAGTCTTGAAGGTTTATAGAGTTCAGTTACTATAAGTGATTTTTCTTTCAACATTTTATTAGGCATTAAATTTTGTAGCCTTCTACATTGATCTGTCAATTTCATTTAATTTGCATTTTGATTTCAAGTTGAAAACTGGTTCAACTGTAAGTTCAACATTTCATATTATTTTACTTTTCAAATAATTCAGTAAGTTAATAGTTATGTAGCAATAGTGAAATTTTTCTGAAGCACATATCCCCTCCTTTTTGTTCAATAGTTGTATCACTTAGTAAATTATTTAGTATATTATTGATTGGTCAATTTTCCTTCTTTAATAAAACTCCTACACCCTGAGTAACTGTATCCTCGAACAATAAATAAAGAAGGTGGCGCCAAAAATAAATTACAAGCTAGCCGGTGATACAGGAAAATCCAGTCAGGTTTGTATGGTTAAAATTATTGTGATAATCTATAATAACTGATCAGAATCTGTGCAAAACGGTTTGATGACCAGTCTGACATGAAGTTGACAACTGGAATACCATTTGATACATCTACTTTTCCATCGGCTTTTCATGTGAAATTACTTCTACTTCATCACTACCTACCCACTCAGTTTATCGAGTTTTGAATCCTCAAATACACACATGATCTCAATCTTCTTTTTTTTTAGATTGATTTTGAATCAATTTTCCTTTTTTTGGCTCTTTTACTTTATGACCCAGTAATTTCATGTGTGAAGTCACTCCTTTTTTTCATTCAAAATACATTCCACAAATATCACATAATCTGTAATCTATTTGATCTCTTACTGATGGACAGTAATGATCTAACGATATTTTTTATATGGTTGGTAATAGATTGAAAAATTCAGCGTTAATCTTTGAAACAGCGGTAGATATCTTTGCTTTTCTTCATTATTAGTTAGTGGCTGCGCTTCCAAAAAAAAATTCTTGTATGTCACAGAACATGGAGGAGGAGAAAACCGTTACCAAATACATCTTGTAAATTACTTCTCAAAGGTTTACAACAAGTTTCTTCATTACCTTTGACTACCTAATATTCGTAGAATGCGTATCTGCAGAGACATCACGTCGCACATACTTTGGCGTTTGTTTTACCGCGATATATGCATAGAGATATTACAGACTCTATGTTATATCTGTAAATATCTCAAGGGATATATGGTGTTCATTCGACGCCAATTTTTGTTTTTTTTAGTGCGACCGAATACTGTTAGTAACTAGTATAGAAAGCATCGAGTTTCACGCGCTGTTCTTCGAATTCGAGAAGTTATACGAAACAATTTAAAATAGCAGAACGTCAGCACAAAAATATCATTTTAACATAGTCGATAACCTTACGTAAATATGATGAATATGCCCCCTTCCTTCATGTCAGGTTTCATAAGGGATTGTCAACCTCCCCCTCCCCCAATAAGCCTTACGTAATTTGTAAATGTTCCCTTATCACAAATTATCCAATGAATCTATCCGATATTAATTTTTGGAATTAACTAGAGAATATTAAAAATATAGAAAGGTAGATATATAGTAATCGAGAGTATGAAATGAAAACACTTACTGCCATAATAATATTGATCAACGGTTTTGAGCCACCCAACATCATCGTGCGTGTGAGGGACTATGTGAACGTTAATCATACCATCCTTCATAACAGGACAAGACTGTAAATGAAAAAAATTAAATAATGTCTAGAAAATTTCAATAATTCTTACACCATATCCACACTTTTCCTTCTTATCATCTTTCCATCTTGAGGAAGGCTGAGCTAGTGTAGAGGCAATTAGTAGTGAGAATATGAAGGTCTTCATGTTTCCACTAACAACCTGAAAAACCACGACAATGAGTAACAATAACTTCAGATGATATATCTATACGTGAATAATTTTCATGCATAAACATTAGAAGATAACAATTCTTAAATTGCATCAGGTGCACATTGTTAAGGAATATTATTGTATATATACATATATGAAATGAAAATGAAGAAGTTATCGCAAAGTCACTATGAATAAGTGACTTTTGCGATAATCTCACTAATAATCTTAAATTGCATCAGATGCACATTGTTGAGGAATATTATTGTATATATACATATATAAAATGAAAATGAAGAACTTATCACAAAGTCACTATAAATAAGATGTCCTTGATACGTGTTTCAAGCTCCTAATTTCTCATCAGAACGTGGTAGATATTTTTAAGTTATATTTATTTGTATCTTAAGTTTGAACTTTCCTCTTCAAGTTTTTTCTTGAATAATGCACAGTATTTGTATCGTGTATCAATTACTTAATAATTTTTTTTCCACTTTTTCTGCTTGGTAATTCTGATGAAAAGGAACAAAGTCGAAAAACGTGGCTACACCAGCTTTCTTATGCGCTGACTAAACCTCGTTCTCATTTAATTCGATCTCATGATTTTTCTTACTATAATCTCACATTACTAGTAGGAGTACAATATGCATATATACAAATAATATTCAATATAATATTATATTGAATATAATTATAAGTTCTATGTGTAGGATGATGCAGACTGGGTAAATCGCAGAATGAACTGAATTTCTATTGTTTTGAATTTAATAACAAGTAACCTATTGATGAGAGAAACGCAACGCTGACTAAGCCAAATTTGAAAGATTTATTGAAGGGTTTTTATTGGGAAAGAGCTGATGGATTTCATGAGATGAATTTTTTACAGATTCTGTACTCAATTATCTTTTCACCTTTTTTATTTCGACTTTTATTCTTTTGTTTTCCTTATTTCAACTCATTCTATATATCCCAAACATTTAACAATTTGAATAGCAGCAATAAATTATCAATATATTATTCGATATATATGATTTTCTTATAACCAAAAAAAGGTTGATACAGGTACATTTATAAAATTAGAAAAAAGGAACTTACGGTATAGACATGCAATTTTTTTTGTTGTAACAGCCTTTGACATATGTTTAGAGCTATTGGCTCTCTTCAGAACGGCGCCGGTCAAGTTGCAGATGTTCGAAGTTGGAAGTTAATTAAAACACAAAATTCTACGTAAAGAATCCACCTTTTTGCGGCTTGAAATGAATGTCCCTGTTGGGTTCTGGAGACTGAATCAATTATCGGCCAATGGGGCGATATTTATACCTTCCGGAAATTTTGTACCGACAATTAAGATATTTCAAAAAGGTTTATACAGGCACATTTATAAAATTAGAAGAACGAAACTTACGGCATAGACCTGCAATCTCAAGACATTCATTTCAAGTCACAAAGAGGTTGATTCTTTACGTACGATTTTGTGTTTTGTGTTTTAATTAACTTCCAAGTTCGAATATCTGAAACTTGAACTGCGCCGTTCTGAAGAGAGCCAATAGCTGGAAACATATGTCAACGGCTGTTCACGCTGTCAAAAGAACTGTTCACGCTTTCAATGAATGTAGACATCGATTTGAATATTCTCTAGCATTTATCCGTAGAATGATAATGGAGACATTTCATTGTTAATTTTTCACATAACCAGTCTGGTCCTTTTGAATAATAATGAAAAATTATCGAAAGAAAGTTATAGTATACTTGGATATATGAAATATCTACAAGTGCGATAATATAGCACGATAGGACTACAGAATTCTTTTTCTTGTACAAAATTTCTTCTGTTCTTTTGTCATGAACAAAACTGTCTTCTGTCTATTTTATTAACAAATTTTCTTTTGTTCAATTTGTTTTGTTTCTGTTGTTTTGTTCATCACAACATTTCATGTTGTGTTAAATGACATCGATCGTTTCTACAACCGCAATCTAGATGTCATTACTTCATCAAATTAGATGAAATTGTTCAAAAACTATAGTTGTAAAATGTAGTATCTTAATTGATAAAGTCGTGTGAAATTTTGATTGTTTGATGTATTCATGTGCTTTTCATTGATTTCTTAAATTTGAGATGTACATTAATCTTTGCATTATATATGCTTAGGACTTACTGTATATTTGTGTCTTACAATCGATAGGAGTCCGTATGAAGATTGAAGTAGTTGCCTTCCATTTGTTGGACGTGGTGTAACTGATGAGTACCTTGTAGTACGAAACAGTAATTCAATAAATGTAAGCATCGAGTTCATTATTCTCTAACGTTATCCGTCTAATGATAATGAAGACATTGCATTGTTCATGTTTCATGTAGCCAGCTCTGCTATAAAGTTCTTTTGAATAATTTGTCGAAAAATTATCAAAAGAAAGTTATATTATACTCTGATATCGAATGTCTACATATGTGATAATTTAGCACAAGAATTACAGAATTCTTTTTCTTAGTTGATTTCTTTCTTATATACATATACATATATATATATATATATATATATATATATATATATATATATATATATATATATATATATATATATATATATGTATATGTATATGTATAAAGAAGAGAACGACTATGTCACTAACAAATGATCGCAACCAACTAATTTTGGAGGAACAAGAATTGAAGAACACATGGACAAGCTATATAGAGGCCAACTTTGAGGATGATAGAGCTGACGTGGTATATGTGCATGAGGGCACGGGACCAACAATTCTTAAATCCGAGGTGATACATGCATTCTCTTTAGCAAAAAACAGGAAAGCATCTGGCCCTGATGAGATTCCGACTGAGGCTCTAAAACTCATTGCAGAGGAAAATATTGATTTGGTGGTTAAACTTTTTAATAGTATCTATGAGACAGGTGAGATTCCATCTGACTGGTTATCGTCAACCTTTGTTGCTCTACCTAAAAAACAAGAGCCAAAAAAATGTAGTGACTATCGCTTAATCAGCCTTATGTCCAACATGCTCAAAGCATTCCTAAGGATCATTCACGCTCGCATCAGACGTAGATGTGAAGAAGATCTGGATGATTCTCAATTCGGCTTCAGAAACGCTTTCGGAACGCGTGAAGCACTTTTCGGAATGAACCTTCTCCTCCAAAAATGCCATGATCAGCGGAAGGATGTATTTGCATGCTTTATCGATTATGAAAAAGCCTTCGACCGCATACAGCACAATACACTTATTGATGTGCTGCGGGGGGTTGGAATAGATGATAGAGACATGCGTATAATTAAAAATCTATACTGGAATCAAACGGCACAGATAAAAATTGGCAATATTAAAGCAGACCATATTAAAATACAGCGTGGAGTAAGACAGGGTTGCATACTGTCGCCCTTACTCTTCAACCTATACTCTGATCGAATATTTAAGGAAGCATTGGAAGGAATATCACACCTTGGCATCAAAATAAATGGAGAGCCAATAACAACAATCAGATATGCTGATGATACAGTGATTTTGGCAAACACAATCGAGGGACTACAGTTGCTTATAAACCAAATCGGTGACGTGGGAGAGACGCAAGGCCTAAAAATCAATATAGGAAAGACCAAATTTATGATATTCAGCAGGCAACCCCACAATGGCACCACCCTAGAACTTAATGGAAGCCAAATCGAACGTGTCTCTAAGTTCAAATACCTTGGTAGTATTATCACAGCAGATCTGAACCCGGACTGCGAGATTAAGTGCCGAATAGAGATTGCTAGGGCAACTTTTAATAATATGAGATCCTTCCTTTGCAATGACAACTTGAATCTGAAGTTAAGACAACGTATGGTTGAATGCTATGTATGGTCGGTATTGCTGTACGGAGTAGAGACGTGGACTCTGAAGGTCAGGACAATGAACCAACTGGAGGCATTTGAAATGTGGCTTCACAGAAGAATGCTTCGTATTCCGTGGACACAACATGTTACAAACGAGAATGTATTACGAAGAGCAAACATCCAAAGGCAACTCTTGGCGATCGTAAAATGCCGAAAGACATCATATCTGGGACATATTTTGAGAGTTGATAAATATCGTCTACTACAGCTCATATTAAAGGGCAAGATTGAGGGGCGCCGTGGACCTGGAAGAAGGAAACAGTCGTGGCTCCGAAATATTCGGGATTGGACCGGCATTAGAAGGGCTGGTGAACTTTTCCGCTTGGCGGAGGACCGTACAGCTTTTGCCATGGTGATCGCCAACGTCAGGGAGACCGGACAAGGCACATGAAAGAAGATATATATATATATATATATATATATATATATATATATATATATATATATATATATATATATATATATATATATATATATATATATATATATATATATATATATATATTATGACAATATATTGTCTTGATATTGTACTTATTTTTCAATGATTTCATTTCTGGTTTATGTTTGGCTACGAATTGTGAAACTTTGAAACGGAATCAATAATAGTTATTTTTCAAAACGATTCGACAAAGCAACTATACAATTTTTATTGAAACGTTGATCACGAATAAATTTTTCCAAATCGCAGTGTCAATCAAAGTGCATTTCAAAATTTATAAGGCAATAAAGAAACAAATAAGATTGTTCACTTATTATTATACAAAAAATTGCAAAAACTTTTTCACTGATTTCTCTGAGAAATGGCCAGTTTTAACATTCAATAACACGAAATGAAATTATTTCTTACCAGTTGATAATTTTGTTCGATCACTTATTTTGTGGATTGATCTCAATCGTTCATTTCCACCTGATTAATTTTATGACATATTCAAGAAGATGTTGCGAAAATAACGAAGCGTACATAAAATCTCTAGTTCATCTTATTGGAAAATCAAATATTCGAAATTATTTTGTTCACTATGTACTATGAGTTTCAAAGTAAAGGTGGCTTTCAGAGTAAGTAAACTGCATATTGATATTTTGATTTATGATGTTTAATGGACAGGAAATTATCTCTATAAAATATTTATATCGTCTATATTTTCATTTAGTAAACGTATAATATGTGCGGTTATTTTTATTGATTTGCTCTTTATTGGCAATATGTACAGCCACCGATGCAGAAATGTTCGTTTCATTGAAGCTTTCTTTATCTTTATTAGCATAAAGCAAGCGAATATATGATTATGCGTAATGATTATAGACATCTCAGAAGTATATAGAAATATTAATGTCCAATCAATACTGTCTTGAAAATAAAAAAACACAGATAAACACACATTTTAGTAACATCGATTTTTTAACTGTTTTTTTTATCAATAGTTATAGGATAATTCAAACGTGACGCGTTTCGTTTCTTCAGACGTTAACATAATATAATTTCAAATCATATTGGGTTATTTATTGTCAGAACAAGGTACGATAGCGGAGCTTTTCGAAAACTTAACACAAAGTATTAAAAACCTCAAAATTTGTGAAGTGAGTGAGTTAATGCTAGAGAAGGTTGTCTTGAAATATTGATTCAAATATATTTGATTCCATTCAGAAGTAGAATCGCCAAGGAAACTAATCGTCTGAAGGAAAACATGGCATTAAAAGGACTTCTTCTAACTTCGTAATTGGCTGCTTGTAAATGACGAGAGACATGCTGCTGTGGACCTGCAGAATGAAAAAACTGCGCTCCTGAGTATTACGACTCAGCAATTCGTGAGAATTCGTGAAGCAGTAGTGTGAAATCATACCAGAACTATAATTTTATAATTGAATGGCCAAATTTAACATTAGAACCTATGTGGGAAGTCGGATTTACTAATGGCTCAAGGATTTATTAGCAGAAAGTTTCCACTTTTTTCCTACTTTGAGGCAAATGAAAGAAATCTCTGGTTGGAATGTCGAGAAAGCTTGTACTTGAAAACGTGGGATCGAATTATTCCATAACTCTCATACTTCTTCATCTTCATTTAACAAACTTTACCACAATTTTTGAGTATCTTATCTGCCTGTCTGGAAGTAACGCAACTGTCGTAAGAGTTTCTCTCTCAAAAAAACAAAACATGGATAGGTGATAAAATTGAGTTAAGTGTCACAGTGATGAAACCTATTTTGATTAAGGAGAGAAATATAAATTAATCATATACTGAGTTCCATACTTATTTGAGGAGACCTGATATACATACTGAAGAAAAATTTTTCCGCCGATAAATACAGAAATAGCACTTAGAAGTCAACACACTACCGATGCTCAGTAAATGGTGCCAACTCAACCGTTTTGATTTAGTCCATTGATTGTTTTGTGTTATTTTATTTCCTATAATGAAAAGCTTGTGAAACGCCAAAAAAATATTTTATCATATAATTCCGCAGATGTCCTGCTTTGTTAAAGGAAATCAAGATCGTGTCCTCGTAGCACAACCGTTTCTTGAAAATTGATCAACTCCAAGGCTGTTTAATTATCGAATCAGTTCCAATGTTGGCCCTGACAAAGGTTAATTAGTACAACGGGCAAAATTGGCCGAAGATGCAGAGAGGTAAGACGACATAGCGTCGGCAATGAAATCTGTAACTGGCATACAAAAACATGGTCGGAGCTAGAATATCCTCCTGGGGACACTTTCTTCATTTTAACTAAAGACTGAGTATTCGGAACTCAAACTATAAATGGCCAAAAAATGTAGGAGAAAATAAGAGACAGAACTTCAGGAAATATGTGATGATGTAAAAGAAAGATATTTGTCTTCTCGACAAATATCTTATTCCTAAGGCAACTAACACATAATCCGAAGTCTTTTATTTGAAAATGAAGGGAGATTACTACAGGTATTTAGCAGAGGTAGTGACGAGCTACACAAGGAAAACTGTTGTGGATTATTCTCAAAAGTCTTACCAAGTCGCCTCTGAAATTCTTAACTCCAAAATGACACCCACATCAAGTTGGGTTTGGCACTCAACCCAACTCTCTGTCTTCTATTATAAAAATGAATGGTTACGTTAAGTTTAGATAGCTTGACGTTGTTTCATATTACCTCGTGTTAAATATGATATAAGAATAAATATGATGTCAAATATGATATTCTGGGGAGGAAAAATCTATTCAACTTAACTTTTTAGTTCCCTTTGATACATCAAATGTGTTCATATAGGTACGTATGGAGTAATTGATAATCGCACTGATTTGAAATTATTGGAAGTGTTATATTTACTTAGCGCAAGGGTGCCACCTTCGGTTCTAAAGGGGTGTATAGTAAAAACATAAGTTGTGAAGCACAAATAACTAGTAGAACACGTCTTCCAGGAAGTTTGAAAATATTCACTGAAAAATGAATGGGCGAACCAAGTTCATCGGGAAGACAAGTTGAATATATATTTAAATTGAGTTAACGAACTTAGAGTATTATTTCTTTGATTTACATATCACGTACATAACACTTCAGTGTTTTTTAACCTCAACTGCAACCTGAAATCTAATCTCATACGGAATGAAATGGAACTTGGACACTATGAAGGTACTGCGCAGACCATATTGTCTAAAAATTGAAAATTCAGTCCGCTTTCCGAGAATCCTCATCTCATTATGCATATTTTGTAATTGATACACTCTCATTAGGATTTAAAAAATATTCGAAGACGACAAAATAGACATGTAAAATCACTGATACTCAAATGTTGATAGCTTGGTTTGATAATAAGTATAGCTCCTTTCATCATCAAATTAATAACGTAAGAATATGAACGTACCGAACTAAAACAGAAATAAGGATTATTTATCAGTATATTATTCCCATGCATCTTTCAGCACGTTTATGAAAATTCTAAATACTCTTCATAATATATCTTCATGAACCAATGAAACTTTGATACTAGTGAAACATTTTCTGATATGTATTAATTACCTTGTGTACCAAAGGCTGTTTCCCTGGGTATAATTTGAATGATAAATATTTAATTTCCTGCGAGCAAAATATCGTCACTTTGACACTTATCAATCTTGATCTCGAGAACCACAAAAACTACATGAAATTTTCTATGGCACCACATTTCTGAACATATTCTCGTGAATCAAAAATTGGTTTTCTTCTGAACGTCACAAAAATTTGTTGTATATTCAACATGGGGAAAATGTTAAGTGTTTTTTATAAAATATGATGTACACAGAAGAAAATTATTTATGTTGAAAAATCGATTATTATTTAATTACGTCATGGTAAAACTGAATGAATAAGCGCCAATTCATCCTTTGAACAAGAATGTGTAAACCTTGAGCATTATTAGAGAAAACAGTGAAATTAATTATGGCAAGGAGGTGAAAAAATACTTGGCTTACGTTTCACTTGTATGTATTTATAATTAGTGAAACTTAAGCCAAGTGTTTCAATTTTAATTTATTATTTGACATAATGTCACCCCAAGTAATAAGTTCTTAAATTCTAATCTTATTAAAAATAGGTTTTCTGTTTGATAAATACCTAAATTTATAATTATTAAAAGTAATTTTATTTCATGATAATTAACCTTTCGCCATGAAGAACAATAAAAGTGTTATTCTGGTGTTAGTGTGTTAGTGTGTTCGTTGTTATATTACAACTTCGTCAAAACTAATCAAAATTAGTTTTGACAAAGTTGTAATATAACAACGAAACGTCAACAGAAATAAACTTTTTCATATTAAAAAAGCCTGTTAATGCTAAAAACTTTCAAAATATATATATATATATATATATATATATATATATATATATATATATATATATATATATATATATATATATATATATATATATATATATATATATATATATCTATATAAATATATATTTATTTATATATATATATATATATATATATATATATATATATATATATATATATATATATATATATATATATATATAACTCATTTTGATATTGCGAATTTGACTTGAACGAACGTTACTGATAAATCATCGTGCGGAGAATTTCGAAATAGTAGGCATCTACAATCTGCAAAAATAGACACACACGCATCTATATATATATATATATATATATATATATATATATATATATATATATATATATATATATATATATATATATATATATACACATAATATAGTGTATATAATAAGGCATACTAGCGGAGTAGATGTTAAACATTATTTCACAGAAATGTCGCATGTGTACTTTTGAATAATAATTGAATAATTTAATGAACGAACTTCACAAACCTGATCTCGAGAAATGAACTCTGCGAAGGTCGAACACCAGGAATATCTACAAATTTCCTCGAACTTACGACGCCGGTTTCGGAGTTTTATCCAGAGGTATTTTTGGCTTTAACACTGTACAAAAATAACATATCAGAACTTTTATTATTCCGTGAAGAGGCCTACCGGTCAACTGATTTATCACTTATGCTGTACTGTCTCAACTAGAGCCCTGTGTCCCTCTCTCAAGCGTCAA
This sequence comes from Henosepilachna vigintioctopunctata, assembly GCA_030704895.1. NCBI lineage: Eukaryota > Metazoa > Arthropoda > Insecta > Coleoptera > Coccinellidae > Henosepilachna > Henosepilachna vigintioctopunctata. The sequence goes on from JARQZJ010000045.1 coordinate 221,057, forward strand.
AACTCGTATACAATGATATCTGCCCAATAAGAAATCTATTTGGATGAATGTAACCTTTTGTTATTTCTTAAAGGCACGAATGAGTTTGAGGTGATTAAGTTATCGCTCTTGTTGTTCGATTTCACTACTCTGCATTATAACAAATTTATGACAATATTCTGATAGCTTAATTGTATACATATAAACAAACACATCGATTACACTTTTATCTTCTAACGGAAATTGAATAATAAAAGAGATTTAAATCGAATGGAAGTATTGAATTATTCCTCATAGAACTACCTGAACATTGTGTGTAACAGGAATGAAATGTTTTCTGAATTGTTCGAATTTCAATCAAAGTGGTTGGTTCAAACATCGGAAAAAATTAGTCGACATTTTCATTATGTTACACAAACTTCCATTTTCCGAACAACTGGGTTCAGAAACATTCAATCATTCAATTTATAAAGGTGGCACTATTGTCAATTGAGATTTTACACAGCATATTATTAAAAACAATAAAATAAAATTAACACACTTGGCTTAAGTTTCACTAAATATACAAAAAAATTTCTGCATATGTTTCGGGTAGTTAACCCATTATCAAGAGTATACAATGTTGTTTGGTAACATTACACTATTGATAATGGGTTAACCACCTGAAACATATGAAGAGTTTATTTTATATATAATATATATATATATATATATATATATATATATATATATATATATATATATATTATTATTATTATTATTATGTGCGTATAGACCCCGTTGGATCACGCAAAGTATCCTGATTCATCTAGTAGTGTTCTTTCTGTTCTTCCACACTTCTCTCATTTTTTCCCTATGAATTTTCTTTCTTTCTTCGGTCCACCTAGTCCCTGGTTTTTTTAGGACTTCATTCTCTGGCATCAGGTTCCACTGGTGTATCTTATTTCTGTACGTGTTTCTGTTTCTGAACTTGTCTATGCACGAATAGATCAAACATCGGTTTGATCTATTCGTGCCTTTTGTAGATCAATTTCTACTTGTGTGATCCATGGTGTTGTAGATTTGAACCCTTTCATATATTTGAGGATCCTGTTAGCGATTCGTGTCGGTGGGAGTCTACTGATATGTCCGTAAAATTTTAGCCTTCTTTTTCTTATATCTGCCGCTATGTTGGACATCTGCTGTGTGGTCTTCCTCGAATGTAACCTGTATCCTTCTTCAGTGCGTTTTGGGCCGAGTATTTTCCTAATAATTTTGCGTTCTTCTTTAAGGATGTTTTCCATATCACTTTTTGTAAGAATTGTAAGTGTCTCGCTTGCATATAACGCTTGTGGTTTGATTACTGTGTTGTAGTTTCTGATCTTTGTATGTATAGACATGCATTTTTTATTGAAGATATTGTGTGTTATACCGTATGCCCTTTTCATTTTACTTAGTCGAGTCTTTTGAGCGATCTTTTCTCCTCCTGTGGGTTCAAGGATTTCACCCAGGTATTTGAAGTGTGTGACTCTGTTTATCTTGCCGTACTTCGTATTCAATTTTTGTATGTTTAGTTTAGAGCAGAAGAATTCTGTCTTTTGAAAAGAGATTTCCAGGCCAACTCTATCTCCACACTCCTTCAGAACCTCTATCTGTTTCGTAGCTGTAGTTTCCAATATCCTTGATTTCTTAGCTCTTTTTCCCATTCCCTGATGACATTGTCCAGTACCAGATTGAAGAGAATCGGGGATAACCCGTCCCCTTGGCGTACCCCAGTTTTGATCAGAAATGGTTCTGAAATTTCGCCCATGAATTTCACTTTAGAGGTCGTGTCTGTCAGAGTTAGTTTAATCAATCGTAGGGTTTTGGGGTCTAGTCCTTGTTCTTCTAGAATAGTAAACAATGATTGTCGATGGATGGAGTTATATGCTTTCTTGAAATCTACGAATGTCCATAAAATTGGGGCATTTCTGATTGTTTTGCATTTCAGTATTGTTTTCAGGTTGAATATTTGTTCTGGAAAAGAGCGACCCGGGCGGAAGCCTGCCTGGTATTCACCAATTTTTTTTTCGCAAATTTGTTTGAGAAGAGAGTTAATAAGAGCAGAGATTATTCTCTGCTTTTATCGTAGGCATACTATAGTGTGGCAGAGTGCTTCGATGATTAGAATGTAGGCAATAATGTATGAATCAAACTTTTGTATCAAATGTTTGTATATTTTTTTAACACAAATGTTCTTCACATGTGAAATTGTCTCAAATGTTTAATATTTCTGAGTTTTTTTTTCTTTTCCTTTCAAATGAAGTTGTATACTATTGTAAATATAAATTTAACCAATATTTCTGTTTGACCAATATTTTGGCTCGAGGGCTGTATGGAAGATCAGACTCAAAACTGAATTCAGTCCTTTTGAAACCTTTCTTCTTAGTTGTAATTATTGTATCAATTGAAATGAATGTAATTTTACAATGTTAGGAATGTTACTCAATTAATTTAGTTTATTATTATTATTATTATTTAATATAATAATGTTTCACCCAGAGATAAGCGAAACCTTTGTGTCACATATTATTATAATAAATTTAATGGACGATGAATCTACTCTTTGATAGTTCATATTTAAATGAGAGGTAATAATAAAAACTTGTCTGAAAATCACTGACTGAACAATTCTTTATTCGACTAGTTTCGCTTTTTACAGCATTATCAAGAATGAATACATATTACAAAGGTAGGCATATTACATAGGTTGTCTTTGTAATATGTATTCATTCTTGATAATGCTGTAAAAGGCGAAACTAGTCGAATAAAGAATTGTTCAGTCAGTGATTTTTAGACAAGTTTTTATTATTAACTCTCATCTACATATTATTATATTGATGGAATATTGTCGAAAAGTATAATATTGTTTGTACTTTGAAATACTTCGATTTGTTGTTTAATTACCTGCAGATATATTTCACTCTCTCAACCCATTGTCAACAAATGATTTAATTAATTAAAAACACAAAAAGACTGGAACTATTTATACTAGATATATGTACTGAAGTCCATAATTTCGTTACTTAATTCAATATTTTCTTTATTGATTTAATGACTGCATATTAGTAGAACGATGGATTTTTTTGTTCTACTGTTTTTCATTGGGAAGCGTATCAGCTCCTAAGAATTAAAGTTTTATTGCTTATTCAATGTTTTCGCCTCATTATCTTGTTTAAGGTTATTAGCGCGCAGGTTTGATCACAAGGAAATTGACGTAATCAATGAATATCAGGAAAGCGAATCAAATTATGCAATTTGATGTCTTTTAAATATGGAATTAGTAGAATGTTGTTTTTACAGATTATGATTTGAAGAATATTTTATATTTTGAATGAAAAGCACTTGGCTTGTTATCACAAAAAATATGTGAACTTATTGCTCCATATTTATTTCGGGTGTTATTCATTCCCAAAAACTAGACTTGCTTTACTCACAATCAGCCTAACGTTCGAAAATGGGAAATGGGGTACAACCCTGAAACAATTATCAAGCAATGAATGCTCTTGATAATGTGCTAACCACCCAAACAATATGTAGAGTTTTTAATATGTTCAGTGAATCTCGAGGCAGGTGTTTTAATTTGATATTATTCAAAATGAAGTTTCACCTAGTGATAAGGGTCTGGGTCATTCATTAAAAATATATTAAGTTACCATTTTGAGTATGCTAATAGCATTATTTTTCATCTATTTAGAGTCCTGTTTGAATAATGACATAACATCGATGAATACAAACGCACCTTAAAGGAAATTACTTGAATAAGCTCAAAAAATGTCGAAATGAGAATTCATTTTCATATTATTTGGTTACTTTTCGATTAAAAGCAGTATATTAATATGCATTATATTCCAACAAAGATACCTTTCTGACAATGCCATGAAATAAACGAGTACAAACGTTCTCAAATAAAAATAACTTAGCAAGCGACATATGAGAATATGAATTCAAGTGTTATTTTTCATTTGGTTTTGATTAAAAGAAGCAATCGAAATACGTACATATATTCGAAGTACAGTTGCTACAATATATGTTAGCAAGGTCATAATACATCAAAGATAGGAATAAACGTACGGAATGAGAAAAACTGTTACTTCTTGTGCAGATTCCATTTTATATGGAGAAGTTGTACTGGTTCCCCTTATTGAGCAGGTCGATTAAGAAGATGCTGAATTGTAACTGTTCCTTTTTCATTCAGAAAATTTATAGGTATTTCAGCAGCATATCTTTGAAATTTTTTCGAAAGGAATCGGACTTCACAAACAGAAACATATTAAAGCATATCTATATATATATATATATATATATATATATATATATATATATATATATATATATATATATATATATATATATATATATATATCTAATCAAATACGTTTATTGAAACTTTTTAGTATTTTACTATGAAATTATATTATTTTTATTTTACTGAAATTTCAAATGATTACAGTGGGAAGTTATAAGGTCTCGCGATCTTCTTCAACCCTAGATATTGAACATAATATGTGAAAAAAGAAAAGAAAAAAAAAAAGAAAAAAGAAACAGATATTTGTATTAGATACAATTGTTTTGCGTCTGTGGCCTATTGACTCATCTATTACGTGCCATTTGGTTAAATGTCCGATTTTCAATTCGTCGGACATTTGATGGTAGAGGAAACCTCAGAAAACTCTACCGACGCGACGTAAGATGTTATAAAATAAATGGATAATGTATTGATAATAATGATATGCATATGGTTATATATGTTGATGTAAATGAAAATATATGATAATAATGTTGGATAATGAATATGATGACATGAATTATCAAAGTATCAGATGTTATGAACGATAAAAGGTAGAAAACAAAATAGAATTGTAGTCTATATTGCACGCTTATATGAAACAAATGTATTCTATTATCATTCAACGAGATCCATGAATTTTTCGAAACGCTCTTAATATTCACTCACGAAAGTGATGGGTTCGTTCTCGTTGACAACATTTGTGTAGACAGCTCCCTGAGAGTTTTATTTGAAATATTTCGATATTTCGATTAAGAGTCTCAGTATTTACTAGTATTGAATGACTTGTAAATCTTGAAACTAGCTACACTTTAGCCCGCCTGGGCGTGATCTGGAGCAATTAGGCATGGGATTATTCGTACACACTGCGGACAATTTTCTGTAGTGTTCGAATGAAATATCTACAAATCCTTCTACTCGCACTCTTGTTGTCATGAGTAGGAACCTTGAACGCTAGAGAGAGTTTATACGTCATTTCTCCGATAGAAGGAGCCGACGTGAATACTTCACTAGGTAAAACTCCCCTCAATTTGGTATAGGACCTATGTTCGTTTTGAAAGTCATCGCTTTTTGATTGATAGATGAAATATGAACTGATGATTCATAATAATGATGAAACAATTGTATTCTGTTATCTTTCAACAACATCGATAAATTTTTCGATACGCTCTTAATATTCATTCTCGAAAGTGATGGGTTCGTTTTCGTTGACAACATTTGTGTAGACAGCTTCCTGAGTGGTTCATTTGAAATATTCCGATATTACGATTAAGAGTCTCAGTATTTACTAGTATTGAATGACCTGTGATTCAATACTTCGTTGATGTTTTGTCACGAGGTTCCAAATTTTTCGGAACATTATTTCAACATTTTACGTCAGAATATAGTACAAATAGTGGTATCGGAAATGAATATTCCGCTGGAAATGTGTGCATAAAAGAATCTCCGGACAAATCTAGTAAATAAGCACGGAACTTCATTTAAAATTCAAAACTTTGTAGATTTTTCGAAGTACTGGTGAAAATGTAATACCTACTCAAATGAGATTGATTGTCGCCTACCTCTTGGTGATACAAGATTCAATATTAAGTTGAAACATGTTGATTCGAAGTTATTGATATTATTGTTTTACTTTTCAATTATCATTATTCTTTCATAACTTGCTATTTAGGTACGTATCTATGTGGAACAATGTTGACAGAGGAATTCCACTCCTTTAAGAAAGCGAAATTGAAAAAATTGCACATTCATCAAGGATCGTTGGAAATTCAATTCACGAAATATTTGTCTCATTTTACTAACTTGGATCTTCAGGACTACAAGCTTTTATTCGGTTCGTATGTATGTTTCTACATAAAGGATCCTTTGATTTTATAACTTTTTATTTGATATATACGTTTGAACTTCTCCCTTTTCAAAAAATCAGTTTGATTTGAAACCCAGTACACTTCTAGAACTTGAATTCAAATTGATATATATGAAACGTGAGCATATTTTTGTGACTGGTAAAACCGGAACTTTTCAATCTGTTGAATACTAAGTCAATCGATGGCCTGGAAAATAATAAAGTTGCTTATGTTACAAATATGATACCTCTTACTAGTAAGTATCTTACTAGTAAGTATCTAAGAGCGACGCGTCGGCTGTGGCAAAACATTGATTTTCTTTTTGAATGCCAAAGATCGTATGGTAATGCTACCTTTGTTAGAACTAAAGTTTAATTCTGTATTACTTGGTGATTCAATGCCTTCAGTCAAAGACATCAAGCTTGTCAACAACCAAACATTTGAAGCCAGTGGCCTTTGCTGTTTTCAAACTTGAACAGAATAAGCGTCATCAAAGAGATACGACATTTTTAGATATGATCAACTGCCTGAGAGTTGGAGAATGAACGTATTGAGATCTGGAGACACTTCTTTGGAATGTTTCGAAGCAATTGACGAATATATTTTTGGGAGTTGAATTGTTGTTCAGGTTTTACATTGACAAAACGAAGGTTTTTGTATATAGGAGACCATTCAACCGCATTGTAGACAGAATCAAGTATTTGTTTCAAGTATACAGCCACTACTTATCGATTTGAAACATAGTAGTACTTTCATTTGGTAGACGTGAGTCAGTAGCAGTGTAGTACTACTGAAAGACGAATGTTGCCATTGATAATGCGTTGAGTATAGAAGGCCCACAGAAAGCAAAGTGGCACATCTAGGAACTGGATTATTTGTCGGACCAGCTCATTTATCACTGAATTGCGGAAGGCCTCTAGACGGTATTCGAAAAGAAGAACTTGTTTGTTCGAGGTTGACAAGAGTCACTATGTAACGGTGCTGCATGGTTAGATAACGAAACAATTGTCGAAACGACTTTGTTACTGTTGAGATACACCTAAATGTTGTATCTTAATGTTCGATTGTTCGTTGTTCCGAATTATCATTATTTCGAGAATGAAAAATAAATATGAATATCAGTTTCGAAACACATATTTCTAGTTAGACACACAAAAAAATTCAAAATAAAAAAAAAAAAACGAAACAACAAGCTTTTGCAGATAATCTGAACGAAAAGTGGAAAATGGAAACTATCTCAAGAAACTAGATAACTTTCTCCAATGGAAAACCAAATTGAAAAGTAGAAAATGATTTTGATTTTTGAAATGATGAAACAATGATTAACAATAAACTTATTCATTCTGAAAAAGCATGGAAACCTTTTTGGATTTTGTTTATACTCCATCTTGAAGAAACATTTTTTTTTAAAAAATTAGAATCAATCATTCGATTCGTTTTCAGGAAGAATGCATTTTTTTCAGTGAACTTCATTTCTAAATTACTAAAAATCATTAACTCTTTTATATAGGATCTATAAGATCTTTTGGTGAAATTGTCATTGCAAGGCAACGAAAAGCGACATTATGAAACTTTTGGCCAATAATGAATTATTCAAAAAGGTGACAGTCTGGATTGCCTTCCATTATTTCATCAATACTAATGTTAAGTATAATCTCAGTCTTGATGGACCAAGATGTTCGATATAAATAGTGGACTGTATATTTCTCACTTTGTTTAAGTGTATTGACCTTTTGTCTTAATGAAAGAACTTGTGTGTTCCTTATAATTTTATTTAATCAATGCTCTCTGCCGGAGCTTTACAAATATATACAAGACTGATATGAAAACGTTGGAAGATAGACAATTTTGAGATAATATTTTTTCTTTATATAGGAATCACCCTGGTCATGTCATTGAGGGGGATACTAACCCCACTCTGTACAGCAGAGCGTGACCAGACTAATTCTTGGTATTCTAATTACTTTAGGATATTTTGTTATATACATTTTATTGCTACTTATTTTTATTACTAGTCATTTGGGGTATTACGGGTAAATCCAAATCCGTACTACCCAAAGCATCAGGTATACGACATTTACTTAAGATTATGATCATAAATTATAATATTAATATTTCTATGGAATTTGCCGTAACATACCGCCGGGCTTGAAAGACCTGGCTTTCAAGAAAGATAATAAGGTTCATTAATTAATTGGCAGTATTGCTATTCTGTTCGTCGCGCGTCGTGTAACGCTATTACCAACACGTAGACTAACAACTCGAACCCTATTTGTCGGGCCCTGGATGAGTATCTATCACTCTTCCCAGTGACCATTTTAATGGAGGTAAATTATCTTCTTTGATTAGTACTAACGCCCCAGGCTCTATATCTTGTGCCTTCAATTGTTGCCATTCATTTCTTGGGTTCAAACTGGGTAGGTACTCCTTAGACCACCTTCTCCAAAAATGTTGTAGCATCTTAGTCAGATGTTGATATCTATCAAGGCGATTGATTTGTACATCTTCGTAATTACGTTGAGGTAAGGCAATTAATGGCTCACCAATGAGGAAGTGGGATGGAGTTAAAGGGGTTAGGTCGTTAGGATCATTGGATAAAGGGCATAGGGGACGAGAGTTAAGACAAGCTTCTATCTGCACTATCAACGTATTCAACTCCTCAAAGGTGAGAGCTGTGTCATTAATGACTCTTTTGAGATGATATTTTAACGATTTTACGCATGCTTCCCAAAGACCGCCGAAATGCGGTGATCTGGATGGTATAAAACACCATTCAATTTCATCTTGAGCTAAGTAATTTACTATATAATCTTTGTTTTCCCTTAAATTGTCAACGATATTTTTTAATTCCCTGCATGCACCAACAAAATTTGTACCGTTATCTGAATATAATTTTCTACATTTTCCCCGTCTAGAAATAAACCTTTTCAAGCAATTCAAAAACGCATTGGTGGTTAGTTCTGATACTAATTCTAAGTGGCAAGCCTTTGTTGACATACAAACAAATACACAAATATAACATTTCAAATGCTTCGCGTTTCGTAAAGGCGATGATTTGATGAAAACCGGTCCTGCATAATCGACTCCCGAGTACAAAAATGGTCTAGCAGGTGTGATGCGAACTTCTGGTAATTCGCCCATTATTTGATTGAAAAATTTTGGTTTGTTCCGAAAACATATGATACACTTATTCAGAACATCCTTTATGGACCTTTTGGCTGACGTGATCCAAAAATGATTTCTCAAACTTGCCAAGAGTGATTGCGTGCCTAAATGTAAATTTTTCAGGTGAGTATTTCTTATAATTAATTTTGTCAATATATGACTTCCGTTAAGTATTATAGGAAACCTTGCATCATAATGTAGATGGGATTGACTTATTCTGCCGCCAAGTCTGAGAATATTATTTTTGTCGAGGAATGGATTGAGTTTAACTAGACTGCTCGATGATGAAATTTGTCTTTTAGATTTCAATATTGAAATTTCCTGATTGAAATACTCGAGCTGAGAGAGTTTTATAAGATATGCCAATGCTTCATGCATATCACCAGCCGAAGGTGTTACAATTTTCGCATTTAACTTGGTATCCCTTCCAATTTTTTTGTACTTTGCTAGGATATTGTTTGTCTTGCGAATATGCCGAATGAATCTAAGGCGTTTCCAAAAGACGTTATTTTGTTCCCTCACTTCGATAAGGGAAACTGTTTTTTGGCGCATTTCAGGTATCTCTTTCGATTCTGGAATTGGCGTGCTCCTTGTATACACCAAATTAGAAAGCCAACTTGGTCCATTCCACACAATTCAGAGGTGGATAACTCTTGAGCAGAACAACCTCGTGTTATAATATCCGCGGGATTATCAGATGAGCCGACGTGATACCAATTTTCTATCTCCGTCGATGTTTGTATCTTTGAGACTCTGTTAGCAACATACGTTAGTAAGTATGACGGTTCCTTATGTAGCCATTGTAGAACTATTGTAGAATCAGTCCAGAAATACATATCAAGTCTCAAATGAGAATTGAGGGCATGAGATACTTTATTCATTAATTCAGAGAGTAGAAGTGCCCCACATAATTCCAATCTAGGTATGGATATAGTTTTTAAGGGTGCTACCTTAAATTTTGCGCAAATCAATCGAACTACTATGTTTTCACACGCATCCTTTGACCTTACATATACGCAAGCTCCATAGGCCTTTTCTGATGCGTCGCAGAACCCGTGTAACTCTAAGAGTACAGGGGCCACGGTAGCTATATGACGAGGTACTGCTAATTCTTCCAATGACTAAAGCTTATCACAGAAATCATTCCACGAAGAAATTAAATTTTTTGGAATTCTATCATCCCAACCAATTTTTTCTAACCACAATTTTTGCATAATAAGTTTAGCAATTATCGTTACTGGACCTATTAGTCCCAAAGGATCAAAAATTTGACTGATTAATGACAGAACATTTCTTTTAGTGGGTTGTTTATTATGCTGAAAAGCAACGGAATATTTAAATGAATCATTTTGACTATCCCACAAAATGCCTAATGTTTTGAACGTGTCCTCTTTATTGAAATGATGTTCAATTACTTCACTACCATTATCCAATCCTTTTAATGAGTCCTTATGATTGGAAGCCCACTTTCGAAGCTGAAGCCCATAACTTCCCAAAATGTGTGATATGTCCTTTATAGTTTCTCTAACTTTATCAATGCTTTCTATACTAGTTAGCAAATCATCGACATAGAAATCGTTCATGATTATATGACAGGTATCAGGATATTTATTTTTATTTTCTAGAGCTATTTGCTGAAGGCAGCGTATGGATAAAAAACTGGCAGAAGAAGTGCCATAGGTAACAGTATTTAACCAAAAATGACTTAATGGTTTACTTGGATCTTCGCGCCATAAAATTCGTTGTAGATTCCTTTGACTTGGCTCTATCCAAACCTGTCGATACATTTTAGCGATATCTGCGCTTATTACGTACTGATTTCTTCTGAATCGCAATAAGATTGAAAATATATCGTCCTGAAATATCATCTAATCAACTGGTTGTCTCACCAGACCTGATGGCATGTTTCACGGAATATCTTCCGAAGCTCATCGAATTTTTCTCCATACACAAGCTCCTCCAGGACATCACAAAAGCAATAGAATCTCATTCAGCTGTCTTGTAGATTCACCAGCTCCGATTTGGTGAAGTTTTGGTTATCGGTTCAAAGTGGCTATTTGAATTTAACTTATAAAGCTCCAGAAAGTGTAGTTCCTTTTCAATCCAGAACAGATATCACTTCGTAATTGAAGTGGAAGACGATAGAAGAGTACCAGTGTCTAGCCTCATTCACATTGTCGAAAAAGTGAATGGAGAACACCAAGCTAGCAAGTCACATTCATTCGACTGAGTAGCTATTTTATTTGTGTTGTTCTTGAGTCTCTCTTGTTGTTTTCTATTTCAATCTGAATTCTTGAAAATGTAATAAATAACTCGATTTCATATTGTGGATTTTTTAAATTTAACTATTTGAACTTGAATATTATTGCACTTTTTTAATATTACCAATTTCAATTAGTGTTAGAAAATAATATAAATAATATTCAGTGGCGAATATACGCTATATTTTTGGGGGTGTAATTTTGTGAACTGTAATTAGGGCAATGAAGTAGCCAATGTGTTCTCAATATTTCACGACAGTTTTCAAGGCCGATTTCAATGAATAAATTACAACTAGATTATTTTAACATTGTTTTAAAACGGTGGAACGAAGTGAATAGAAGTGAATGAAGAAAACTAGGTCGAAAAAGTTGAATTTCATAAAGTCTCATTGAGGTTAACAATATGTACAGACTACAGAACAAAGTTCAAGTTCTTGGTGTAATGAAAATTTATCAATAACTGCCTGGTCAACTGCAATCATATCCCTGTAGATAGAAAATGAAGCTAGTTTGTTAAGTCTAATTTTGGAAGAACTGTTCGTTAAGTAAGTCTTCAGTGTTCTTAGACTGGAGAAAGATCTATCCACGCTGGCAAATGAAACAGAAAGAACTACTAAAATTTTCAAGAGGATATTAATATCAGGGAAGTCCTATCACAGTTTGCGATAGATTCAGTAGCAGTTTTTGAAAGATTTTCAGGGATTTTCTGGCTCCACTTCTCATTCCACAGCATAAATTCACTCTGCACAATCTGTTCAAATGACAAGTCTTCTTCGTTTACAGCAGCTTCGAATGAACGAAAATCAGTCTCAGTACGAAACTGTGGAAGTAGATTTTACAAGGATGAAACTGTTTCTTTATGGGATTCAAAGCGTTCTATCAGTGAATTACAAAAATCATCCAGGTATGGTATATAAACAGATCGACGATAATGTTCTTCTTCAGTTGCAAGCTGGACATTAGTGTTCGCATGCAACTGAATCTTCTTTTTTTTGAAGATATAGATGTAAAGATTAGAAGACAAACTAAATTAAAAACTCATCAATATTATACAGGCTGTCCAAAAAGAGTATCTGGTATTTGTAAGTTCAATAAAACAAAAACTACTTGTAAATTATTTGAAAAAGATCATGTTATCTAAATGGTGACCGTTAGGTTGCTGGCACTCTTCTAATCGGACACGAAGATTACCGATGAAACGCTGACACATAGCTCTGGATACTGCTGCCATCTTTCGGACCTCATGGTCTGCTTCAGCTGTTTAAGGTTTGTTGGTTTGTTCTCGTAAACCTTACTTTTTAGGTATCCCCATACAAAATAGTCAAACGGGCTAAGATGTGTACTTCTGGAATGCCAGTTGATGTTACCTTTACGCGAAATCACTTTATTCGGGAATAACTCATTGATGACTTCCATCGCTGCATTCGATGTATGACAAGTGGCCCCATCTTGTTGAAACCATGTTCCCGAGTTCAAACCATCAAACTGATTTTCTTTGATAATTTTTTTCATGTTTAACGCTTATCTTCGCTTACGGATGGATAACGACGGATTTTGACGAACAGATGTCCACACTTCTTCGATGGTTTTCTCGTCGCAAACTTAACATGGGCAACACAAGTTTTGGAGTTTTACCGTCGCACCTGTATTTTCGAACGTATGGATTCATTTTCTAATGCTATCGTCACTTGGTCCGTGGTGTGTACGGTAGTTTGCACGATACATACGTTGAGCAGTCACTACTGAGTTACCATTACGATGATACTTTTGTACGCGAAAAGCCGGGTACCACCCCATCGCGACTAAAACTCCACAGAATGGCAGACAATATGAACCCCTCCCAGCTCCTTACCATCCCTCCGTTTCAAATACAGCACGAAAATAAATACCCGATACTCTTTTTGGACACCCTGTATAATGTATTTTGCAATAAAATATTCTTTACGTCCCTGTTGAAATCTGCAGGTGTCAATTTCTTCAGGCGATCAGGTAACTTGTTAGAGAGCTTTAGGCAGGTGATGTTTGGCCCTTGCTGAGCTTTCTGTATACGAGCATACGGCAAGCAAACTTATCTCTTTCTCGTGAGTTATAAGAATGATAGAACGAGTTTCTTGGGAACTTACTTGAATGTTGATGTGCAAAATTTAATCTTCTTTTATCTCGATTTTCGCAACTAATGACTTCACCTGATCATACAATGCCGATGATTCATCGGCATTTACTTTCCTTTTTGACAGCACATCCAGGACACTTGTGACGTTTCTTTCGTAAAATCTACGGCCTCGTGTAGCAAGAGGTCTTGAACGGAGTTGAATTTTACCAACCAAATCGCTTACCACTTAATATTAGATCGTTCAAATGATACATTCCAACAACTCACATAAGTTATAAATGAAAAAATAAATATTTCTTTCCACTCATTTGCATTTGTTCATTCATGAAAATTCCTCATTATCCCGGGGATTTCATGGGGGCCTGTGCCCCCTTACGCCTCCCTCATATTGGCCTCTGTTACTATTACTATTTCAAATAGTTAGAGCTAGGGTAGAGCGCCATTACATAATACTGAGGTGCACCGAGGACTCAAATAGATTGGGAAGCCCTGGTATAGGGCATACTACGATGAGCTGAGTCGATGGAACATATGTCGGAAACTCCTTTTATTATTTTTTTAGAAATTTATAAAAGTTGATCTGAATTAGTAAACAATTTCATCAAATATGAAGTTTTTAAGTATTTTCTGAAAACTCTGAAAAATATTAACAATTACTTTGGGCAATCTATTGGATAATAATCTATATTGAGTTTATTTGACTATAATTCAACCGAGATGGCAGCTAATTTTGACTACGAGGGTTGAAAAAAAATACTATGAAATCAATTGACACTAAACCAAATCATAAAATGATAAACTCAAATAGTCCGAATTCAAGAGGACCTTAGAAAATTTCCGTAGCTGAAGCAAAATCTAGTCTGATAATACCATTACTCAAAAGGGATTGGTCATTGTTATGGATGTTGTTGTGAAACTAAATTATCTTGATTATGTGAAAGCTATTGACAATATAGACAAATTCGAAAATATGACTCTTCTACGTAGAATTTCGAACTGTTGAATTTGCATTGAGCTTTCTAAACTTAAATGGATATGTTAACTGATTAAAACACATCCTACCATTGTTCGGGGTTTCAAAGTTTGTTTTGGACATAGCTAGACTGAATCCTTCGACCAATCTGATGATTATGTTCACTAACCCTTCTATTAGTACCTTGGATGTTAGATATGGGGACAACACTATATCATCATCCCAATCAACGAAGTTTCTTGGAATATATGTAAACAGAAATTTGAGATGGACAACAAACATTGAGGTCTTATGTAAAAAATTGAGTAACTCATTTTTTGCAATCTCTAGAATCAAGAACATCGTACCTAGAAACTGTGTTATGAATGTGTATTACAGTCTTGTATATAGTCATCTAAATTATAATATTCTGCTGTGGGGTTGCTCTACAGAAATAAATAGGGTGTTTATTACACAAAAACGAATACTTCGATTAATATTCAATATTCATCAGCGAACATCTTGTAAACCTATCTTCATTAATAATTACATACTCACCTTACCGTGTTTATAGATTTATAGATATTTGGTATATGTTAAAGAAAATGAAGATAGGTTTATTAAATTGAATAGTAATCATGAGTATTCAACAAGAAACAGGGATGTGCTACTTATTCCTATGCATAGAACAGCTAAATTTGAGCACTCTCTCTATTGTCAGAGCATTAAAATTTTCAACCATTTACCATCGAATTTGAAAGTACTGAAAGCTCATTTGTTTAAGAGGAGAGTTAAATCTCTGCTCTTAACAAAGGCGTACTATAGTGTGTCAGAGTACTTCGATGATTCGGATGTAGGCAATAATGTTTGAATCAATTTTTTGTATCATATATTTGTATAATTTTTTAACACTAATGTTCTTCACCATGTGAAATTTTCTCAAATGTTTAATATCTCTGAGGAAATTTTTATTTCCTTTTCTTTTCAATCAAAATTGTATATTACTGTAAATATGAATTTAACCAAGATTTTTGTATGAACCAATATTTTTGCTTGAGGGCTGAATGGAAGATCAGACTCCAAACTGAATTCGGTCCTTTTGAGAGCATTTCTCTTAGTTGTAATTATTTATCAATTGAAATGAATGTAATTTTACTATGTAAGGAATGTTTCTCAATAAAATTATATTATTATTATTATTATTATTACACATGAAAAATGGGGCATTTCACGTGAAGCGGACAGGAAAAAAAAATGAGGATCTGAAAAACGATCATATTCGGCTCATTTATACTTCTAATACGTATGAATGTGAACACAAAATATTTTTTATGTATAATGTGTATTTCACAAGTTATAGGTTTCTAAGAAATTGTCGTAATTGTAATATCAATTTTTTGAAAGTAATTTTTCCAGTTTAACAAATCTACAATAAAATATTTAACATAGCGATACATATTGGAAAAATGCTGTTCTTTTTTACAATAAAATCAAATTTGAAAAAAAAATTTTTTCATGTCCAAAACCGGAAGTAAACTTTTCAAACTTGAATTTCAGTCATTTCAACAAATTTGTTTTTCAATTTTGTTCTCTCAAAATATAGCCTAAAGTAGATTTAAAATTCCCCAGAAAATTCATAAAAATTGATTAATGTACATACGCGTCGCAATGGCCGGGATATCTGGCGCTAGCTTAGATCGGTTGATGTGCGCGAAACAACATGTCTTGTATAATTGCTGTTATATAATAATTATAACATGATAAAACAACATTGTAACAACGCAAGAACGTTTATTTTGTAATTTTTGCAATTTTACAATGAGAGTATATGCTAGAACTGGTCCTTTTCACAAGAAGGCCACTGGTTGTTGGAATAAAGCTGTGAACTCGTGTCATGGGCGTTATATCTAACTATTGCATAAGTCGAGTAGTGATATTGTTAGACTCATTCAGACATTCAACTCATTCAGGATTGGAGCACAGTTCAGAGCTTTGTTCATCTTAGACAGTGTAAGCATTCAGAAGACATTCTCTTAGTTGAATGTTTAATAAAACTCCTGTTCAATAGATATAATGAACATTACATAAGAAATTTTGTCTGTGAAATGAGAGGAAACTGAGAACACAGATGAATAAAAAGCCAAATCTTCAAATTTTTATAATTCATTCTATTCACATTGATTTATTTTTCAATTCTTGAATATTTAATTCACAAGAACAATCGACTCAATTTCTAACTAAGTCCAATGTTGTGTAATAAAATAATTACAATAATCAGTATCAATAAATAGTTGATCCTGAAGTTTATTTTGTCGTTTCAAGGTACAATCTAGCTTTTCAAGAAATAAATATAAACAACAAATCTGATTCTGAATTACTTATAAAGTAACTGAATCATTTAGAATACATGAAATATAATGACTAGTTTCGAGTGTACATACTACAAAACAGAAAAGACTTGAAATTATTATTGTCATTTCACTTCTTTCGTAAGAATTGGTTAAATATTGTTTGGAAGTGAAACATTATAACTTAAGCTCTGGTTAGATGTTTCACAAAAAAATCATTTATTTAACAGTTATACCTTTTGCTCATAATTATGTACTCGAAAGAATTAGGTGGTATAAAATGGAGATGATATTATCACTTGTTGTTCACAGCACGACTAACATCCATGTGTCACTGAAATATAGAGAGATCAAAAGCTTATGGATAAGCTGGAGGTGTCCGAATCATGGTATATCCATAAAATGCCAATTCCAATTGTTAGAATAATAATTAGAACAACTAATATGATGATGGTGAATGTTTGAATACGTTCACACGGTGTATATTTGCAAAGGCAACAGTACTGCTCCCGAATCATTCTGTAACAAAAAAACAATTAAAATATGAAGAAATTTTGAGATTAACACTGCCCATTAACAACGATGAAATTGTTTCGGTATCAAAATGAGTCCTACCCTGTGTTTCCACGTTTACTACATTAAAAAACGACTACTAAAAGGACTACTATCTCAAGTTTTGGAGATACCAGCTACTTTTTATATTTTTTTATTTCCTTTTCATTTTTTGGAGACTTTGTTTTTGGAAATTGGCAACATTTCAATTTTCAGATTACACATTAATTTTATTTTCCAAATTATAATTTGACTGCCAGAGGATTACTGAGAGTGCTACTATTGCGGCAACGGTGTAATTTATAGTATTTCGTGCATATATTTTCTTTTCTTTTCAGTGACCTTTTCTATATCGTATAATACATTCGACAGAAATAAAGTATATATTTATCTATCTACTATGCTGTTCGAATTAATTTGACGAACTTTTTTTCCTTCGTTTGAGTTACTGTAGTAAGTATTTGAGAACCAGGGTGGCCCAAACACCCTCACACCTGCTTGTTTAATTCCTGAGGTGACGTGAGAGTTCGATCTTGACCATCATTCACATTCTGACCGGTTTTAGCTCGCCAACAATTTAGTTGTGAGCCTACCGGTGCGAGACAGTTGGTGGTTCAAATTTTGATACGTGCTGTATTGTCTTGTCAAAAGATGGATATCACTCCGAGGAAGCGTTCCAAAAATTTCGGGCTTAATGAACACACATCAATGACTGTAACAGATATAGCTGAAGCTGTTGGTGTGGGAAAATTCAGCGTTTCGAGAATTTTAAAAACATTTGAAGAAAGTGGTTCATCATCTCCAAAAAGGAAAGGAAACTGTGGCCGCAAACGTAAAACTATTGTTGATAAATTGTTGATAAGAAATAGCAAAATTAATCGCTAATAAACACTGACAAGTCAGTATTCTATTAGCGTCTGAAGAAGTCGTTCATAACGAAGAATCGCGTCGTGGTATGTATTCAATAAATGTGTAGATCAAAAGCTCAAATGTTTGAATTTTATCTTATATTCGATGAAAGTAGGAAACAAAAATAAGCCATGGGCTTCACACATATGTTGCAATTCGTCTTCAGTTAAATTACGAAAATGGCTGAAAAATAAAAACCGATTCATGGATTTTGCTGTGCTTATGATTTGGCGAGAGCCCACTAACTACATAGACGATTACTATTTTTGCTTGACGTCTATAAAAGCAGGATTGGCGATAAAAAAAACTAAAACTCTTAAATACCCGAATCTTTTATCAGCTTATCGATCTATTCCACATTCAGACAGTTCACCAGTTCCTATACCCCACCCCAGACTTATGAGTCGGAAGTAGAAAATGAAGACAGTGTAGAAGAAGAACTTAACAAGCTTTTGACATCTTATGACCCTGATTGTAAAGAAGAAAAAGATGATCAACCTCATGAATTGAGGCAATCGGTGTTGAGTATTCTGATTATAGATCTTGATTTGTCACAGGAGAAGGCAGAACTTCTAGGATCAAAGTCACGGCAACGAAACCTTCTGCAGAATTATGTCAGTGTCACTTAGTGCAGACAACGTTGAAGGAATATGATTCCTTGCTTAAATTGCAGATAACTTTGTTTTTTGTTGTAATAATAATGGCTTGATTGAAATGTTGAATATGAAGCATGATCCTTTATGCTTCATAAAATGGAGACTTTTCATAGGCTCCTCTAAACATAGTTTGAAACCAGTGTTGTTCTATAATGGGAATTATCTACCTTCCATTCCTATTGGTTATGCGGTTTGCATGAAGGAGACTTATGCAAACATGGCAGACTTCCTAGATTTAATCAAATACCTGGAATATAAGTGGAAAATCTCTGGTGATTTGAAAGTGAATGACATACTTTTAGGGATGCAATTAGGGTATACGAAATACTGTTGTTTTTTATGTATGTGGGATATAAAATCACATTATATTCAAGCAGATTGGCAGGCAAGAAAGCTTCAATTTCGTGAGAAAAACGTATTTGCCGAGGCAATCGTAGATCCAAAAAATATTCTTCCACCCTTACATATCAAGCTGGGCTTGATGAAGAAATTTTCTCGAAGTCATGAACCGAGGGGGTCAGGCTTTTGATCACTTAAGAGAAAAATTTCCTAAATTAAGTGATATAAAGTCCAAGGAGGGCATCTTTGTTGGGCCACAAATACGTCAACTTGTAGAAGAAATTGAATTCGATTTAGAAGTAATAAGTGTTTTTTTTGCGATATCTGGTTTTCTCAACCAAACATTAGTAGGCATTGCCTAATGAAGTTGAGGAAACGTTCAACGTTTTTCTTTTGCGCAGTGAATTAGATCGAAATACGTTTTGAAGTGTTTGATGCACAATTTCGGCATTCAAGAATCATAAAGTATACAATAATCTGCAAAAAGTCAGAATAATCATTCTTGAATTTCTCATTCATTTTCAATTGAATCAACAACCATTGAACTCAATTGAGAAAGATACATAGATAGATATATTTATTTATGTGGTTCAAATTATCACATTTTAGCACAGGTCATTTACATTGAAATATCAAAACAGTATATCACACTACATCACATATTACATTGAATATCCAAACAAAAAAATAGAAAAGGTGATAATACATAACATAATCATTAACTGTCTTCTAATGTAATGGGTGTTTTTATAAAGAAATAGAACTTTAAGTTGGCATTACTGTTGAAGATGGCGACCGATTTAACAGCTAATAAATGATTTATTCTCAGTTTTGTTTGGCAATTCATCATGAATAGACTCACGCCTGAACAACGCTTGCAAATAGTGCAATTTTATTTCGAAAATAATGGTTCTGTACGGAATACGTATCGCGCACTACGTCCATTTCATCGTCGACAAAATCGTCCATAAGAGCAGTTAATTCGATCAACCATGGAACGTTTTCGCAGCACGTTTACTCTTACTGATAACTCGCATCCCCATTGGTGCCGTACGGTGCGCACAGACGAAGCTATTGCTACTGTAAAGCGTAGCATTGAGGAAGACCCGAATGAGTCCATCCGCCATCGAGCACAGAAAATGGATCTGTGTCCATCCACTTTATGGGAGATTTTGCGGAAGGATCTTGGTTTACGTGCTTACAAAATCCAACTCGTGCAAGAATTGAAGCCAAACGATCATCAAGCAAGGCGTAGATTCGTCGAATGGGCCCAAAACGAGATTGCCTTTATTCCCGATTTTCATAAGCGAATTTTGTTCAGCGATGAAGCGCACTTCTGGTTGAATCGCTACGTCAACAAACAAAAATGCCGCATTACGAGTGAAGATAATCCTTGAGTGTATGTCAAAACACCGTTATATCCAGAAAACCGACTGTTTGGTGCGCTTTATGGGCTGGTGGAATCATTGGTCCGTATTTCTTCAAAAACGATGATGGCCAGAACGTTACAGTCAATGGTGATCGGTATAGAGCCATGACTACTAAATTTTTCATTCCTAAATTGAACAACCATGATGACCAGGAGCTGTGGTTTCAACAAGACGGCGCAACATGTCGCACAGCTCGTGCCACATTCGATTTATTGAAAGACACGTTTGGTGACCGCCTAATTTCCCGTTTTGGATCTGTGAATTGGCCTCCAAGATCTTGTGATTTAACACCGCTATACTACTTTCTGTGGGGCAATGTAAAGTCATTGGTCTATGCGGATGAGCCACAAACGCTTGACCATTTGGAAGACAATATTCGCCGTCTGATTGCTGATATACGGCCACAAATGTTGGAGAAAGTCATCGAAAATTGGACGTTCAGATTGGACTACATCCGATCCAGCCGTGGAGGTCATATGCCAGAAATCGTATTTAAAATGCCACAAGATTATCCTTCGAAAAAAAATTCTTATCAATCGAATGATCCATCGTTGTTTTATTGCAATTTAAAGTTCTATACCTCTTAAAAAACACCCTCCATTTATATTGATAACATAATTGTAACATAATTATAACTGCGACAATAGATAACACAATACATTTTTTCAAAACAGTTTAACACCCAATTTCAGGAAAAAATTAACAAATCATTAAATCAAACGATCGAATGGAAAAAGAAAATAAAAAAAAATACGGGATATACGATATAACATTTAAGTACATGATATCTACCATAAAAATTTAATTCAAATTAAATTGCAATATATAAGTAATAGATAAATGAACTAAACGAAAAATAAAATAGCAACTTTCACTAAATGACATGTATTCAACAGAATAAATATCAAGATACTCCATTGTGTTGTTTCGAATGGCAGGTCAAAATTACTAATACTTGAACAAAACTAACATCACATCGACCACAATAGCCATGAGAAACATTTCTCATGAAAATGATAAGAGGACGTGACATAAGATTGGAACTATTGTAGTCGACATAAAATGTATTATTTCGTCTCAGACCAGAACTAGATACTCGAATATTCATTTTTCTCAGAAAAATTGCCGAGTCAATCAAATTGTGCAAAATCCTATACAGGAATGCATTATCTACAAAACTTCAATTTCAAGTCAAGTAGGGAGGACAGAGTGATCGATGTCTCACGAAGAATATTGGCCATAACATCAGAAGTACGTATACTTCAAACACTTTTTTTGAATTCCGAAGATAGTATTATTGCCAGCTCAAGACCAAATTATAGAAGCATATTTTAATTTAATCTGAATAAAAGAATAGTGAAACGTTTTCATTGTGCAAAGATTAACGAAGATGTCCCAATTTGTGACCAAATAACTTACCGTTCTAGAGGCAGAAGCTTCGGTACAATTCATTTTTTTTTGAAAAGGATAGATAGTAGTCGAAAATAACCCCTAGGCTCTTGAACTGAACACATCTATCTAGAAATTGACCTTCCAATATATAGCCGTGGTGGATTGCAGTAAACTTTTCAAAAAATGATAAAACTTCTCATATACTGATATTTAGCTTTCGTACATTGTTGGTACATCATAAATTAACATCATCTAAGGAAACCAGTTATCTGATACAATCATGACGCTCATTAATAACAGCCAATATGTCCGAATCATTACATAAAATCGATGTACGAGGTTGGGTTGTGTAGAAAGATTATCAATATATGATAGCCATAATAAAGGACCAGAATTGGACCCGTCCGGTGTGCCGGACGGGACGGATAAAATTAAGATTCACTACCACCATGTTCAACATATTCAAAACAATCTGAAAAATATGACAATAGTAACGACTGAGACGAAAAGCTTACAGCAAATCAATCAGACCAACAACAACTTAAGGACAAGTAAAAGGCAGTCATGGAACTATATCCATTTTAGACAACAACAAATTTAATTGAAATTGATAGTAATTTCCTTTAGTTAATAGGTTCAGATGAAATCGTAAACGTTCAAACCATTCTTGCAGCTGTTCTAGGTGATTTTTTAAGAGTTAAGTTTTGCAATTGGTGGAACTGATTGGTAATGGCATCCAAACGTCATCTGTTAAAGTGAAAAGGTTTCAGTATACTCTGTCATTTCATCATGAAAGATATACAAACGAACAACGATTGAAAATTGTTGAAATTTACTATGAAAATTCGTGCTCTGTGAAAAATGTGTATCGTTTGTTACGACCATATTATGGTCGTCATAATCGACCTGGTGAATCAACAATTCGTGCTGTTATCACCAAATTTCGCACCAAATTTACTTTGTTGGACATTAAACCATTGCCTTGCATGCGTACAGTGCGTACTGAAGAGAATATTGCAGCCGTAGCGTACAGTGTTAATGAGCATCGTGAAATGTCAATTCGTCGCCGTTCTCCGTAATTGGGCATGTGTTACTCAACCACATAGAAAATTTTACATGTTGATTTGGGTTTGGAAGCCTATAAAATTCAACTTCTGCAAGAATTGAAGCCGAATGACCTACCACAACGTCTAATTTTTGGCGAATGGGGTTTAGAACAGCTTAATGGAAATCCGCTGTTTTATCGAAAAATTGCGTTCAGCGATGACGCTCATTTCTGGCTGAACGGATATGTGAATTAACAAAACTGTCGCATCTGGAGCGATGAACAGTCACATGCCATACAAGAAAATGCATACCGAAAAACGACAGTTTGGTGTGGTTTATGGGCTCGTGGCATCATCGGTTCATTTTTCTTCAAAGACGACCGTGAAAGAAAAGTTACCATCAACGGCGAACGATATCGAGTCATGATACGCAACTTTTTTTCCCTCAGTTAGCCGAGTTGAACTTGGTTGACATGTGGCTTCATCAAGACGGTGGCACATGCCACACAGCTCATGAAACAATGGACATGTTGAGGGATGAATTTGGAGAGCAGCTCATTTCTCGAAATGGCCCTGTGAATTGGCCGCCAAGATCATGCGATTTGACGCTCTGGATTATTTCTTGTGCGATTATGTGAAGTCGTTAGTGTATATGGACAAGCCAAACACGATTGAAGCCTTACAGGATAACATAACACGCGTAATTCGTTGGATACAGACCAAAATGCTCGAAAAAGTGACGCAAAATTGGACCTTCCGAATGGACCATTTGATACGGAGCCGCGGACAACATTTACATGAAGTTATCTTCAAAATGTAAATGGCAAAGACAAAGTAATCAATTTCAATAGAAATTTTGAATATATGATGCAAATTGAGTGTTTTATTCGATTCAAAATGAAAAACACGCCTAAAAAAACACCCATTATATGATATCAAAACATTCTGCATAGATTGAAATATAATTATTGTATCTTCACTCATTTTTCACCTATTTGAGAAGTTATGAACTTCGATATTGTTCACATCAATTGTGATATTGATAAGATTAGATGTGAATGAATTAGATGAAAATGTAGATTGACTACCTGATTGGGAGAATAATGAAAGAAGAGACAATATTCCTTGCATATTTGTTATATGGATAGAATAGAAAGGAAAGAATTTATCATTTATTTTTTCTCAACATAAGTGTTTATTCACCTGTTAAATATATTTTTCGTTATTTATCTTGTGAGTATATCAACATGTGAGGATAATTTGATAATTGATTAGATAGGGAAAAATAAGTGAATGTTTTGATAGGTGAACACTCCATTTTCAAGGACAGAATTCTCCACTCACATTAAGCTATTAATTAATTAACCATCAATTTTATATCAACAGCTGAAAAATATAATAGAATATGTTAATAAAAAAATACTGTCCTGGTGTCTGCGAAGAAATGCGAGCGTCACTGCAATAGATACGTAAGAACTCTAAAACAAAGGGTGTTCATAAATTTTGAGAAACATAAGGCTTTTTCGTTCATATATCTTTATAGAAAGCGAGTGATATTTTTGTAAGAAATATGATTCCATCATTTCGCCAAATACACCATGCAGTCAAGTTGCAAAAAAAAATATGAAAGGTCATTATGCAATACAAGCTTCAAGATCACAACCATACTAGCCAAAAATATTGGACCTATCAATGTTAGTCAAAAAAGAGCAAACAGTTTAGCAGAATATTATTGTCGGAAAAGAATAAATTCAATAGCCGCAACATGTAATGATCGCGAAACAATTACAGGGAAGCTCGAGATAAAGATATACCAACGTCTCATATTAAAAGAGACGTCTCATATTGATTACATGGCACTCAAACCCATGAAGAACACAGTGGTAAGGCTATAAAACATCTAAATGCAGATGGATCTGGAGGGAGTTGAGTATGCAAAATATGAAAAACGCATTCTGTGAAGTGTTTTAGGCTCAAAAAATGCTTGCAGATTACGGATCTGGATGTTGCCGGAAATATGACTGGTCCAATCTTTTTATCGCCCCCACCTCTAAGATATCGAGTCAATCGACCGAACGAACGCTTAAGAGCTTTTTTGATCATTTAAATAACGATTATATATAATTTTTTCTAATAATATTAGATATACATCATGTTGAGGTGAATTTGGCAAGGGGGGCAATTGGGCTCCCTCCCTAAAAATTATTTTGGTTGCTAAAAGATCAAATTGAAATGATGAAACAAATTGGTATATGTAATCATTCTTCACATTAATTTTTTAAAGAAGCTCGTGTACTCCCCCTTATCTCTCCTCCATAGCTCGGGAGCTAATACAAAAAAGTTAGGGATGAAAATTGATTACTCATAAAAAGATTGTTTTCATAAAGAAGCGAATTTTAATATATCATTTTCACTACATTTCTGTACAGATATAATTGATACATTTGCACAATGAAATAAAATTAAGTTGTAACATTCTGTATGCACAGGTTTTTTTCGGCATGCGATGAATATTTACAAATCCTGGTACTTTGTCTATCTTTTACCTAGACAACTTTGTCAAACGACGTGGGTATAATTTGACATCATTTCTTCATAGTCTAATACAGTACCTATATCCAATAAAAAACACTTGGCTTGATTACACGAAAATAGTGAATTAATAATTTACTATAATTTATAATAATGAAAATTATATTAAATTACTTGGTTCACAATTGTTTCCAGATAAGAGTCCATTTTCAAAAGCTGAACTATTTTCAGTACTGTAAACAGCTTTCAGTTTGAGTAACACTCTGAAAAAATTGTCTAGCAATTTATTCAATATAATTTCTGTGGAACGAATTCAAGTGTTTTTCATCAATCCAGTGTTTCACCAAGAGATCAACGAATTTTTCTAAATAAATTCAAGTCGAAGCCGATGATTTAAAAATTCAATTTATACCGGAGTTCATCAGCAGTTGATTGTTACTTTGAAAGAAGAAAGCTGCCATGGTTTCTAATTTTCCCAAATGTTCTATACTTCGGTATAGGTTTAATAAGTGTACTAGATAGACCCTTTTGTTCAGAATCCAACAATGCAGCTTTTAACCTTTTTTCCAGCACAATCTGCTAGTAGCATCGCAACCAAACAGTGTAATTCTAGAAAAATATGACAAAGGTTTTCGCCAAGGGATGGAGCAGTGAAACTGCGTCCTGAAATGTATTTATTTTCATAGTAACTGTAGATCCATACACCTCAACAACCTAGGCGTCCTTTTATTTTGCAGATATGAAATATGTCCTAAAATATTTTCGAATCGGCTTCTAAATGGTTCGAATTAAAGTCAATTACTTCGATAAATGATCTCTTTTGAATAAAGAGTTTTGTGTATGGATCAACTTGTTGGATCATAAAATCATCTATAGAGGAACCGAACGAGCTGTAACTTATTTTCAGTACTTGAAAATAAATCTCTGCTATTTGTAGGAATTTTTGTGTGATTTAAAATCACAATGTCGTTCGGCCTTCACTCCGTAATGTTGACTTTAAGTATTTTATTGAAATATTTGTAAAACACAATATCTATCCGTTTTACATTCTACTGCAAAAAACACTATTAATTCTTTTGAAAAATGCCTCAGCAAAATAGCCGAATGTGTTGAAATTTTTCAATTGAATTCGATTAACAAGTGTCATACCATCAGCGATATATACTATTGAAGAATGCCAAACTAATAAGTACATCTTGCCGCGTATTTTAAGCAAATATGTGATTATTTTCGTTTTGTACAGCTTGTTCCAATTTTGGGGATCTCATGGTCCAAATGGCATATACCTTCTGGTCGAAAAGGTACATGCAATATTTCAGAATAACAGAATTAATGCTTGTTGAAAAAGATTTGTATCCATTCCTTCTTGCAATTGTATGTACTGTTTTCATGTATTTTCTTTGTTCTGATACAACTTTGATATAATATTGCCTTCTTTCGAAGAATTATTCACAATGGTGTCATTTTTTTTTCAATCAATTGGATCGTAAAACTTTTTACATTTTAGCACAAATCGCTCATTTTCGAAAGTACCCAACACGACGTGACGTCTCCATTCTTTACTTAACTACTCTATTTAACGGAAGTACATACGTGTAAAAATATCGAAGAGGGCACTGCTGGTTGTCATTGTGGGGATGCAAGCATCAAATTACTTGACGATATTTTGATTTTTTTTCACCTGTATTGATCCTGGATTACGACTATTTATTAGAGTGAGTAATTCATGTCACACGACGAGTCAGTTTGTTTTCGAGATGAAAAATGAGCTGGGTTGATACTGTTTCTGTAGGGATATATGAGCGGGTATCTTTGCATCGCATTTTCATTTTGAGTAATATCGTTCAAACCTGCAGTCACAGCAGAATGTCGGTTTTGAGACTGCACTAATGACAAGTCAAGATCTACTGCAGTCTGTATTGTTTTTTATTTTTCCAACGAATATCATAATTTCGATTTGCCGTTCTTTGAATGTTTTTGAACTATTCTGGTTATGGTTTGCACCAAATTACCCGTTTCATCACATAACAAATACGAAATTCGTTCAAGCTCTCCAGTCTTTATATTTATCTTTGTAGCGAACTTGTTCACTTTTTTCAATTAAAGCACTGATTAAACACTGGAATGCCGAAAATTTATCCTACACTATGAGTTAATTTCTACTGGCGACTACACGCACTGTGGCGCATTGCAGCACACGCGGGGGAAAGGGGGCCAATAACAGTAAAATGGACCAGCACAGGTGCTGGCAACATGCGTTTTCGTTTTATCTGAGGGCTCCGAATAATTTGGCGCACTCAACTCCCTTTTGGCACCTGCACTATGAACTAATATCAATAAGTCGAGGAATATATAACCAAATCTGGACAATAGCGACGATTTTATATCATACCTATCAGAAAGACCGGCAAGTTTCAACAAACTCCTAAAAACTTCGTATCAATCTCTTTCACCTGTCATCCGCATAAAGTTCTCAAAAATATGGTCAATGCGGATCAATGTGGCATCGCGAGATTGGATCCATACTGTCCAATCTGATTCTCAAAAACTCCGGTATATTATAGATAACCCCATCAAATGGGAATCGCCATTATATTCGCAAATAAATAGGACGCAATAACGAAGATAATCTTAGAGTTAAAACATTAGAGTGAGATGTCAAATGATGAGACAAATTCTAATGGAAATATCTATACCTTCATGAAAAAATTTCTAACTGAAAAAGAAGAAGCTTCATAGTAATTGCTAATGGTGAAACATCTGCCCACACGTCACTCAAATTGGCATTCCACAAGGATCTATACTAAGCACCGCTTTATTTCTACCAGAGCTCTTTCTCTTCAGGGAAAAATACTTAATGTATAAATAAAATTTATCAGTCTGCATTCGACTCAATCCATACTGGGGCCAAAAATATCGGATTCAACTTCTTCTCATCATAATACACAATTAGTGGATGTCAATCTCTTCAACCTGTTGGATCATTTCGAATAAATCCATCTCGGAGCTGACGTAAAAGCTCAAGAACCGCCTCGTGGTCTTCATCGAAAGCGAATTCTACTTTCAATTTTGTTTTATTTTTGCCTCTGAATTGTCGATTATTCTAAAACACACTGTCTAATGCGTATTTTAATTATATAATGAAGATATCAAAATATAAATGACATTTCTAGAATATGCCCCTTGGTTAGATGCAAACCATAACGTAACATAATTTTCTGTATATAACACAAACAAGCCACATCTGGTGTAATATTGAAACATTAATTATTGGAAGTAATGAACAACGAAATTCCACCGAAGTAGAACACGGGGTGGCATGTTCGATCATCATCGAGCACATTTTTCTGAACCCTTTAAAATCCCATATTTTTGCTCATTATTTAAATATATAGATGCAATTTATCCCATATTTTTGCCTTATTTAATTCATTCAGGTGAGCTATAAGTTCACCTGTATCTATCTATATATCCTCTCTATCAATAATTAAGTAAAAGGCAAAGTCAATTTGAGTGAAGCCAGGAAACTGCAACACTCACAAAATATCTGTCCTCAACCCATTCCATTGCTAACATTCATTCAAACAACCCACTCGTATGTAAAATGGTTCATCAAAAAGGTTTGATGACTTTATACTCGTATATATGTCAAGTGACATCATGCGATTCTCGTGCAAAACTATAGCACTTGTAAATATTCACTGAAAAAGTAAACTATAACTTTCTTTTGATAATTTTTTGACAAATCATTCAAAAGAACATTATAGCAAAGCTGGTGATGTGAAACATGAACTATGCGATGACTCCAGTATCCTTCTGGGAATGAATGTTAGAGAATATTGAAATCTTCATTATCCTTTTAGGAATAAATATTAGAGAATCTCAAGATCGATGCATACATTTATTGAAAGCGTGACATCGCGAATATCTACAAGTGCTTTAATATTTCACGAGAACAACAGAATTCTTTTTCTTGTATTAAATTTCTTTCATGTTTTGAGTAATTGAAACGAGCGTTTGTTGTTGGCGTTAAAAACTAGAGTTGTAAAATGTAGTATCTTAATTGATAACGACGTGTGAAAAATTCAGATTTTTTTTCAGATGTGCTTTTCATTGATTCCTAAGATTTCAGATGTACATTAATATATGCATTATATATACATACGACTTACTCTATATTTCCCTCTTACGATCAATGGTAAGGTATGATGAGTACCTTGTAGTATGAAACAGTGACTGTGTCACGATTTCAATAAATGTAGAAATCAATTTCGAGATTCTCTACCATTGATCTCTGGGAGGATAATGGAGACATCGCATTGTTCATGTTTCACATAGCTGGTTTTGCTATAAAGTTCTTCTGAATAATTTATCAAAAAAAATTATCGAGAGAAAGTTATATATAATTGATAGCGAATATCTACAAGTGCAATAATATAGCACGAGAACTACAGAAGTTTTTTTTTTCCTAGTAGTAAATTTCTTCTTATATATATATATATATATATATATATATATATATATATATATATATATATATATATATATATATATATATATATATATATATATATATATATATATATATATATATATATATATATATATATATATATATATATATATATATATAGGAAAAAATTACTACAAGAAAAAGAATACTGTAATTCTCGTGCTATATTATTGCACTTGAAGATATTCGCTGTATTATTTGATGTAATTTAACGCTTGATGTATTTAGTTTAGTAACTAGTTTGGATAAGTTATACCAGAAAGACTTGAACTTATGACTGATATCTATGAGTCCTGTAAAATTAAAATCATTCTTAGGGAGAGTATAAAATAATTTGTGCCTACCTTTCAAACTACAATTGCATTAAAGAACCTCATAATAAACTGAACTGAACCTTCGAATTTATTTTCGCGTTGTCTGACATCATTATCTCATCTTGATAACCTATCATATTACAACCTACTCGAACTATTTTGGTTCATAAAATTTTTTAACGAATATACAAAGTAATGCTTATATACAAAGTAATGAAAAACGTGGAATGCATTTTGTTTGACATTGTATGTCGATCACAAAAGCATCATTCACGATTAATAATTTCTTTATAATAAATGACATTGAGGTTCCGCTTATCTCTTGGTGAAACATTATGTTCAAAACAATTAATTAAAATTAACACACTTAAAATTATCACATATTAAAAATTCTACATATGTGTCGGGTGGTTAACCCATTATTGAAAAACAGTGTATGCTCTTGATAATGGGATAAGCACCCGAAACATAAGTAGAGTTTATAATATATTTAATGAAACTTAAGCCAAGTGTGTTAATTTGAATCTCTTTATTCTCACTGCTTTGACTAACATTGAGGTATGAACAAGGGCGTCGCCAAGGGGGGCAGGGAGGGGCAGCTGCCCCCCCCTAGAGATTCTTAAAAAGTTGCCAAATATAATGCAACCAAAGTCCTAAGTCTTTGAGTTGATTTGCTTGAAGTTCAAGCCTTGAACAATCATAATTCCGTACGTCGAAACTCGAATGAATTCACCAATTCCACTCCTAATATTCCGTACGCTCAACTACGCTCCGGAATGTCCGAAAAATTTTTCCGGACGATGTCCGCAAAAGACGGTGGAGTACAAGCGATCCTTCGCAAAAAATATACCAAAGCATTGATCTTTCATTGCTCGTCCCATAACCTGAATCTGGTAATAAATGATCTCAATATTCTTCCTGAAATTCGAAACACCATGGGAACCACTAAAGATATTATTAATTTTTTTCGGGAATCTGTTTTGAGAAGAAAATTGGTACCTCATATTGCCAGGCTCTGCGAAACAAGATGGAGTGAGAAACATAAAACTATCAGAGTATTTAAAGAGAATTTTCCTGTTATATTGGAAGCCTTAGAAAACTTATCGCGTGAAGGAAACATTGCAACTCGAAAAAACGCCTTTCAACTCCATGCGGCTGCTTTCAAAATTTCGTTTATACTTTGTATTACTTTGATAGCTAAATACTCTGCTTTGTTGGAACCTGTTGTCAACGCACTCCAATCCATAACTTTGGACGTGGTTAAGGCCTCGCAACACGTCAAACGCATTTTGCAATTGCTTAAGAGCCACCGTGATAATCCCGAAAGAGTCACAGATGAAATTATAAAGGATGCTACTATTGTTGCGGAGAAAGTCGGCCTGGACGTCATCGAAGCAATCACCCAGCAGAAAACCCTTCAGAATTCTGGAAAAGATCATTAATAATACCATACTTGGACTCCGTTATTACATCGCTTGAAACACGCTTTGCTGAAGAATATACTCCATCATTTGCTTTATCTAAATTACACCCCGCACAAATGCAAACGATGTCAGTCGAAAATCTCACAGAAACTTGTGAAACTATCGCTCAGTTTTATAATTTACCACCATAAAAATTGAAGTCGAGCTTTGGCAGCAATTCTGGCATAACAAACCAAACTCAACAGATCAAACCGTTGTTGATATACTAAAAGAAGCAAAAACCTTCTTTCCCGACACGGAAAAAGCGTTGAAAATTTTTATCGCTCTTCCATGCACGACGTGTACGGTAAAGCGATCGTTTAGCAGCCTCAGGAGACTAAAAACCTGGCTAAGAAGCACTATGAGTGAAAATCGCCTTAATGGTTTGGCCATGATGAGTGTGCACCGAAAACTTATACATGGAAACTTACAAGATTTTAATAATAAAGTGGTCGAGAAGTTTACAATGAATCCCCGAAAATTATGTTTTAATTAACCTAATATAAACAAACAACGACCACTATATTAAAATCTGATAATTAAAAAAAAATACCCTGTACGCTGTACACTTATTCAAATTCAAACTCTTTTTCATTCTATTTTTCTAATAAATGTTATTATAACTTATTTACAAGTTTTTTATTGCATAGTCAAGAGCTCGTGCTCGTGTAGCTTTACACATTAGACTCTGTACTGTCACATAATATATATGTATATAGTACTAAGATGTTATTACAATCGCTGTAGATGTAAGGCTCGTAGTACAAGTGAAAAGCTTCATGGGCTGTCGACTTTACCTACAATTCATACCTACTTTTCTCATTCATAGAGAATGAAAAAAAGTATGAATTGTAGTAGGTAAAGTCAACTTATATTGACCCCCTGCGCCATCGGCTGGCGACGCCCTTGAGTTTCTTGCAATATATCTAGGCAGAAATTTGAGATGGACATCACACATTGAGTTCTGACGTAAAAAATTGAGTAACTCATTTCTGCAATCTATAGAATTAAGAACATCGTACCTAAAAACTCTGTTATGAATGTGTATTCAGTCTTGTATATAGTCATCTTGTATATAGTCATCTAAATTATAATATTCTGCTGTGGGGTTGCTCTACAGAAATAAATAGGGTGTTTATTACACAGAAGCGAATACTTCGATTAATATTCAATATTTATCAACGAACATCTTGTGAACCTCCATTAATAATTACATACTCACCTTACCGTGTTCATATATTTATAGATGGATGTAATATGTTAAAGAAATGAAGATAGGTTCATTAAATTGAATAGTAATCATGAGTATTCAACAAGGAACGGGGATGTACTACTTATTCCTATGCATAAAACAGCAAAATTTGAGCACTCTCTCTAATATAAGAGTATTAGAATTTTCAAGCAGTTAATCGAATTTGAAAGTACTGAAAGCTCATTTTTATAAGAGGAGAGTTAAATCTCTGCTCTTAACAAAGGCATACTATAGTGTGGCAGAGTACTTCGATGATTCGAATGTAGTCAATAATGTATGAATCAATTTTTTGTATCACATGTTTTCATATTTTTTCAACACGAATATTCTTCACTATGTGAAATTGTCTCAAATGTTTAATATTTCTGGAGTAATTTTTTTCATTTCTTTTCAAATCAAGTTGTAGATTATTGTAAATATAAATTTAACCAATATTTTTATTCGAGGGATCAGATGAAAGATCAGACTCAAAACTTAATTCAGTCCTTTTGAAAGCATTCTTCTTAGTTGAAATTATTGTATCAATTGAAATGAATATAATTTTACAATGTAAAGAATGTTTCTCAATAAATTTATTTCTTCAAAAAAAAATTCAACAAAACAATTTAATGCCAAATTAGCGAATCATATATCTAAGCAAATCAATTTGGCATCGCTGACTTTCAAGTATTCAGTATTCAGTATTCAATTATTTCATTTCCACGAGAAGATTGTGTGAGAATATTTAATATGAACAATGGTTATCTCCTATGATATTTCAATCAGATGTGAATGATAACTATCAAAATGTCGCTTTTTGATGAGTGAATTATCTGAGAAAGGTTTGGATTCTGAAAGCTAAATCTGAATTTCAAAAAATAATAATGATTTTGAATGTATCATATAATAACACTCAGCTCAATTTGGAAAAAATGTTTCGCACTGGAAATATATTCTGGGTGACTAAAATATCAGCACAAACATTACTAATTTACGCTTAAATATATTTTTGCTTTATCGGAAAAAACTTGTGGAATTTATCTGAGTGTGCTTAGTTATTGTCTTTTCACACTTGCTGAAACAATTCGTAATATTTATAATCAACGATTTCAAGCCTTACGGCTTTCACACTCTTTCACAGGGGAATTTTCATTTATCTCAGGTATTATATATCCGAGGGATTGGGCTCTGTGGGGGGCCCTTCCACGTTATCTGGTCTGTGGTAGCGGTCCCCATGGCGGAGATCTTCACGACGGCGAGCTTCAGGGCGTTGATTTCCGTTATGTCCTCAAAAATTTCCTGACAGACCTTGCTGTGGCAAGCAGCACCGATTTTTCAAATTCCTTATAGAGTGTTAGCTGGGTCCTAATTCTTTGATATTTTTCAGAAGAAGTTTGGATCCCAAAATAATCGGAACAGTCCTGACCAGAGTCCTGTGCAACTGTATCTGTACTCGCCCTTCAAGTCCTCGATGTTTTGAGATTTTTTCGGGATTCATCTCTATTATGTTGTTTACATTTGGAGTGACCACCTCAGTAAATGTAAAAAAAAATGGAAATAGTTTTATTTCCACTGACAATGTAGTACAATTGTATTGGAAAATATGTCAATGAATTGTCTAGACAATACTTTACAATACTACATGATAAAACAAAATGATACAACAAAGTTTCACCTTTGAATACTATGAATGAACATAATTTCAACAAGCACATACACTTAAATATCTTGAAGTGATGTAGCAAGATATTCCTGAACTGAATAAAATGCACCTGCGAGGAGCATTCGTTTCACAGCAGCCTTGAAAGGTCTGGCACATTCTATTTATATTCTTTATTTTTGTGGGCAAGTGGTTGTAAATTTTCATAGAATTAATATGGGGCCCCCTCTGTACCTGAGTTATCTTTGTATATGCCACGACCAGATCGCGATCCGTAGGGATTTATATCTTCACATAGAGAAAACAATTTTATATATTTTTTGATGTTCCATGCACAGTGATGTACAAAGATGGTAAAGTTAATAAATTCTTTTTGAATAAAAGGCGACAGGACGAATGCATTGGTCTATTGTGTATCCTACGTATAATTCTCTTTTGCATTACAAAAGCATTTCCCATATCAGTGCTGTTTCCCCAACAAAGTATACCATATTCCAAAATACTGTTTATGGAAAAGTAATACATTTTCAGAACCTTGTAGTCAACAAATGCGCGAAGCTGTCGCATGGCAAAATTCCTTGAGGCTAATGAGCTACAAATGCCCGAAATGTGTTTCCTCCATGTTAGATGGCTATCGAACGACACTCCCAGAAACCTGCCATGGTTCGATTGACTTACACTACGTCGGTTATGTGACTAAATGAGGGGACTAAAGCCCGGAATATTTCCTGAGGGAGAGTAGAATAAACTAATCGTCTTTTTAGAATTCAGTACTAGCCTATTTTCGCTAGATTTGCCTTCTCCGCTAATTCAACCCGCATTGCCTGCACTAATCAAAACAGATGTGTCGTCAGCATAGAGGCACGCTGCCACTTCGTCCCGATCAAGCCGGCAGATGAGATCATCAACAAAAAGAATGAACAGGACAGGCCCCAATGTACTACCCTGTAGTACACCAGTCCCCAGGAAAACTTGGTCTGACAAAACTTTGCTACCCTTCTCTAGGATACGTACAATCTGAGACCTTCCAGTGAGATACGATCTCAACCAATCCAGAGGAGGGCCTCTGATTCCATAAAATTCAAGTTTTTCGAGTAATATGCTTGTATCAAGACTATCAGATCAAAATATATTCCAACGCAGCGTCTCCCATTATCAAAGGCATCTAATATAGTCTGATATTGTGACAAAATGGCGTGTTGCGTGGATTTCTTCCTGCGAAAGCCGTACTGCTTATGAGAAAGTAAAAGAAACTTGTCAATGGAAGATGTAAGTTGAGACATAAATGCTCTCTCCATTATCTTTGAAAACACCGAAAGCAATGCCACTGGTTTATAATTCTCAACACAGTTGACTGAATTTTTTTATGTATCGGGATTATAAGTGCAGTTTTCAGTTCACCAGGAAACAAACCATGTGAGAACGATTCGTTAACTAAGTGAGTGAGCGGATCGACAACAAACTCGACTACATGTTGCAAGATCTTAAACGGAATGTAATCATAACCGGCAGAACTTTTCCTCGACACGGCATAAATTATCTCGTCGATTTCAGCTAGTGTAACTGAAGATAAAAACATGGAAGATTTACATGGAAAACATTTATAGATTCCGTGAAATAATTATTGAAACCGTAACTTTTTTCCAATGTAGTGTGATATGTCAAATTCTTATCTGCACTGTAAATAACATCTGGGAGTGATTCACTGCGGTTCTTGGTTGTTTTTGAATTAATTGCATTCCAAATGGCCTGCGATTTGTTGTCAGCATTAGTAATCAGATTACTGTAATATCATTTTTTTGTCTCCCTGATATTTGACGAATATTCTTTCTTCAATTTATCATCAATTATTTTAACATTGTTGTCCGATATATTTGATTTATTTAATTCTATGAGAAATTTTCCTCTTTGAATGTACTTTTCCGCGCTCTTCTGTTAACCGGTAGTAGGTTAGGCCTCTTGTGAATCTAAACTAATCATTCTAAAAAATTGTCTCCGGCATATATATTTGTAGTAGGGAACCTTCTCGTTCTGTTTTTATTATTATTATTATTAATAATATTATTTTTCATTGCTCTGAGAGTTGAAATCAAAGACCTACACAGCTTTGTTAGACCTATAGTTTAACGCCGATTGCGAAAATCCAACATTACGGTTGAAATCGAACCCACTAGCACTAGTAAGTCGAAAGCGTTATAAAGTCAAGTCAACAAAATTTTATTTACAAAGTATTTACATAAGGGTGTATACTGACATATGTAGTATCTTAAACTAGCTTAATGTAATACATGTTTCATTTGGTATTATAGTATTTCCTTGTTCTAGTTCCTACCTATTGGTTTAGCTGAAGAGTGTAATTTGTTTCAGCTTTAATAATGCTATATCCTAATTGAAATAGATGTATGCAGTTTAAGTTTTGTGGTAATTTAATATTCACATTTCCGTTGTATTTATTCAATTTTTTCATATCATTATTTTATATACAGAAAACTAGTTGAGGAAAAAACTGCTTTCGGTACAAGTGTTGAAGATTCAATATACCGCTCGGTCACTGTGCATCTTAGAGTTTTTTGCGTGAAATTAGTTCGCATTGAAGATGTTCAACCTTGCTTGTATCGGTAACACTGAGTAAGCTTATTCATTGCAGCGATATTTTCAATTAAAACAAAATATGCTTTTCTCCAAAACTTCATTAGTAACTTACCCTCAAAAACTTTTTTTTCATTCAAGTATTTTGAATTCATGAATAATGATGAAATAAAAAAGAAACGACTAAAAAAATATCGAATAATAACTATGCTCTCTTTTTCAATATTGTATTAACTTTTTAACTCATTCTTATTCAAAAGAAAATAATCTTAATTCATTCATTCCAATGCCTTCGTTAATGTACAAATTACATGAGTTTTAACTGAAACCTTTTCAGATATTCTGATACGGCATATTCGCTTTGCTATTTTATAGTAATATAAAGAAATACATAATCAAAGCACTTCTTTTCGATGGCACCGCATCCTCATTTATTCATATACATATTGAATTTTACTCTCAATCTCCTCAGTATTCTTACTCGAGACCAATTCTACACACATAGAATTAGAATCCACACTATACTCATTCTATTGCTGAGATAGAATTCCAATCACTTCATGAGAAAACTACCCCCGTTCACAAAATAAATATACAACATGATTTTTCCTGTCCATTTCCCATAAAAAAAAATCAAATATATCAATCGTAACAGTTTCTGTAGACCGCTTCTCGAAAAACATGCTGTGATTCGTGATAATCGATTATTTTCCTCGAAAAACAATGATCTGCTTGAACATAACCATTACCAAAGTTTTAGAGTGCCTATATTGATATTTGCTCATGGATTTCCGTTCGTGTTTTGTCCTCTCTTTGTTTGAATCAACTACATTAAAATGAACCTACAGGTATCTGAAAATATTCTTTGCATCACTAATAGATTAACAGGACGACATGGCGGGTTCAGAGCATCTTTGGACATTGTTTTCATGAGATTATTAGCCATTTCATCCGAACAATAAAATTGTCTAATTTGATCTAAATGTATTAACCAACTAATATACTAACGACAGCTTTCATTAATCATTTTCTTTGAGTTTTGTTTTCAGACAAAAGGGCACACAGTTCCCAACTCTAAGTTCCCCCTTAAATTTCTCTGAGTTCTTCTGAATGTGAACGTTTTCTTCAAATAAAAGTTGTGTGTTTATAGAAATGACTTCAATAAAAAGTTTTTGGATGTAACGAAAATTTTCAAATAGGAAAATGTATTCGGGAAGAATTCATTTGGTTGGAAATACGCATGCTGGAACCCCTGGATGTAGGGAGATGAAGGAAGTAAACATTGACTCTATTATCTCCTTCTACCAAACATCAGCATCATCCTGTTCTAAAACTTTCTTCCACAAAGTTTTGACCATCCCAAAGTACGTATTGATTGAATATATGGGCGGGAAAACCAGTTGGAAAATCCTTATATTTTCCTCTGTTGCTGAGGAGTGTTATTCTCACTATAGTGAAAATCGTTTCAGCATCATCTGTACTGTGCGCCACTCGCAATTCGTATCTCAGGTTTTCAAGACACGTCAGAATAGTAAAGTGTTAATGAATATATTGTTATAGACTCCGTAAGTTTGATTAGTTGTTGATATTACTCGGATGTTTTCGAGATTTATGTGGAAATTGGAATATTTTCAGACATTTCATTTAGATACAAGCTTACAGATGCGTATTTGTCTTTGTTATCGAATGTTTCGGAAAAAAATTATCCATTTTTTGAAATGGATATGAACTATTATGTAGAAAATTTTTGAATCTATTTGATAACGTTTTTGATTTCTGATTTTTCTGATACATTTTCTCATTCTCTCACTTTTCAACTGAATGAAATAAAATTTATACCTGCATATTCTTAATTTCAATGAAACAGTGTTTGTTATGTGATTGGAATTTAAAATAGCAAAATTTTTTTCCAATGAAAAAAGCAGATACATTTATTTATTGAATCTAGAACTTAAAATTCCACAATTATTTATCTTCAATAAAGGAAAGTATTTATGATAATAAATACTGAAGATGATAATAATAATCAACTCAATCGTAACATTAGAATAAATCCATATTTTTATAGACAGTTTGAAAATACTCCACATTTTCCACTAAATGCATCGGTAATTTAGACTTGAAACGATTGTTGAAATGATGGAAGGAGCATGAGACATTCAATATTGTACCCAACAAGACAGTGAATTGAATCTCATCGATTAAGATTGGAAAAAACATTATTTCATGTGTTTAAAAGAACTTTGAGGCTATGGCTCAATTTGTGACTCATATCCAACCAACACTGGTTGAGGCGTCTCATCATCACCTACCCCACCACCATAAAGAGCATAAAGACCACGAAAAACACCATAGAGATCACAAGGACCACGAGAAGCACTACAAAGATCACCACCACAAAGATCATCATGACGAAAAAAAACATGGCAAATCAACAAAACAAGAATTTCATCATCGACATGAAAGCAGCGTTGAATCGCTCATGAAAGACAGTCAAATGCATCAAGGACATCCAAGAGAATTTCCTGTACTTCCACATCCATACCAAGAAAGTCATCATCATGAACACACACATGAACATCAGAAGGAAAAGAAGAGAGATTCTGGAAGTTACGTTGATTCTCATGGAAATCAACATACTTTTCAATTGCATTTTGTGGATTCTCAAGGCATACGCCGAGATTACCATGGACATGCTATCGACGACACTCATTTGAAGGAGCATTTGGAGAAAGAGAAACATTTTAAGGAGAAGAGTGTTCCAATGGAAGAAAAATCTCCGCTAAAATCTATGGCTGAAAGACCAGTTCCACCAAATTTCATCGATTTGCATCCTCTACACGCAGAAAACAAGTCGGTAAGTTTCTTTCGAATTGAAAGGTTAAAAAGTATCTAAATGGAAACTCACATATTTTTACTCACATACTTATTATAAATATCCATGAGTATATTATTCGTTTGCCAATATTCTAATGCGTTAACATGTAAGAAATATGCAATTTAATACAAATTCACACTTTTTTCATTGCTGAATAGGATGAACTTTTGGGAATCATAAGGTTCCATCGAATGAAACCGACTTTTTTCTGAAAACTCCGTTTTGATATCTATTTGAACGCTTTTAGACTATATTGGAATGACCTCTCCTCAAATCATAGCAGAATATAAACCATTGCATGAGGTCTTTTTTGGGGGATTAGTTATAACATCAAAGTTCCCCATCATCATTTTTGACATCAAAACTTCAATAGTCAATAAATATTGAAAAAACGGTGGGGTTTGGTAGAATTGAAGTATGTTATGATATGTGTATGGAATATACTTTTTGGACTTGTCAAGTTGACTTCTACTTTTCGTCTGACCGGAAGTGTTATTGTCTTGTAACTATTTTGGCGGATATTGGTATCGATTGGTATCTTTGGTATGTCGTAAAACTTTTTAAATTCTCCTTTGCATAATTTTTTGTATACAGATAAACTTGGTTTCCTGTGCAACAATCTTCATATTCTTATAATAATATAATGATATTATTTATTTAGCTGAAGCTATACAAAAAACATACATATTTTGAATTATATACCTCATAGAATTTAAAATATACTTTCTTAGTTCATGTCTAAATATCTTAATACTAGTATTAGTTATCAAGATACTTGCTATATTATTGGAGCCATCAAATCCGTCATATTATTATTTTTAGATTCAGAAAGCTCACAACTTTGGATATAAAAACTATTAGAATTTCTAGTATTATACCCAAGCACATCTATGACATATGTTACATTTATGTTTACATTACATGGTACCAACTGATTTATGATTTTCGATATGAATATATATGAAGCAAATAGCATGTTCTGTTTAACAGACATTAGTTCCAAAGGGTTCAGCATAATTTTAACTGGGGTGTAAGTATTGTACTTAAAAATTGTTCGCATGGCTCTATTCTGGAACTTCTGTAATTGTTAAATTTTTCCCTAGTTAAACTGAATAACAAACTGGAGTTATATTCAAAATGGGGCATTATTATCGATTTGAACAACATTAATTTTACATATTTCGACAGATTTTTTTCTATTCTTCTGAAAAAAATCGATTTTTCAGAGATTTTAGGTGATATGGAATCAAAATGATCATTGAAACTCAATTTTGCCTCTAAAATAATGCATAATATTTTACTCTTTCTAGTCTCCCAATTTTCTGTCCATTAATCTTTATAGATATATCCTCATTTATGACTCTTAAGGGTTCTACTTATACCCAAAACTATGAATTTAGATTTTTGAACATTTAGGGATAATCTGTTGTCACATAAACATTCATCAATTTCACAAAGGTCTCTATTGATCTACTCCGTAATATTTTGATATCTTTGCCACATATATAAAGCGTAATATCATGAGCGAATAAACGTATAGAGCGTTCTTCCCATGACGAACAATACCGTTTATATTTAAGGAGAACGGACCTAACGGACCTAAGACAGTTCCTTGAGGTACGCCTACTTTCATGCTATCCGGCAGCATGCCATTGAATTTAACTTTTCGTGTTTGCGAATCCCAGTAAGATCTAATCATTAACTCCTCGATGGCAATTTTTTCGCACTATGCTCAAAATGGACGTAAAATATTTGAATTGAAAATGACCATATTCTAGAGTCAAAAACGAGATGAAAATTTGTATTATTACTGTAGAATTTCGAGTGACGTCAGAATAGCTCGAAACTATAATCATTTCCGCCATCGAACAATTCGACAATTCTTTGAAGTTATTATTCCCTATCATATAAAATATAGGGTCCAAGTTTGATGAACAAATTATGCCTTATATTTGACGTCTGATTCACGCTGATGTAACAAAACGATATGTTTTTCCAACACATTATTCACAATAGAACACCTGTTGCTATTTCTTATCACGATTATAAATCTTTCAAATTGAGATTGGGAAATTTAAAATTTATCGATATCAACGATAAAACAAATACATAAAGCTAACCGATGCTTCGTTGATCTCTTGGTGAAACATTGTTCAATAGAAATTGAATAAAACACAATAGCAAAATCAATATAATGTGGGAAAATATTTGAGATATCTCCCAATCTTTTTTATCATTTTACAAGTCTGTTGCTAAAGTGAATCAAGTGATATTTAAACCGTTTATTCAAATATTTGGTTACTAATATGTTTATTGAGAGCCGCACATCTACCTTGTTGAAAATACTGCAATTGCTGAAAAATAATTCGCAATTTCTTATATTGAAAAAAACGAATATATTTAATTATTCAAGGGTTAAATTATATATACCCAATATATAT
Source organism: Henosepilachna vigintioctopunctata (assembly GCA_030704895.1). Classification (NCBI taxonomy): domain Eukaryota; kingdom Metazoa; phylum Arthropoda; class Insecta; order Coleoptera; family Coccinellidae; genus Henosepilachna; species Henosepilachna vigintioctopunctata. The sequence continues at coordinate 263,973 of JARQZJ010000045.1, forward strand.
ATATATATATATATATATATATATATATATTATATATATATATATATATATATATATATATATATATATATATATATATATATATATATATATATATATATATATAATTACATTATACTTAAGCCAAACCAAATTTTAAAACCAGTGAAACCTAACTTTTTTGGTAATTTCCCTCTCCTCAAAGGCGGATTTTCCTTTTTCCAATATCGTCAGTTATTCGAATTAATATGTATAATTGAAATGCTATGCTATATCAATAAATAATGAAATTTCTCTATAGAAATTCATTTCGTGTTGAAAATTTTGATTTATCAATGATGAGTTTGATTCCAAATAACTAGTATTCAATTAAATGTTTCACCACGTGAAACACCCAGCCTCCGTGTCATTTATTTTTGATAATTCTTTATTACACAAATGAAAAATGTTCCTCATCAGGTTCATTATTTTCGTTATGGTGTTGGTGATGTTCTATGAATTTTAAATTCATAGTTCTTCAAAATATTGTATACGAATTGGTGACCCATTTTTGAATTCTGGGCAATTTTCTGGGTAGATACCATCCCAGGTAGCAGACTGACGGTAATATGACGTCATATATTGGTTTCAACATGTCGGAAAAGACGTCGACAGAGACGTCTCACTGACCATGCAGTGACGTCGAAATGTCACAGCCTCAAGACGTCATATTGAGCTGTTCAAAAGACGTCATTAAATTACGTTAAAAAGACGTCACTAAGTAGAGAAAAATAGACGTCGTACAGACGTTCTTCAGAGCCTATATCGTAGGGGTTCCATAATTTGAATAAAACAATTTTTATCATTAGACATTTATTAAAAAAGTTATATTTCAAAGATTAGTTTCATTCAACTTGCTTAATTCCTTTTCTTCCCAATGGTTCTGGGGCGTGTTTGGGGCAAACCTTGATGGCACTTTTTATTTTATATCATGCGCAGAAGTTCTTGGTGAAGTCAGATGAATACTATCTGGAATATAATTGAAATAATAGTTGAATATATACTAATATAGTTGAAATAGTTACTCAAATATATTTTGATATGGTGTTAATCAAAAAATTGAGAGAATGTTTACTAAGCTTCATTAGAAACAAAGATAATTCTTTCAATAAGATTCAAAAAATGAAAGTGTAGCACAAACTCAAAATTTGAGAAAACCCAAGCTTATTTGTACAAGAAGTAGACATTGCTAGTAAATTGTGATGAATACATGAGGAAGCAACTAATTATCATACTGTGATGTGTTCACAAAAGCTTCAAATAAATTGCATATAAAAATAACCTACAAAATGTGAGTAAGTAAAAACTCACCAGTTACATCTGTCTTCAAATGGAGCAAATACAATGATTTCTTTTCTAACTTTTCCCATTGAAATTGAATAAAGAAGCAACAGATTCTAACAATAAGTGTTTGATAGGATTTGAATCTACGAAAGCCGAAATATCTATTTCTTCACCTTTATCAAAAATTAATTTGTTTGGACCATAATTTTTTGTAAGTGGATTTTCGACTTTGAATCAGTTTAACTGATACACGGAAATTATTCGGCATTCAAAAATGCTGTTTGAGTGAAGTTTATTCTGCGTTTCTCTTATATTATTAATAACTTTTCAACTTCTTTCGAAGCATTTTCCTTTCTGAAATGAAATTCCATATAAGATTATATCTTCTTTCGAAATGATTTTATAGGTATGAAATTCAATGTTCAATCAAAACGAAATGAAATTCAATGTTCAATTGAATTAATTCCATAGAACGGCTAATTCGAAACAGATTAGCATACTAGTTTTCTTCTATTCTTGTGTGTAACTAATTAAGGTACAGATACTCGTTTAGAAAAGTCTCGAAAGTATTATTATCCACTCGTTCATTTGGGAATTGTGTGAATCATTTCAAATATGAATATGAAGAAGTCGTTTTTTAAACTTGGGTTGTTCCACCAAATCATGAGAATTCAGGTACTTATACTCGTATAATAAAATTCAAACAGTGACGTCTGATTACGTCAGGTCATATCTCAGTACCATGGCGACGTCGCCAGCAATTTTGCAACATTTATGGCAGCTTTTCATTTACGCTTTGGCGTCTTGGTGAGGTAGCCTCAGAACTACAATATTCAGTTGAATATAATATGAGCATATTATATTTACTTATTGAGTTGAACGGTTTTAGTTGAAAATTATTCGAATTATGTTTATTTGTTTATTCACATTTTAACGCGAGAGATTATTCATAAAACGCATACAGAAGATATATTTATATTTTAGACAATATTACACCCACAAATATATAAAAAACATATATCACATACATTTCGACAACTAAGGCAATCACTTCAGAAAAAACCTGTTGCGTATGGTACAAAAGGTAGTCAGCATTTATATGTATGACGACTATCGTAATGCAACATTTTATGCATTGATACCAGGACCAGACGTCCCGTTCTGAACGGGACCATCCTTCCTGTTTTTCGGTTGTGTGTTCCTTTTTTCCCAAACATAATCCAGGCTCGCAAAAATGTGTCGTTTTTTGGAAGGATGTGCAATTTTTGTCGACTGCACGATTTTCAAAATCGCGCTTCCGAATAGTGGCTTTTTTCTCATTGTCATCGGCAAGTTTTCTCGAAGCTGTATTGAAAATTTGTCTTCTTTCATAGAGAAATTTCTATTGACAAGTAGCAATACAAGTAACAGACAAACGACCGAAGAATAAACAGGCGGCTTTCGCCAACAATAAACAACTAAACAATTAATGGATAGTTTAGTTCAAGAACACATCTATTATTTTCTTCCAACACTTTTTTTATTTTTTTAATTTATTTATTGGACAAGCTAAAAGCCAATGTCCCTGACATTGATGGAGCATTTTTGCAAACTACAGCTACATAATTTGACGTAACAAACCGCTAATATAGAACGACGTTCGAAAAGCATGAAACATATTTATTGAAAATGGGATATATTGGTTGCAGTTAAGGTACAGAAATAATTGACGAATCTTTATCAAGTTGTTTACGATGCAAAATACAACTGAATGGAATGATCAATAAATTTCTACTGAAGATCGCTTGGTGCAATAATAAACAAATTATGGAAATCTGAGAAAACGCAATATATATTTCATTTGTGAAGAAAATGTTTATAATTTAAGTGAATACGTAAAAGTAGAGAATTTCATTCTTCCTTTAAATTCTCACCTGATGTATCAACGCAAATTAGTTCGTCTGGTAAATAAATAACTTTATATCTTCTATAATATAAAAACTAATTGCAAAATGTGTTGGTAAGCACATAACTCAACAACGCCTGGACCAATTTTGCCCATTCGGTTTAAATGTTCGTTGAAGTCCAAGGATGGTTTTTACGGTAAGAAAAATTCGAATATTTGCCGGGAAAACCCCAAAAACAACTCATTTCTTTTTCTTTACAAACGTTTTCTAACTAAAATGTAGAGTCAACGGCTGGTCCGATTTCACAATTTTTTTGTTGTGTTTATTATTTTCAGGGAAAAAATTTCGAAAAAAAATTGCTTGTAAAATTAGAAACTTCAAGAATAATTCATAAATAATACAAGTAAGAAATAATTATTAATTCTCAAAAAACTGAATATCTTATCACACATTTCGGTTAGTTCAGAGCTATCACGACTTATATTAAAACTTTAATTCAATATAAAATTTTGGTAAGTTTAAATAGACAAACATACATCTTACTAACATAGCACGTGGCATATTTGATTGTAAAGAAGAATACATAGTTGTCTTCAATTTAAATGATGAATGATTTGTTTTTGATCATTTTTGTTGGTAACCCTTGTCATACAGTTAGCTTAATAACTTTAAAATTTTCAAGCCGAACTTTAGATTTTATATATGTTAGTTATTTACTTTTCATACAACGTCATTACGTTAGAACTTTTTGATATGCATTAAATTAACTTCTGTTTCCTTACATGGAGGTAGGGGGCAAAAAATATTAACAAAACAGCCCTACGTTATTTGTAAACGTTTCCCAATTAAACACGATTTTGTTATTGTGGGAAAATGTATACGAGGGATGAACCTCCTGTAGATAATATTTGTCTTATGGAAATGTTACTTCAAGAAAAAAGCAGTGGGAATTCTTATTCATAAATATTCTAATCTAACAAAATTCTTAGTGATAAAAGAAATGAAATAAATGGAACTCATAAATATAAGAGCTCTCTCAGGGCGCCATGGTAATCTTCTTCTCTGCAGACTCTTTGGCGCCTTCGTGGGTTGATTATATTTGCTTGTCCTTCTCTCTCGGAATGTTTTTTGAGATTCAACAAAATTTCTTGGTTATATGAATAGTGCTGGTGAATCTAAAACCGCCCCCAACAGGCAACCGACATAGCATGTTACGATCCGGATTTCTATTTTATCGACTTTAGAGATATAAACTGGCAGTCAGCCTGTCTGGCGTCGTTCTCCTTCATCGATCCCGTCTTTCAAGCGCTTATCGCTGGAATGCAGAATGTTGTTAACAAGTTCAAAACAGTATTTGCTTGACGAAGACACACATAATCACAGGAGCGAAAGTCACAAGGTTCCATTATTGATACGGCTTGAATATCGTGATATTAGAAACTGGTAAATGAACATTTTGCCATTGAGAAAAAGATATGAATGAGGAATTGATTGGGTAAAAGAAGATTTTGGGTCTTCGAATTTCATTAGCAAAATTCTCCAAAATCAGATCTATATTTGTATAATACGAACTAACACTATACAGACACGAAACACTGAAGAAACATAGGTTTTTATACGAAATCACTAAAATATTGACATTCGAGGGACAGAGTAAAGTAAAAAGGAAGTACATGATATGTTGATGTATAAACATACTTGGAGAATACATGCAACAACAGGCAACACGTTGAAACGTTGACCAAAGTTCACTTACCGCTGTTGAGAAAACAAATACTACGAAGAAAAACCCTGACAACACAACTGTCACAAACACAATCAACGTCACATAATGACACCCCATGAAAACCTTCATTGAGGGAAATTTTGACAAACAAGAGATTTCTGTCATTTGTCTGAGTAAATTAATATGAACTTTCCATGTTTTGAGATTGAATTCTCGCTTAACTCTTGGTGAAACATAATTCAATATTAAAATAAATTAAACTCTTGGCTTAATGTTTCACGATTTATTTAAAAATATCCATTACAGCCATTTTGTAGATATAAATTTGTTGTACGCTTCTTACAGTAGTTTGCTAACGCTCGAAACATGTTGACTATACATATTGTTAAATAAATCGTGAAACATTAAGCCAAGAGTTTAATTTATTTTAATTTTCCATGTTTTATATCGATTTCATATCTCACACATTTATAACTCATATACATATTACAGATCTCTTCTTTCGTTAATTGCTAAAATTTGAAAACTTGCTATAATTATTTACTTTCCAAATTCATTCGAATATTTCATTACTGTTGAAGATTGTGTGCTATTTCGATTAGCGTTATTACATATATTTATCAAATCATTGACATTGCACCCAGATAATATATATGGTTATATATATATATATATATATATATATATATATATATATATTGATTGAAATTGATTGCCTGTTTAAGATATTTTATTTCGAATGTTTTTAAAAATAACAGGCTTCTTTTGATATGAAAAAGTTTATTTTTGTTAAAGTTTCGTTGTTTTTTTTTGTCAAAACTAATGAATAATTGAATTTATGAGTTACTATAGATATCAAATGTCAAACTTATTTTTTAGAAAAATCAAATTTGTTTTTTTGTATCTTCATTCATTGATTTTCATTATCAGAGGAATATTTCTGGCTTAGCATTCGCTTCGTTTTAGTCTTCTTCACCATGAGGAAACCTCTGAAAAACTCATGGTAAGCCAGGTGATTCTAATAAGTGTGATTTATATTTACATATATATATATATAATTACATATAGTTTTTTTTGCTTATCCAGAATATGTATATTGTTGGTTTATTTGTGTGAAACTGAAGGTAGATCTGGAAAAAATGAGTTTTGAGATGTGATGTTTGGTGATTGTTGTGTGTTTATTTTATGAGTGTTATTTGTAAGGTTTATTAATTTATTAATTAATATTAATTATTAATAAATAAATAAATTATTATTGATTGTATTCAGTTAATAAGTGTTACCTGTGAGTGTTATTTGTGAGGTTCATTGAGTTGTTGTAAATAGAATTGGGATGTTTAATGTCTGTTCTTTCATTTACTGCGTTTTCTGAATTTTTACGAATGTGTAACATTTCTACTTTTTTGTCCCATTCAGTTGCCAAAATCTTCGTATTTTTGTAATCAAAATCGTGTTTTTCTATTATTTTATGTTTATGTAAGGCTGTTATTTGAGTTTTTGCGTATTTATGCGCTTTGATTCTCTTTTCGAGATTTTGTGCTGTTTGTCCGATATAGCTTTTATTGCAATTGTTACCCGGTATATTATAAACCGTATGAGTTTTTTTTCTGAGTTAGAGTTTTACTTTTTAATATTGTATATATTTCTTCGATTTGATTATTGGCAGTATGTGCTATTCTTAAATTAAAAGGTTTTAAAATTTTAACAATGTTGGTACTTAATTTTGGAATATATTAAGTAAGGGAATGTAATTATTTTCGTTAGATTTACTTCTTTTTGTAACTCTGAAAAAAAACAATATTACGTTAAACTAATTAGATTTTCGAAAAGTATTTACAAGCAGTCTGTCCTAAAAGAATACGCCAGGGCTCAAAATTAATCTTGATTCTAGTTAACGGCGACATCTCGTTTTCACTGGATAAACTACCGCATATTACAGAGCTTTGAGAAAGAGAACTGATTCAATATAAAGGTGACATTCTACTAAAATTTTCTCAGCTTTTCATCGGAACCCATAGAGGTGCTATATTGTTTATTATACAAAAAAATAAAATACACACCTATCCACAATTTTTATTGTAGATTGTGCATTGTACAAGGAGAAATAATTATAGTAAATGTACAATGAATTATTTTTCTATCACTTCTAAATTGTATACCTCGCATGAATAATAATAAGTTTTTTTCAGTAAGTTCAGTAATTTTTTAGTATAAGAAACTACTTTTTATATATATATATATATATATATATATATATATATATATATATAATGAATTCAATGGACGATGAATCTGTGATATTCTCTGTGATAGTTCATATTTAAATGAGAGGTAATAATAAAAACTTGTATAATAATTTCACTGACTGAACAATTCATTATTCGACTAGTTTACCTAGATTTTTTTTTCATTACTATTATACCTAATTACTAATTATTATTAAAAATAACTTGCAATATCCTGCTTTATATCAATATATATAATATATTATATATCAACCCAGTCGAGGTTGAAAACTTTTGTGGTGTAATTTCGATTCCAAATTTCAAATATTTCTTCATATACTATATATATATATATATATTATATATAGTTCTTATATATAAAATATTTAACACTTATAGCACTTATTTATAGTTCTCTGCTTCAATGGGGCTTCAAAAATCATTATTGTTAAATTCTTGAAATGTATTTCTGGCACAATTAAAACTTATTCAGAATGCTGAAAATAACTCAATCAATTACAAAACCGAAACCATGACACGTGATTGGAACTTGAACTGGAAGCAAAAATTGAAGACCTACTTAGGGGCCATCCATAAAGTACGTCACAGGAATTTCATGATTTTTGAGCCCCCCCACCCGTCCTTGTCACAGGTGGTCACATTTCTGAGACCCTCCCTTCCTAGTGTGACGTCACATGTTTTGCAATTTCACACCGAAAATTTATTAAATTAAAGCAGCAGTTCCGAAATTAGTTTTATTTCCATTTGAATTAAGTACTTTTTTATGAAATCAACATTATATCAAATATTTGAAACAATAACAAAACAATAAAACTATTGAATATGAAGAAAAAGAAGAAAGATAATCAATCATCTTCAGTCGATGGACTTTGAACCCACTCCTTTAAATTATTTATAACTGGCATGGCAGTAACTTCCTTCTCATTTAGCTTTATCACGTCAGGAACATTTGTGGTGTCAACATCTTTTTCATCCAATCATCATTAACATCCAAACAAAGAATTTCTTTGGCACGTCTAGCTGCTATTCTTTCTATCTTCGCAATGTGAACTTCATGTTGCTTCTTATGTAGTTGTTTGTGTTGGTGAGTGGCTTTATATAATCCAAAATATAGACTACAGAAGCCGCAAGATCGCTTACACAAGTATCCTCAAAACTATGGCAGTAACTATGATACGGTATTTGCTTTAAATGTGATGACGAGCTCAGTTTCAAAGACAATTGAAGCAATAGTGGAGCGAATTTACCTTCGATGTCTTCCTTTTCTGATGTTACATACCCGTTTGACATCTGTTTAATTAAAACAGGTGATGGCAAAAACTCCTCTCCTAGTAGTCGCCGAAGGCTAGATCGTTGCACACCACAGCTTGAGACAACTTCACATTTTACTATTTGGAGTATATATTGTGATTCCCGTACACGATTTGCGTACCAAATCGCATCACGTTTCAATACCTTAGCCTGTTCAACATCCAGTCTAGTTTCTGTGGGCATAATATATTTGGCAACCACAGGATATCCATCAATCACCAATTGGCTCCAAATATTGCTCAGCACTGTGCCTGTACTCTCAAAGTTTCGTTTTTCTAGGTCCAGGTCAATAGTTTAATTACTGGAATCGATATGTGAACCGAAATTATCGTGTTTTAATACATCAGTAAGTTCACGAGGTGGAAGAGGCGCCATTCGTCGTTCTACTCTATTAAAAGCACTTCTTCCTGGGGCATTTGTAGCAATGTAAACAGCATCCAAATCGAAATCTTTAGAATGTTGTATAGCTGAAATTATAACACGCTCGTATCGTGGATTTTTGTCGGGACCCCCATCGCAAGTAAAAATGAATACGGATTTTACAAAACCTTCTCGAGTTTTCATAAAGTTTTCGACGGCAGATATTTCAGAAAGTTTGTGTATATCTGTGGCATGAGTCTCTGCATTAGGGGACGAATGCTTTCCACTGCGAATTGATACGTATGTAGGCCCGGAATGTGCCACACCTTCAGGTTTTCCTTCACCATCTTTCTTCACTATAATACCTGCATAAATAGAGGGAATAAGTTTATGTTTTTCCGCGACCACGAAATCATGATCCGGTAATTTTACACGATAATCAAGGTGCATTAATATTGGTGCTTGAGCGTTTGCTGCTGTAATACCTAATGACACGCGTGCTTTGTCATCCTCTGTATCGGCTCGTATTTGCAGAAGTCTTAAGTATAACCCTAATTAATATTTCAAAGTACGAGATTCAATATCTCTAGATATATTAGATTTCAAAATGTGATGTCACAAAACTTAGGACCCCTCCCACCCCTTGTCACACCATGTCAAACTTTGTCGACCCCCTCCCCCCATTTACGTGTGACGTACTTTATGATTGACCCTTATTATATAATGAATAAAAATAAATTGATTGTAAATGAGAGGTAATAATAAAAACTTGTCCAAAAATCACTGACTGAACAATTCTTTATTCGACTAGTTTCGCCTTTTACAGAATTATCAAGAATGAATACATATTACAAAGACCATATTAAGAATTGAAATGAGAGAGGAATGAATACATATTACAAAAACATTTTAAGAATTAAGATTATGAAGATAAAGATGTATTCATTATTGATAATGTTGTAAAAGGCGAAACTAGTCGAATAAAGAATTGTTCAGTCAGTGATTTCTGGACAAGTTTTTATTATTACCTCTCATTTAAATATGAACTATCACAAATTAGATTCATCGTCCATTGAATTTATAAATCGATTGTATTGCGAATTCCAGCGGTTGACTTCATTGACTGAAAGAATTTGTATTTACTTATCAATCGAGAAGTACGAGTACATGTCCTTGATTGTAGGGTTCGTTCGGCAAATTGTTCGGCAAATACGTTTTCTGAAATATTCTTCTGGTTGAGTAAGAATAAGTACCCAGTATTTGTGTATTCACAAAATATAACGTGTGATTCAAAATCGATGTACGTGTAGTTAACGCAGATCTTGTCCTAAGGTGACGCGTTAAATCATGTTCTGTTAACGTCTGAATAAGTCGGTTATACTGACGAAACGCAACACGTTATGAAAATGAATGTGTTGACCAAATTCAAATATTTGCTTTATCATATAGTACCAGGACATAATCTGATTTCTCCCTTTGATGGAGTGCAATTATGCTTTCTGGTAACTGCGATGTTGGTCTTATATAAATTCCCAAAAACTTGTTACATGGGAATCACTAGAACTTCATCTTTTAACAATGCCTAACCAAAGGTGGTTAACGTTTTTAAAGTCTCCCCAATTTTAGAGCTAGCACCAACACTTTACAGGGAATTACATTATAACCGAATAATCTGTTTTCGAGGTAAGACTTTCGAGGTAAGACCTCTGGTTAGGCATTCAGTTTTCTTCTATGACCATTGTCAAACCCTACAAAAGTTAGCAGTCACATGGTTCTTGAAACAGGATGATAATTATATTTTCCGCAGCGATAATTCAATTCTCCCCAAACATAGAAATGTTAGGTAAGATTGAATGAATATGTAGATACAATGAATAAAATTATGGCCTTGAACCATTTGATCGCTCTATTCTGTATACAGAAATTAATCGCAAAAATTCTTTATATTTAGCGGTATCATTGGGTGGTAATTAACAAAAATACCGGATGATGACGTTATCCTAAGCTGTCCTTTTCACTGACTTCATTATTATGCTATATTTGGACCGGACGAGTGTCGCAAATATATAATTTATTCTACTCATTGCTTTCGTTCCAATTCATTTTTGATATTATCTCTATTTCGTTTTGAATTTTTGGTAAAATACGTTATAAAGCACCATTAATTAACCTACAAACTGAGTTCATTATATATAATCATGATCCGGAAATGAAAAAAAAATATCGTGGTAATTGTGTAATCGAGTATGATGCTAAAAAGCGGGAAACATTAAATTGCTACATTCCTCATATACTCCCACACACACACACACACACACACATATATATATATATATATATATATATATATATATATATATATATATATATATATATATATTTCACACACACATATATATATATATATATATATATATATATATATATATATATATATTTCTTGAAATTGATTTATTGCCTGTTTAAGATATTTCATTTTGAAAGTTTTTAGCAATAACATGCTTATTTTGATATGAAAAAGTTTATTTTTGTTCACGTTTCGTTGTTATATTACAACTTTGTCAAAACTAATGAATATATTATATATATATATATATATATATATATATATATATATATATATATATATATATATATATATATATATATATATATATATATATATATATATATATATATAAGGAAATGAAATTTTTTGTGCTCGTGGCACTGAATGAAATATTTGAGGAAATGAACTCTTGAACATTGATTCGAAAAATTCAAATTAATCAAGAAAATGTTACAGTAGATCTAGATATGTGAACGTGTACGATGTGATGTCTCCATTATCCTTCAAATAAATATATAAATGATAAATGTTAGAGAAATATTGAAATCTACGCCACGCCTGAAGGAAGTGCGAGACATATATGTTTCGTTCTGCAAGGAACTCGTCAGTCGCACCACGTCCATCGAAGTGAGGCAGCGATTTCAACCCCCAAGCATCTTTTTGTGACTCCAAGTGGAAGACCATAGAGTTATGAATACTCTACAATTCCATCTATGGGAATCAGTAGAAAACACCTCTCAGATTGAAGACACCAAGCATCGAAATTTTACATATCTCCTATACCCGTAGGTATCTACTAAATTGCAAAGTTTATTTGACAAATATCATCGAACGATGTTTATAAATGTCAATAGGTTGCGTTAGTAGTACGCTCGCGTTTATTCCCGTATTTGAGGGCACTATTCGGCGATATTTTTAAGGAAATGAAGCCGAATAAGCCCTGAAATACGGGAATAAACGGAATACTAAAAATATAGACAAGGTGTTAATTAATCAGTTGCAATTTGTAGAAAAAAGAAACCTACATTTGGCACAAGTCAATAAACCAACAAAAACGACACAAAAGGCATCCAATTGTTAAATATAAATGCAACAGTGCTAAAAGACGTAAGATATTTGGATGACATGTACAACAAACTCCTGAAGTGAGGTTAAAACATAGAACATATAGTATGACACATCAAAGTACAAAACTCTATTGACGCAGAAAGCAATCACAACACGACCGATGCTCCTAGCCATTGGAAATTTGGCCAGGCTCATCTAACGATAACAGGTAGCTGTAAATACAACTAAGGCTCTCAATATCTGTCCTTTTGTTAATGTTATTAGGAGTATTCTTTATATAGCACATCTCCAAGAAGGTTCTTTTCTTGTAGTTACATTGGATGGAGAGAATTTTTGGATCTTCAAAATCGAACTTATGCTCTAAAAAAACGCATGATTTGCAAGTGCACGTCTTTGTGGTTGCAATCTGGCGTCACTTATATGGATAGCTAACCTCGTTTTGAATCATTGAGTCGTCTGACTGATGTAAACTGCCTGACAGTCCTTGCACCGTATGAGATAAATCGTTGAGATTAGTCGTTTAAATTAGTTCTGCCCACCTTTTGCCGAAAACCCAAAATATTTTGAAAGTTATATATATATATATATATATATATATATATATATATATATATATATATATATATATATATATATATATATATATATATATATATATATATATATATATATATATATATATAAATATATATATATATATATATATATATATATATATATATATATATATATATATATATATATATATATATATATATATATATATATATATAATAGAGAAAATCAGAATCTGCTCAGAGATTTTTTCTTTGTAATTTCTCAGTATTCATTCATTTGATTTTAACAGTCAAAACACTTTTTGGATGTAATACATAATACGAACAATTCATTGTTATTTTTATCACATCTCATTGTTTGACCCGTGACCGTTTCATTGCATTTCGAGGCTGCTAATATAGGGAACTCCCACACACCATATACGTGATTCCTCTAAACGAATTCCAAAACATTGTAGTGATCTCACAAATGAAAAGAAATCAGTTATATCATGTGGATTTTGTCGTATCTCTCATATCAGTACTTGAATTACGTTTGCTTTCTAAAAATTTCAAATATATATTGATAATACCTACTGCACATCTTATTGTTTGTCCTGAGTTTTCGAATTGGGAAATACATACATCCTCATTCCTGCACTTCGAACAAAATCAACTCTGATAATTAACCTTAAAATTCATGAAATTTTATAACCACTAATGCCAAATTTTGTAGTTAAATTCAATATCACTTATAATCTTTTTTATTTCAATATATTTTCACTGTTTCTTAATATCACTTCAAACAATTCATTATATCTAAGTATAAACTATTTTCATTGTGTACGTGAGCATATCACAATTGATTGAATATTTTGTATCTGTATATAAATAACGACTTCTCACAAATAAGCATCTTATAACTCCACAAACAACTATAATTACGAACGTTGTTCTGAAAGTATTGAATGGGGTAGTCTCATAAAGATACAATACAGATATTGGAAAATTTCAGTATTAGAAGACTTTGCAATTAGTACGGTTGAAATGGACATTGACTCTTGCAGAAATTCCCGACAAGATGAAAATTTATAGAGACCTTAGAAATGGCATTCTAATGAAATCATGAAAAGTCTCCATCGATTTTGTTTGTAGATACAAAGAATTTCATTCGATGTCAAAGTCTGCAAAAATGAGATTGAATATTTTGGCCGAACGATAGACAAAAATAGTTCGAATCAAAATTGTAGATCACCTAATTATCTATAAAAGTGGTTCTCACATTTTTTTCTCTAAGGTTCACAATTTCTGATGAAAAGATCTTCGAAAATCAGTTGAAGCTGTATGGTCCATAAAATACACTTTTCCACGCCACCTACGAGGTAATAAACAAGTGGAGTTTTTTCAATTTTTTCAAGTCTGTTTTTTTGCTAAACGAGCTCTTATAGAACTTGTTATTCTTCTCCTTCATTTCTTTTTCCATCGGTATCTCCTCTTTCATCTTCTACTCACGCTTTTTATTCTTACTTTGTTTAAGGTTTGAATGCCTTAATTTGAATGTAATTCATGCATTTTATTGAACAGAAAAAAAACCACTTTTTTGCTGCATTTTGAAGTATAGGTACTCCTCTCTGCAGTTTCAGAAATTTTGTTGAGGAGCTTCTCTGGTGCAGAAGGAAAGAGATCATCGATTGGTTTCAATACATTGTTAGTTAGCTTCCAATCTCATTCTTCTGGATCTAATTTATTACCAAGTTACACTCGAACTTGAAAATACCCTCGATAGAAATTTACTGAGCTGAAGCTGCTGTTGGATAAAACAAACTAACTACACACAATATTCTCTTTCGTGTTTGTGTAATGAAATAAAATGATGGTGTTCTTTTTAGAGGCATAGAACTTTAAACTGCAATAAAACAACGATGGATCATTCGATTGACAAGAATCTTCTTTTGTTCGGAAGATAATATTGTGGCATTATATTTTGAATATGACTTCTGGCATATGACCGCCACGGCTGGCTTGGATGTAGTTCAATCTGAATGTCCAATTTTCGATGACTTTTTCCAACATTTGTGGCAGTATATCGGCAATAACATGGCGAATATTGTCTTCCAAATGGTCAAGCGTTTGTGGCTTATCCGCATAGACCAATGACTTTACCGCCCAATAGAAAGTAGTCTAGCGGTGTTAAATTACACGATCTTGGAGGCCACAGGTTCAAAACGTGAAATTAGGCGGTCACCAAACGTGTCTTTCAATAAATCAATTGTGTCACGAGCTGTGTGACATGTTGCGCCGTCTTGTTGAAACCACAGCTCCTGGACATCATGGTTATTCAATTCAGGAATGAAGAAATTTGTAATCATGGCTCTATACCGATCACCTTGACTGTGACTTTCTGGACTGATGTCCAGAAAGTCACAGTCGTTTTCATCGTTTTTGAAGAAGTACGGACCAATGATTCCACCAGCCCATAAAGCGCACCGAACAGTCAGTTTTTCTGGATGTAACGATGTTTTGACATACACTTGAGGATTATCTTCACTCCAAATGCGGCAGTTTTGTTTGTTGACGTAGCCATTCAACCAGAAGTGTTCTTCATCGCTAAACAAAATTTGCGCGATACGTATTCCGCACAGAACAATTATTTTCGAAATAAAATTGCACTATTTGCAAGCGTTGTACAGGCGTGAGTCTATTCATGATGAATTGCCAAACCAAACTGAGAATAAATCACTTCTCAGCTGATAAATCGGTCGCCATCTTAAACAGTAATGCCAACTTAAAGTTTAATACCTCCAAAAAATACCTCTATACCTCTAAAAAAACACCTTTTAGAACTAATGATATGCAACTAATTGCTTCTCAGGAATCATGAATCCAAGGAAAAAAAGTATGCAAGTACCTTTTGTAGATAGTTACCTGATCTTCTATTTTGGATAGATCTGCGAACGGTTTTTGTCGTGAAACTTACTTGCTGTTGGGTCAGATAAACAAAAAGACAAATTTTTGCCCCTTGACTTCGAATAATTTTTTCTAGTTCAATTTTTGCTTTGTATATATTGCAATAGTTGAAGATGATGAAGTTTAAATGATAATTTGAAAAAATTTAAGATACTAGAGTTAACACTTGAATATAAATCATGGAATATTGTACTAAGAATTGACGTTATTTCACGTTAATAAGTTTTTACAAGTTGACTCATCTCCTACATTTTATCAAGTTAAATTTTTATTAGATATAGTACTCCGATAGTATTAGGACACTAGATTCACAGATTTTTCTCTGACTACGAGGTACTGCAGAACAAATCAGTGAGCGCCCTCCTAACCCTCAACGTAAATTCAACTTTCTTCCTAGCACGCTCTATAACTGAAGATCTTGAAATTCATAATGATTTCATATTTTCAGTATTTGTTTGAAATATGAATTCAATACAAATAGTTGCCAAAAGACTTTGGTTGATATAAAAGTACATTCCACAATATAATATGAAGCGAAATTACCATTATAAATGTTAATCAGTTTTGTATGAATATTTAGGAAGCATCATTAACAATTGTTCCCTTATAACCGAATTCTGGAAATGAAAATATGAACACATGTTTATTTAAATGAGAGGTATTAATAAAAACTTGTTTCAATTTTACCTCTCATTCAAATATGAACTATCACAGAGTTGATTCATCGTCCATTCAACATGTTTACTTCTTTTTATTTGAATTAACGTGTTTCGACTACTAGGTCATTGATTCAATATACAATTTTTACAGTTTTCTAAAAAATAATAGACAATTTATTTGTATTGGAACTACATGAAACTATTCTATCTCTAGATAAGTAGACTACACAAGGTTGTAAAATCCACATTCCCGATGAATTATATTGTCACTCAAATTAGGATCGTTGTGCCGAAAATATTTTTGATATTGTGTTCTAGTCCAAGAATGTAGCGATAAGGTAAGCACAGATTTCGCACTTAGGTTTTTCCTCTGTTTTCATCAAATAATGTTGTTGGTATGTGAAATTTTGGCGGAATTTTGTGCAGGAATCTGGTAATTTCTTTTCATTGAGTTTTCCATTTTTTAAAGATTCTATTTTCTATTGATGACCTTAGATCTGTATGAACCACAACGTTTGTAACACCAATATCAGAGGACTACATTCTTTGCAGATTGATCTGCAGCTTCATTCTCTGGAATACCCTCATGAAATAGAATCAGATCACAGTAACAGATATGTTTCTGTTATTGTTGAGAGAATTGCATCTTTCTTGTATTTTTTATACCAGTGAATTTTTCAAGTAAATGTCAGCGATGGACTGTATGGCGGAAAGAGAGTCTGTGAGTACGGCGACCTTATGTCTTGTTATTGTAAGACTGGAAAGAGATTTACAGATTGCAAATAATTCAGCAGTGTGTATGCTACAGTTAGTTGGAAGTTTGTCGGATACTTGTGTATTTCGCTCGTTAGTGATCGAACAATCTACTCCTTATTGATCTTTAGAGGAGATTTGATCTTCGTTGCTCATCATTTCTCTGAATTATGGCTTCAATGTATTAGGTGTTTCGTGTTCATCATTTCAGTGCAGTGTTACCTTGAGTCTTGCTTGATGTCTGATCCAAGGAGCATTTTCTGAAGGCGTTATTGGAATCAACATTTATTGTTTTTGTATGGTACAGTTATTTCGAAGTTTGTAGGATACAGGTGTATTTGGCTTTAAAAAATAATCCTGGTTCATCTTTAGAAGCGCCTGTATATCTTATATCATCAAATATTTCGTTGCTCGCCATTTCTCTGAATGATTTCTTCAAGGTATCAGGTGTTTCGTGTTTATCATATCTGTGCAGTGTTAAGTCCTCGTTGATGTCTGACCCAAAGAGCATTTTCTGAAGGCGTTATTGGAATCAACATTTATTGTAAATAGTGCAAGTCTAATGGTGTTCTTGAGGATTTCATTGCCCATAAATTTATTTCCAGTTATGAAACAGAGCTATGATTGAATCAGGAATTGAATGATGTGATTAATCGGAGTGAACTGAAAACAAATTAATGATAATTAGTGTATAATTTAAATAAAACTGAGTAGTGTTTAATTTTCACTATAATTAATTCAAAACATGACAATATCGTTTAGCCAACACAGTGGCTTCATCAGATGTTGATGATAAACTGAGCTATTACATTGTGGACTGCTTATATTTATCCTGAAGTGCGTGGGGTGGGAATGACCATAGAACAATGTTCTTCTTTTACAGGGAGATGACTAAAGAACATATTCCTTCTGAATGGTGGGGGATAACCATAGAATCCTTTTCTCCAATTGCATTTTTACTGGAATGAATTCAATAACGTACAATTATTGACTGAAAGTTGATCATTTAATAAACTGTTCGATATCTTCCTCTTATTGATTTCTAACAGGGTTAGTGCTTAACCTTTTCGCTCTGTATGCAATATTTTAAAGTTGTTGTCGAAGACATGGTTCTCTTCTAAAAGATGTGTTGCAAACGTAGAATCGGTTTAATTTTTTGCAAACCATCTTTGGTGTTCAGATATTCTAAAGTTGAGATTCCTGCCAGTTTAGCCAAAATATACTTTGGGGCAAGTACCGCAACTCAACTCATAAATACCCGATTTATCATCAGGCGAAATTTTATCTTTCGCATTTCTGATGTGTCTACCCACGGTATTCTGGGTTTTGAAAGCTATCGTTAAATTTCTGTCAGATATAAACTTCGATATTTTTGATACAGGGTTGCCTAAATACGTTAATGTTCTGAACTTTTTGTGACTATCTGTTACTTTAGGATATACTTGGCATCAATAAAATGTAATAAAACAAATTGCAGATGAAATAAAAATGAAATTAATCAATTTTTGATGCTGATGAAGGTTGAATCGTAAATAGAATTCTGTAATAATGTATATCTAACCGTCCTCAGTTCTCACTTGAGAACTGGGAAAGTTAATGTCTGAAACTCATTCTATTTTATTTCTATTTTAATTTTTCATTTTGGTTTTAACCCTAAGGATACTCATTATTAATCTTTTTTCAGTTTCTTCAGTTCACCCCTATTAATTTAATCATTTTATCCTTCATTCAATTCTTCTTTCAATAGTTCGGAATTTGAAATTGAATTTCAAGGCAATAGAGGTTTGATAAAATAGTGGAAAATTTCATTAGATAAGTGTGTGAGTTTATAACTGCTGGTAAAGTCAGATACCATACTCCTGAACATCAATAAACAGCTGAGCTATGTCCTTGAACTGAGGGCGTATCCTTAAAAACGAACAACCTATAATATGTAGACCAAATTCGCTAGAAAGGTTCCTGAAATCGACTGCAATGCAGTTGGAGCATGGGAATTTAGATTTGCACCTCGCTTGTGCTGTAGTTTAGTATGAACTTTTCATATAGAATATATTGTAGGCATTGACAAATTGTAGTTTAATCGACAGATGGAGATATGTTTCATGAAAAATTTAATCTGGAATCATGAATGGAAACCTTGATTCGAATAGGGGTTATTATTCAGTAAGTCATAACTCACATACTTTTTGCTTCTTGTTCTTTTTCACCTACTGATGATGAAGTAAAGAACATTATCAATAGAGGACAGAAATTTATTTCCACTAAGAGTGATAACAACAATTCAAGACAAATGTTTGATTTGATTTCATACCTAAGTAAATGCAAGTAGAAAATGCACTATCGGCTTTAAATATTGCTTGAATAATATATGCACTATTAATTATTATATAATAACGTACCTAATAAACTACGAAACAATTTTGATAATATAAACAATGATAACCTAAATTCAATCTTTTACTTGTTGGTGAAATATGATTGAATAAAAATTAGAATCAAACTCTTGACTCAATGTTTCCCAAATAAATTGAACAATAAAATATATTACACCGTTGTCTTGATAATGAGCTGACTGCTGGAAACATGTCGACTCAACGTTGTACCTAATATTATTTTATTCTTCAATATATTTGTGAAATATTAAGAGAACAGTTTGATTCAAGTTTTTATATGAACATTGATATAATATAATGATTCTTTCGAGCTTTCAACAGAAGTAGTCAATCCATCTGAAGGTTGTCATTCATAAAAATATTGAATATTTCATTGTTTTTCATAGTGGAATTTGTATTCAGAGTTCATGAATAATTCTCGAATTTATTTTAAATCTTTTGACGTGGATCTTTCTTCATGTAGCTACTCACTTTTTTCACATACTGTAATATACAGTAGAGTAAAGTAATGGATACTCTGCATATACGAGGGGCGGCTGATAAGTTCGCGCCCTAGCGTACTTAAAAGTTTAGTGTTTTGATTTTTATTCTTCAATATAATCACTCTCAAGTAAAATACGCTTCTCACATCGTGAACACAAGGCCCTTAAACCATTGAAACAATATTCTGAAGTTTTCTCTTGAAAAAGGGCTCTCCACGGCTGACTTCATCTCATTGTCATCCGAAAATCTTCGCTCTCTTAACTTCTTTTCAGTTTCGAATGAAGTGAAAAGCCACTGGGTACCAGGTCCGGACTATAGGGGAGATGGTCAATTTCTGCGACCCAGTGGCTTTTAAAGCATCCTCCGAAACCAGAAATGTGTGAATGGGCGAGTTGTCTTGCAGAAACAACGCACCGCGCGGTAGCTTGCCACGTCTCTTCTGTAGGACTGCTTTACGTGCCTCACCAATAAATTTGCGTAGTATTGACCATTCATAGTAGTTCCTTTAGGCAAGGAATCAATTAATAAAATTCTTTCGGTATCCCAGAAAATAATAGAGACCGACTTTTCCACTTTAAATTTCTTTGGTGGACTTTCTCCTTTTTTAAGACACTGCATAGAGTCTTGTTTGAACTCCAGAACCGTACTGAAGAAACCGGGTTTAGTCTACTGTCACAATACGGTTACAAATTTCGTCCAAATCGTTCTGACACAACTCCAAAAAAATCCTTACAACTGGCCAGTTGTCGTTGTTTGTCGAGTTGTGTTATCATTCGCGTTACTCAACGCGCACTAATTTTTTTCATGTGTAAATTTTGGTGTAAAATTTCTCCGATTCGATCTTAACCAATCTGTTACTCTTCAGTTATCTACCACAATTTTATTCTTCGATCGGCCAATACTAATTTTTCAACTTTTGAACATTTTATTCGGTCAGTACTGCCACAGGGCG
This sequence comes from Henosepilachna vigintioctopunctata, assembly GCA_030704895.1. Lineage (NCBI taxonomy): Eukaryota > Metazoa > Arthropoda > Insecta > Coleoptera > Coccinellidae > Henosepilachna > Henosepilachna vigintioctopunctata. Next base: position 284,944 of record JARQZJ010000045.1, read on the forward strand.
GCCCGGGCGAGAGTCTTGACAGCTCTCTCTTCCTTGTTTTAAACGTCGATATTTTACCATGGTAGGGATGGCTCGGAACCCTGAAGAATCGATGACATTTCTTCTAAAATGTCTTTCGGCGAGTTTCCTTTTTAACAAGAAATTTAAACACTGCGCGTTGCTCAAAATTGCGAGAATTTTCAGTTTTGGTCGATATGGTATTGTTGCTTGTTCCAGGTTTGAAGTTTTAATAAACCAAATTGAACAAATGGGTGTTATTTATACTATCAATTAGTGCCGCAAGTTGTGCTATCAGTAAAGAGATGATACCTTTTCGTAAAGTACCTTAGGTCGCGAAGGTATCAGCTGCCCCTCGTATATCTTCAAAATATACTTCTGAATTTGAATATTCTGCGAATTCGATACTTATCGAAATGGGGGCATAAACTGTTTATAAACCTTTTGTCTTTCAGTTCAGCCATTCGAATTTCTTCAGATAGCAAAAGTGTTACCTGTAAGAGAAATTACCTATAGGGTGCGTTAATTTGTGCCATTTCGGTCCATGATCAATTATAATGTAGTACAAACGTGTTTTTCAGTTATTTTGATATTTATTCTTCTGTTTTTCTAGAGTATCCTCGTATTTTCCTAGCATTCAGTCACAAGATATGTACCTAAATAGTTCAACGCTAGTACATAGTAAATGTGTATATTTGTAATCAAATAAATTTTCATTGTTTCTCTGAATTCCAACTCATACTAAATTTGATTGAATGTTCACTGATCTCTTGGTGAAACATTGTTTATCAAATTGAATAAAATTTCAAAAGTTAAACTGAGTTTCGCTTTTGAAAATGGGGCTACACCCCATAAACAATTTTCAAGTATTCATAATAAATTTTGTGAAACCAAGCCAAGTGTTTTTTATTCTATATATTCAACTCATACAGCAAAATAGCCTTTTTTCAAAAATGAACCAAATATGAGGCAAAATTTGCTTCATAAAAGCAAATGTCTTTCTTACCAAATACTATTGAAAAACTAAATTTTTGTGGTTTTATTGAATGCTTATCAACTCCTAATGAAATATTGAGAGGAATAGAATGAATGAATTCTATGATAATTTTTTTCCTAATTCGAATAATAACTCTGAATTTGTTCAAAGAAATAATTGACAATCAACAGAAAATGAAGTCATATTTATGTGACCATGTTTTCTTATTTGATATACCTACATGTTTGTTCGCATTTGAGTAATAGAACTGCTCATGTTAAATTGTCAATTATTTAGTTATACTTCTAATTTTTTCTACATTTGTGATTTGCTCTTCAAATACAAAAAAGTTGATATGTATTTGTTTTAACCATCGTTAAACCTACAGTTCAACTCTGGTTTCGAACGGTCAATGGGCTTGTAATCAATGTGCATTACCCAGCATATATCATTATTATTTAAACTACTTAAATCATAGATAAACACAAACACACATGGCTTCAGCGGGGCTCGAACCTAAGTTCTACTGTTGATAATGTAATTTGATATGTAAAGTTGATATGTAATTATACTAATGATTAAATATTACGTGTACCGTACACGTATACATATACGTACACGGTGTACGTATATATTTGAACGTTGTATCTCTTGCTGAAGTGTTTCAAAATCTGATGCAACAGTCACTACTTTCAGAAATTTATTACAATTTTTCACTTTCCAACAAAGAATAATAATACTTTTTACGGTTTTTACTCGAAATTTTCCAAAAACGATTGGATACCCGTTAACATCGATTTTTTAGGCGATATCAAGTAAGTATCGATATTTCATACAGCATCGAATGAAAGTATCGATACCTTTTCATTCGTCCATGCTACAGGGATATTCCTCAAGCAAGGAGTCTTCCCTTCACTACTCAGTGTTTTTCCACTTAGACTATGATAATGAATTGCAGGATTCTATACTGTTCTCATCTATGAATGAGATATGAAACTAGTATGCACTTCATCGTGCCCAGCAGTTAAAAAACCATATTCTAAGCCATATTGTTTATTTAAAAAACCATCCAGGTTATCTATAGCATTTGGTTAAGTATACACACTTCGAAAACTTTCAACAGGTTCATTGTTACAGTTTCGATGTCCAGGTCTTCATTCTGTGAAACAACAGGTACCACACGTTAGATCTTAACATGCGCCTCCCTAGTTTTCCGTTATTTTGCAAAAAAAAATTTTAGTTTTGGAGAGTTCTTCGAGTGACTTCTTTTTACACCTCATTTTTTCATCTCGATCTAGTTTCCCGCTGATTAATAATAATTACATATTATTTCACTAATTATAGGCATTTGAAGTGAATCAACCTGCAAGTACAATCCTCCTATTTTCATCGAGGTAAAAAGAGATTAGCGTGACGGTCTCCGTGACAGTCGGGTAACACTCGGCTAGGATTCGGGTTCGAGCCCCGGTGAAGGCATGGGTGTATGTGTTCGTCTTTAACGTAGTTTAATGAAAACTAAAAGAAATGTACGTTGATAACAAGCTCATTGGTCGTTGGAACCGGCGTTCCAAACTGTAGGTCCACCGAATAAAAAAAAAGAGGATGGCGTCTAATCATAATGATTTTTCCTTCATTACTCAACTATGATACCATCAATATAATACATTCAATGGGGTTGCAAATTTCGTGAATTGTCACTTAGGATCAGGTGTCGTCTGCATATTTATACAAGCGAATTCAGTGGTTAAATATTATCTCGGTTAATCTATTTCATCATTATAATGGTCGAATTCAGTATACAACTACGTGTCAATAAATTGATGAGTAAATTAGAACAGACAGATACCTGCGTAATAAAGTAGGAAAGACCGCTATTGAACATGGTGATGAACACAAAATGGACAGTTTGTTGAGAGCAATCGCGAGATAAACCCGATCGATTTCTCTATGTACGGGGGCTAATAACCAGACAATAATATTAATTATATAGTTACAATTTCGGTGGAATCAAAATTCGGTATTTCCATCTATAAAATTCGATTTCAGATGTTACGTTTGAATTCTGCGTTGAGATTCAACGTTCTATTAAGATATTTGTTTGATCAAGTGGAAGTTTGGAAATACGAGGTCTGTTCAAAAGAAAAGGTGAATTTTTTATTTTCGCGGGCTGTGCACATGCGATTTTCGAAATTTAATTTTTGTTATGTTGATACACATACGATTAACATGTATTTACTTTATTAGCCATTTTGGATAAGTAGTTTGCTTTTGACAACTAAAACATTTAGCACCTTTTTGTGTCTTCTTTGATTTTTTACTTTTAAATAAAATCGATCAAAATTATGTACCAAATTTTTCGTTAAAATGGAATAAAGTTCTGCAACGCACTTAAAAAGTTGACTGCAACATTCGGAGAGCCTACCTTGTCTCAAAAAAGTATTCATAAGTGGTACAAGGGCCTTTTAGAGAACCGACAAAATGTTGATGACGATGAGCGTCCTGGAGTTGCAACCACGTCAACAAACAAGGAAAACATCGAAGCAGTGGAGAAAATGGTTTTGAAAAATCGTCGAATCATTATAAGCAAACTTGCAGAAGATGCTGGCATATCAATCGGCCCATGCTATGCAATCTTCCTGGATGTTTTTGACATGAAACGTGTGACAGCGAAGTGTGTTTCGAAATTGTTAAATTTTGAGCAAACGCAACATGGCATTATAATCGCTCAGATTTGCTAAAAGAGGTGATTTCTGGTGATGAAACGTGGGTATATGTTTATTACGTTGAAACCAAGGCCCAATCATTCCAATGGACGCAGCCAGAAGAGTCAAGACCGAAAACAGCACGCCAAGCGATCAAATGTGAAGGTTATGCTCACTGTCTTCTTCGATTACAACGGAGTGGTGCACCAACTTCTTGCCAACAGGTCGTACGGCTAATAAGAAATACTACAAGGAAGTTATGCAACGTTTTCGTGAAGCAACACGGCTCAAACGATTGGAATTGTGGAAAAACAAAAGCATTGCTTCTGCTTCACGATATTGCACCAGCTCACACATCTATGCTTGTTCGTGTTTTTTGGCCAAAAACAACACATTGATCATGTCTCAACTACCGTATTCACCAGATTTGGCTCCCTGTAATTGTTACCTAAGCTTAACTTGATAATGATATAACTTTCGCTTAAGAAGCGAAAGTTATCTCATCAATGCCACAATTGATGAGATAAAGTCGAAATCGAGAAACGAGAGCTGATGGCCATACCGACAAGCGGATTTCAGATGTGCATCGAGGATTCAGATAGGTGCTGTTGTGAGTGCATTATATCTGAGGGGGATTATAAATACTTCTCTAAAAAATTCAAAATGCACCTTTCCTTTTGAATAATCCTCCTATTAGTCATATGATCGATTTCACAAATGTTTGAAATTGATGAACTCGATTTGACAAATCTATAACTACAAAATTATCAGTATTTTAGGGACTTTGCCCATACTGCCTTCTCATTTCGCAGGTTCTTTTCGTCTCCGTTCTTGTTTAAAATTTTGACCTCAGTAATCGAACAAACCATTACAAAAGCACAGAAAAAAAACAGAAGCCGTCTATATATATACATAATGAAATGTAAAAAGAAACGGCAAACAATGTTATATGTGAAAAAATTATCCATTTTTTGATAACTTTTTTGGCTTCCTGCAGTTCAAAGGAAGTTCACTGGTTAAATGGGCTGCCTAAATCTAGACAACACAGTTAAAAATGAAAGTTTATCAGGGTAAAGTTTCATATGAAATATTTCAATTGATGTTTTTTCATTTTTGCCGAATATACGAGTATATGAAGACTTTTCCTTCATATGTATTTTTTTGACCTCAGTAATCCAAAAAACCATCACAAAAGTACAGAAAAAAAGACAGAAGCCGTCTATATATATACATAATGAAATGTAAAAAGAAACGGCAAACAATGTTATATGTGAAAAAATTATCCATTTTTTGATAACTTTTTTGGCGTCCTGCGGTTCAACGGAAATTCACTAATTAAATGGACTCCCTAAATCTAGACATCACAGTTAAACAAGAAAGTTTATCAGGGTAAAGTCCCATATGAAATATTTCAATTGATGTTTTCTCATTTTTGCCGAATATTTATTAACACATTTCCTTCAAATGTATTCTTTTCGAATGACAAACTTTTCAAACGAAATACATAAATTTTATATCTTATTCTATCACAAAAAATGTGAAAGCACTAAATTAACATATTTTTATGGGTGTTTATATCTATAAACCTATTTGTTTGAAGTTAGTATGACCTCAGAACTAAGAAGTCTGTTGCTAGTTCATGAATGTTACAAGAAACTGATAACTATGAAGACTGAAATCATTATAATTTAGTGACACAATTACTCTGCAAAAGATATACTGAATATATTCGTCATCAGCTCCCGATGAAAATTGAGTGATCGTCTCCGAAAAAATATGATATACATACTAAAAGAGCTCTTGAAATTAACTGCGACCTGAAAAATTGAAGTCCGACCCATATTTTTCGTCTTAAAGATTTCGTTTTGATTCAATATCGTATCGAGTAACAAGTATTTCTGATTTGTACTATTTAAATTTTCATTGCGATATTTCAATCAATATAACGAGTTATCTTCTGTTTTAAATATTAATTCTCTTGTAATAACAGAAATTAGTTTCGAAATGGAGCGATCTCCACGATGTTATGTCAATATCCATAGGAACGTGATGTTATAGAAATAGCCGATCTGAAACACCGCTAAAAATATATTGAAATTTCGCCAGTTTTAGTTTCCTTTACGACGGTGGACTAGAATGATCTCAGTCGAGAAAAATCAAAATAGTGCGTGAAATTCTTTCTCTTCTATCGTACGTGTCAGAAAATGGTAAAATTCTAAATTCTAGAAGTTTTGGATTGATTCATTATTCTCCACTTGTCTTTAGTTATAGCCCTATCTACAATGAGTCAATATAAAGAAGTTAGTTTGTAGCCAGACAGCATTACTTTGATTTTAAAGTAAACAAACCTGACCTATATTCCAAACAGAACTAAAAATTTCCCAGAAAATCAAAATTAAAGACTCAAACATTAGTTTAACACAACATTGAACTCTCAAACTCAAAGTTCACTATTACTTCAACTTCAATTGACTTTTAGTTATGATTTGTTATGATTTTAAGAATATATTTATATTTATGATATGAAAATATAGCCTGTTATGACAGTTTTTCTTTTTGAGTTTTATGTATTGAATTGGTAAGATGAAACTCCTGAAACATCAATGATCTTTAATATTCAATTAATGCTGTACCAGGTGTATTCATCAATTCGAGATCAGTTTGGCTCATTAATTCGACTTGTTTTTCTTTACTTAACATTGAGTGCTCTAAGAACTTTTGAAGTGGAAATATAATCTTCAACAAGTATGGAAGAAGTAATTGAAAGAAATATTCATTCAAATGGAATAGACAATCAAGAGGTGAGTTGATTTTTGAAAATAACAAAATAGCTTTTCACTAATCGATTGGGCCGATATTTGATGAAAATTGATGAAAATTTAACAACATAATTTGAATTAATCTATTTAGATTGTAATTTGTTACTTTTCTTCAACCTACCTAACGCCAAGACAAGTATTTGTTCAGTACAACGGTTTCAAATCAAAGAAATTCATTGCGGAGTCGGGGTTCCACAGGGTTCTGTTTTAGGCCTCCTTCTTTTCAATATTTTTGTGAGCGACATTATCTCCAACATGAACTGTAATTTTCTCCTATATGCGGACGATTGTAAGATATTTCGCGAAATTTCGATAGTAAGTGAATGCTACATTCTTCTAGACGATATCTCAAATTTGAATCGGTGGTGTGAAAGAAATCTACTGACATGGAATATTTCTGAGCGTAACTGCCTTTTTCTCTTATAAAAGTATAGTTCATTTCAATGACAATGTGAATAGTAATAAAATCAATAGATGTACCGCATTCAGAGATTTATGAGTAACTTTCGACACAAAATTTACTTTTGTTACTCAAATTAATGATATTGTTTCAAGTTGTTACAGAACATTAGGTTTTGTAATAAGAAATTCTAAATGGCTCTCTCCGAATCTGAATCAACTATGCTCCTATACAATACCTTAATACGTTCAAAACTAGAATATGCTAGTGTCGTTTGGAATCCAGGATACTTGTGTCATATAAGGAATCTTGAATCCGTGCAGAGACGATTTTAGAAATATTTATGGGTTTAGTACTCCATCACTTGAAATACGTAGGAAATATTTGGGAATAATGTTCTATAAACTGATAAGGTTTTCTGTTGATTATTCTTTTCTTTTTTCCCTCATAAATTTTCGTGTTCCGAGATTAACTTGTAGAAATATGAACATTTTTTATCCACCTCTGGCTCGAACGAATGTTCTGACTTTTTCACCAATTCATAAAATGTGTGGTGACTTTGAGCCTTTACATGACGTCATCGACATATTTGCATACGTGCCTGGTGATATCAGACGAGCTCTCACCTGACTGGGTTTTAGTTTTAATTTTTTTAGGTATTAGTGTTTCCTGTAGCTTGTGGGTGAGCTTTAATATCAGCTTGCCCACAGAGTTATCGTTCATATGTATTGTTTGTACATTATTGGTATTATTTCTAGTTTTATTGTACATAAGTTGTAAACTATATTGTATCTTTCCCAGTCAGTAATTCCTCACGCTGTTGAGTTCTGTATTTTTAAATAAAGAAATAAATAAATGAATAAATGAATAAAATTATATTTTGCCGATAAACAGTGCATCACCTACATGTAATGATGTATTGGCGAAACAATATTGTCCTGTTTAACTGAAATGAAGTGAAAATTACAAACTACTCAGTTTTATTCAAATTACAAGAGCTTTTCGTTATTAACTAATTTGTCAAGTGAAATATAAGGCATCAAGTTTCATTTATATAGAATTGTGGAATTCAATTGGGAAATTTCAGAGTGAACGTGAACTTCCTGGTATATCAATTTGAGAAGTACAATAAATAAATCGGAAAACAATTTCTATATTTTCACTCTGAAAGTCTGAGAGTGTTGTGATGTTTCCGATTATTTATTGAGTGAATGTTAGGAATTTTTATGAGCTAGTTATAATGTTTTTACAATATTTAATACTGAACCTTCAATTTGAGATGCAGAATATTGAAATTGGAAAAAACTGATCTTTCAGAAATATTAGAAATTAGTAGACACGAATAATGATTAAGTAGAAAGAACTATAAATGAATAATAAGAACGAGAGGAGAGAGTTTCGTTGTATGTCGATGCTTTGACAAACAATGAATATTCTTACCAAATGACAGATTTTAAAAATGGAAAATGCATTTCTTGTTGAATTTCCCTGAAAATTGTATCTTTGCAGATAAAATTTTCACTGATAGTTCTGAATGAAATGATCTGAATGATTAATAATTGCAATTAGACTATTTAGTCTTCACATCAAAAGAAAATTCTAGCTTAGCATTCACTAAAGCAAGCTTTAAAAAAATGATAACAAGCCAGATAATGAAATTTATAATGATTTTTGTGATATGATCGTGTTTCAATATGATCTGCTAATCCAAAAAATTTGTAAAAGTGATACATTTTCAGATTATGTATGTTTAAAATTTCATCAACATATTGCCTCAAATATCTGGCCGATAAAATTGTTTTCAGAAATAAACAACTCTCCAAAAATTCGTGATAATATGCTGATAAATATACTAAAACATAATACGGTAAAGTTTCGGTCATCATTTCCTTACTTATATTTCCGTTTCTGAATATTCAAACCAAGTGTTTAACTAATACAAAATGATGATTTCATTGAATTTCAAAACAGAGATGAAGAAGTTATTGTTGGATCAACAGAAATAATGGAAAAAAAATATTTTTAGGAATGATATCTTGGTTCTAAGGGGCTAATAGTAGGACTGGTAAAAGCGAATATTACCAGTATGTTATTTTTCAGACGCTAAATGTGAAATCAAGGTATCCTGACAGTTATTCCTCCTTTAAGGTTCTCATTCCAAATAGTGAATATGAAATAGCACTCAATGGGGAGAACTGACCTAATAAATTGAGTGTGCGTCGGTTTTTTCAGATAAGAAAAATGAACCAGTCCCTGAATTAATTTCTTCTGAATCAACTGTCCCTGTTATTTTTACCAACAAGTTCGTTAAATTGAAACTCTTACAACTGAACGTACAGTGCATATCGAATAAGTTAAATAATTTAGAAGTTTTTCTGAAAGATGAACTGCCGAATGTACTGAGTGTCGCGGTGCACTGGCGTTTAAGTGATGAAATTACAATGGCTACACTGTCAGGGTATACACAGGTAACGCATTTTAGTGGTACAACCAGAATTCATGGTGGGACTGTGATATATGTAAAAAATTGCTTGAAATTCAGGAAATTAGATTTCTCATCACTATGTACTCAAATGCATTCGTGAACTATGTGCTATTAAATTGACCCTCAATAAAAGCTAGGAATGTATAATGAGTGTATACAGATCACCTAGTGGTAGTTTTGAAGTTTTTTTATATCAATTAACATGTATACTTCAACGTTGTCTCAAGATTTCTGACTCAATTTTTATGTCTGGTGATTTGAATATCGATTATTTGAAAACTGCCTGTACTTTTAAGAAACTTGTTGTAGATCTGATGACATGTTTTAATCTGAATGTATCATTCATCCAACCAATGTGTTGCAACTACATAAAATTAATTGTTTTATTTCATTATATCATTCTTCTTTTCTTCTTCCGTTTTAGAATTGTATTCCTTTGATTTTAGTCAGTTATTATGACCTGTCCAACACAGTTGTATATTGTCATACTCGAATAATGAAGATTATTATTATTATTATTAATACCAAGATTATATAAAAACAATAAATTAAAATTAACACACTTGGTTCAAGTTTCACTAAATATATTGAAAACTCTTACATATGTTTCGGGTGGTTAACCCATCATCAAGAGTATAGAATGTTATTTTTCATTGTTATTACAGAGGTAACATTCTATACTCTTCATAATGGGTCAATCACCCGAAACATATGTAGAGTTTAAACTATATTTAATGAAAAGCCAAGTATGTTAGTTTTAAATTACTGTTCTCATTTATAAATTTAAATTGACAAACTTGGCTCAAGTTTCACTGAATATATTAAAAACCCTACATATGTTTCGGGTGATTCATCAATTATCAAGAGTATAGAATGTTACTTTTGTAGTGATATTGAGGAGTAACATTGTATACTCTTGATGATGGATTAACCATCCGAAACATATGTAGAGTTTTCAATATATTTAGTGAAAAGCCAAGTGTGTTAATTTTTTGATAAATTGAAACTCACAAACTTGGCTCAAGTTTCACTAAATATATTAAAAACTGTATATATGTTTCGGGTTGTTTATACATTATCAAGAGTATACAATGTTACTCCTCAATATTACTACAAAGCTTACATTCTATACTCTTGATAATGAATTAACAACCCGGAACATATGTAGAGTTTTTAATATAATTAGTGATATTTAAGCCAAGTTGTTAATTTAATTTTATTGTTTTTAACATAATGTTTCACCAAGAGATAAGCGAAATCTTCGTGTTGAATATTATATATTATAAAAACACCTTCTGAAGTTTTGTGTTGGTTATATGCCCCTACTTGTTTGTTAAGATTTAAAGAGCCACTGTAATGCGCTGCCATTAAATTAAATTAGTGTTATTAAATTAAATTAAATTTCATTACACTAGTTTACAGTACATCTGATGTTGAAGAAATTGTAGTTGCTGACTACATCTGATATCCTATTTTCAAAAATACATTTTCAATATTCTTCTTGGCTCTAGTTTTTGAATGTAGCTGTATAGATATAAAATAGAAAAAACAGGTATTTATTGGGAAAAACTGTACTAAAAAAATTAAGGATTGAGTTCTAAAAAATTCCGTTTTAAAGCTTTTTCCTGATGTCTAGCTGATAATGGACCCAAAGTCCTGATACATACTTTTTCCCTGCTCTTCGCTCACATCTTTTTTCACATCTGCTTAATAGAAACCATGAAGGTAGTCACTATGGAAGAAGTGGAGTTTCATGCTCATATTCCAATCCATATTTTTCAATTTCAGCAGAAGGTCTTCTACGTGTTCAATATAATCTTCAGAACTTTTATTTTGTAGAAAACTCTGCATCCCAGAGACGGAAGCTGTCCAAGCCTCTAGTTCTAACTCACACACATCATTTCTGTTTAGAATATCTTCCGCAAATTGTCAAATTTCTAGTCTTTATCTAGTGATTCATTCTACAAACTGCTTCATGTTTTATATGTAATGGTGGAAGAATAATTTTATCACGAGCTACTGAGAATTGTGGACTATATTCTGCTCTCCAGGCTCCATATTTTCTTTCGAGGGTCAGTTTGTTCTTACCCAAATGCTCTCGTTCAGCTGTACGGTCCTAAGGACATATGAAACAGAAAAACTTCGGGCACTCTGTTGACTGATAGACATTGTATTTTATTTTGTTGAAGACTAAATGAATGATACAATATTTTTCCTTCAACTTTGTACTGAATGCAATAGGTCCCAGCTTACCTATTGATTTCTATTATGTAATAGGTATACGCTTTGAGCTAAAATCTTGTTTTGAGGGTTCAGATATATTTTTAGGCACTGAAGAGTCAAGTGCACGCTGCACTGGGCGTTGAACATAACTTGTACTTGGATACTGCCATTCACTTCGATTTTAAGTATTTATTCCGTTTACGTTCACGCAACGGAAATAACAGTCTTCGAGATGATTTCATGGTTCTTGTCAAATAGTCGGTGTTCCAAATCTAAAGACAATTATCTCACCACTTTTACATAATCTGCCAATCTACAAACAAAATTGGCAGCTCAAGACCAAAAAAGCCTATTTTTGTCCAAAAGCTTCACAAAATACTCAAAATAGGTGTTTTCATCAACTCTGATATAAGTTTTTTACAATCGTCGAACCCATTTTCTACACAAACAGAGCAGAAATGATATGGATTGTTTGAATAACGTCATTTGAACTACTCATGACGCAAAAACCGAATATACTAATCTTAACACGGTAAAATACGCCATGTATCGATCAATATATGAGCTCAAAAGATGAAAATAAAAACAAAGTAACCAGAACTGCTCGAAAAATTTTTAGTCTAGATTCGATAAAACCAAGTCATAAGTGAACATGTTCATTTACTCAATTCGCAATAGACAAAAAGTTAACTTTAGTATATATTATTATTATTATTATTATTATTAATTACTATCTGAATTGAGTACGATATTATTCAGTGAATCTGATGAAAATTCTGGATTGGTACCATTGGAGAGTACGTGCTCCTAATTAGCCATAAGTGAGGAATATATTAGGTTGAAATTACAAATTGGAAAACAAGATAAATAATCACACAAATTAATTAGCATGCCATTAGCTCCTCGGATTTTTTTTTTTTTGAGACGAAGCGGATAAAATACTTCCAAAGCGAACGTTTAAGCAGTATTTTTCTCTCTATTTACTTACTTATGGACATCTGAATCTCAAAGTAATCTTTCTTGGAGTTGAAATAAATAGTAATTAGTGATAATTATGTTTTCAAACGTTCTGAAAAAGACAATTCTTGTGGCGAAATGTATGGAACTAATGAAAAAGTCACAATTCTTCAAGCCTGTTATGATGAAATATCTAATGAATTGAGCCGAAAACCTTGATTTTTTGTCATTACATGACTGACAATAAAATTCATCAAAGTAAGGTTTCTACGGAAAACACATCTTTTCAATAACACTCTCAATGGTAATATTTTCTATGTAAAAATATTCGATAAATAATATCACTAACCTTTAATTAGTATTTGGGGTAGATGAATTAGTAAGAAAATATAGTCGGAACAAAATGTACATTCCCCGTTCTATGTTATCGGTAATAGATTCAATTTTGCAAATTGTATACGTAGGTAGTTTATTTATGGTCATGTTTCGTTTAATATAATCATGAAAACATATGAAATTCTACTAATTTGCATAAAAGGGGACTTCCAAATTGAATGATCCAATTTGTTGTAAATTATTGTACAGTAACGTGAAACGATCAACCTGTATGACAATTTTTTGTTTGTACAGAGTACACAGAAGCGTTTGAAAAGGGTGCAGGGATGTATCACTTGAGCTGAATACATTTCGTTAAAGCGTGGGGTTGTTCCAGTATCGATCCTGCATATCAACGACCGGGCTATTTCAGTAAATGAGGAGGGTACAGGCAATCTGTCACCGACTGACTTTCCATTCACCGTGTGAAAGAAAATCCACATAATATTGATATCAACCCATTCAGTGTATCCTGAAGATTTTCCACAAACATTTGATGTGTTTACATGTCATTCATTTTAAACTAGCCAGTTTACATGATACGGGGGGTTTTTCTGCAATATCCACTGATGTGAGAAACTGAAAATATAAGAATAAATATCAACGATTTATTTTTCATAACTGAGATTTTCGCTCAACTTTTGGAAAAAAATAATTAAATATTGAATAAAATTAAATGACACGAGGGTTTCGCTTATCTCTTGGTGAAATATTAAAAAAAAATAAATTAAAATTAACACACTTCGCGTAAGTTTCACTAAATATATTTAATGAATGACACGGAGGTTTCTTATCTCTTCGAGAAACATTATGTTAAAAATAATGAATTTGAATTAACACACCTGACAATTGCATTTTGCAATTGACGTATGCAATATTGCTGTATATAGAGTAATAATGTATACTCTTGATAATGGGTTAACCACCCGAAACATATGTAGAGTTTTTAATATATTCAGTAAAACTTAAGTCAAGTGTGTTAATTTCAATTTATTGTTTCTAAATATATTTAAAACTCTACATATGTATGATTCGGGTGGTCAACTCATTATCAAGAGTAGCATTGTTGAGTAATATTGTATACTCTTGATGATGGATTAACTACCCGAAACATATGTAAATTTTTGAATATATGAATTAAAAGTTGAGAATAATGAAGTGAAAGTTAAACCAAGTGTGTCAATTAATAAACACTTTACAGACTGAAAAGTCTTGGAAATGAGCTCTCGCTCGAAACATGAGGACTATTCAATTTTATTGTATAATCGTGAAACCTTATGTGTTAAATTTAATTTAATATTTAAGATTCATTTCTCGTTTCTTCTTTCATTCAGGCTTTCATTCATTTTTCAATCGATTTTATTTCGGTGAAAATCATAGTAAAATAGTGTTTCCGCTTAGAATAATTCCTTATTTCGTAATCTTGATAACATATTTTTATATATCTTCCGTTCAATTGTTGAACAAGACTGTAGATCTGTAGGAAAACGCTTCATGGTATAGAATTTCAGTACTGAAAATTCATGCTATATACCTACGATGAAAATTTTATATCAATATTTCTGTTCAAAAATCATAAGAATCCTATTCACTTGGAGTCACATCAGACCATACTTAATTTGCAGAATGAAACATAATTTTGTATAGATAGTAATTCAGGTAAAAACTTAATTTTGCTAACTAGGCATATTTTTCAAATTGATGAAATAATTATACTTAATGTTACTCAAAATGTATATCATATAGGCATTCCATTTTCACTTGAAGAAAGAACAGAATGCTGGTTCTATACAGCATTTCATTTTATTTCTTTCATATTATTTTTAAAGAAATTTCGAATTATATTTTCACCTCACTTTCGATATTATTATGATTCTGTTTGAAGAATTCTAAAACTTTTCAGTATTGTTGGAGTACGTAATAAATATATTATTATAAACATAATTTTGCATTAGGAGAGCGATTAAACTCGAATTCGCAATTTCTACTTCATTTGCTTCAGTTGTTTTGCCTCCCAAAAACCATTCACGCTCTCAGAATGCTCCATCTTCCGTTCATCTGTCTTTTATACACATGATTTGCGCGATGATTTTTGCTTAAACTTCACATCGCCATTCGATTGCGAATATCCCTGCGATCTTTGAGATCTTTTATATTGATCTGTAGTAGATTTTCCTGAACTTTTTTTGAGGACATTTGCATGAAGTTTGCTTATATATATATATATATATATATATATATATATATATATATATATATATATATATATATATATATATATATATATATATATATATATATATATATATATATATATATATATATATATATATATATATATATATATATATATATATATATATTATTTTTTTTCAAACGGTTTATACAGGTATGAAAATAGAAAAGAAGAAATTCACAGTATTCACCTGAAACTTTAATTTTGTTTTTTTTTGTGACAGCCGTTTATATTTGATAATTTTTACAATTAGCTTGAAATATATGTAAACGGCTGCCACAAAAAAAAACAAAAATAAAATTGCAGGTAAATTAGCGTAAATTTCTTTTTTTTAATGAAAATTGAGAACCGAAGTTACATCCAAAGGTTTTCGAACTCGACTGGGATTCGAAAGATTTCGAGAGCAGCGGGGCGTAAACCTGAAGGCCTGGTTTCGAATCCTAGTACAGTTCGAAAACTTTTGGATGTAACTTCGATTCTCAATTTTCACTATAAAAAAAGTATATATTTATATATATATATATATAAATGTATATCTTCATGTAAATCATATATAAATGCAATCTTATTCAAAAATGAAAGGAATAGACAAACAAGAACAAAAACTGGCAGGAAGTTTCACGAAGTAATCAATAGGAGCGCCATTTGAATGAAAAGGCTCCAGAACTGTACCAAAAGACCTATACAATCACGGAAGAAATCAAAAAACGACCAGCAAAGTTTCAGCATTCGTAAACAGTTACAGAATGGCGAAAGAAATAGGTTCAAAAGGATTTTCAACCGATCAATATAGGAAATTAATAATAAAGGAGAAAAAAACTTAAGCGGAAGCCCCGCAAATTACGACGAAAAATAATAATATAAAAATTATTAAAAAGTATCAAGAACAGCAATGAAATTTCTTTCTAACAAATATTTTTGTGAAAAAAAGACGGAAAAGAGGTTGTGCCGAATTAGACTTGATCTCACGTCGCGAAGGAGACGTCTCGGCGAATGGTGTCGATTTTCTCTCTACGAAAAACACTGTAGAAATGCCAAAAGTTAAGTTGACTGCAACTGAAACGTGTTTATAGGTAGAAATATGTTAAGAAGTGGCAGAGTAAAATTATTGTGCTTATGTGAACCTACTCAAAAAGTATGGCAGTACTTTGATTGTTTAAACGCCATCTATCAGAGATTTACCGCACAACTGCAAGAACGTTCTAATGTAAGAGCCAAGTAATAGTGACGCACAGACATGTTAAAACATGCTTCGTTTACAACTGTTAAGATCTTGTAAGACACAAATTTTCTCAACAACATATTTAGATTCCTTATTGAAATCGGCTGTAAACATTATTTCATTGGAAACATCAAAAGATTCGTCTTCAGGACAAAACGTGCAGACCTGGGAATGAATCAAAGTTGTGCAAGCGAACAGAGGTTCCAGAAGAAAGAAGTTTGAGAGGTACCACGCTCAGGAAGCCCCCTGATATATATATATATATATATATATATATATATATATATATATATATATATATATATATATATATATATATACTGAATATATTAAGTGTAGCACTTCTTATACTGAAAAACGATGAATTTTTATTCAATATTTCAAGGAGTTTCTATCTGAGTATTGATATATAATCAATCAACCATAGCGTTCTTAAATTGAATTCATGAGGCAAATTCATATTTGAAATGAATTCAACGTCTTGAAAATTCTCAAGACAACTCGCCAGAGGAAAGAGGAACCAAATATATCAAATATCTGAAATAATTGATTACTCAAGTCCAATAAGGTCTTGGTATTTATGATCACTTACAGAAATTGTGTTTCTTTGCTACAGAGATTAAGCTCAGGAATCCCAAAAGAACTCGTTCACCACATTTGGCCAAGTCTGGCGCTCATAAAGTGTTTTCATTTCTGAAAATTAAATATTTCGCTCCTTGTAACTTCAACTTTCTGCTTTATTTCAGACACATATTTTCAACTTTCCTTGTAAAGATACTTCTAAAGAATATCACGCGCAATACACAAATAGTGTAAATTCGTTTGCGCAGATTGAAATACTAATACATACTTGATATTCGATTGGAATGAATGTAAGGTTTTCTGTGCGTAAAAAAATCTGGCATGTTATAACTGACGTTCTGAGTATGACGTAACTCAGAATATTGTTGTGAAATATCAGTGATTGAAAGTACCACTTGAAACTGAATATTCATTACGAGTATTTCATGTTTTTGAACTGAATGAGATTATATA
This sequence comes from Henosepilachna vigintioctopunctata, assembly GCA_030704895.1. Lineage (NCBI taxonomy): Eukaryota > Metazoa > Arthropoda > Insecta > Coleoptera > Coccinellidae > Henosepilachna > Henosepilachna vigintioctopunctata. The sequence continues at coordinate 302,371 of JARQZJ010000045.1, forward strand.
ACGTAGGGGTGAAAACACATGTTGATACAATTCGGTAGAAATTATTTGAACGCAATAAACCCTCTCAAAGTGGTTTTTAAAAACATACACAAGTCTTTGCACAGTCGAGGAATAATTGGATTATTTAAGCGACAGATAAATACATTCGAAACTGTCAAATTTCTTTAGTATAAAAGTGAACATTAATTAACTGAATCGATGAGTTTCTCTTCTGTCTATGCTGTGAATAGATTTCCTTTGACAATTTAATGTAATATTGAATTGAAAATATTGAATCGACATCCATTTGACCGTGAAAATTCAATTTTTCGGCTATTGAGACAAAAGGGCACTGAAAAAGCCTAGGTCATACTGATTTGCGCATTGGAACACATAGCGTAGGTCTCAGCCTGCACCACGTATCAGAGGCGTAGATGAAGCTCCAATGCAAATTCAGGAAGAATTTCAAATTGTAATTATAAGTATACAGAAGCAGATGATAGTCATGTTTTCCATTAACACCGTAATGAATATCGATGAATAATGTAAATTATTATTATGACGATTGTTCCCAAGAGGAGAGCGATTTAACTTGAATTCGCAATTAGCACTTTTGATTAATCTTTTTTGCCTCTCAAAAACGCTTCATTCTCTCTGAATGCTCTTTCTTCCTTTGATCTGTCCATTTTATTTTAGGTTGACGATTTGATTTTTGTTCAAAATTCACATGTGTGATTTTATCGCGACATTCAGTGTAATCTTCGAGAATTTTTATATTGATCTGTTGTAGATCTTTTGGACCTCTTTTAGCCACTCTGTTCCGCATTTACTATTCATAATTATATCGAGTAGCTTCTTTGGTATTCTGGACTGTTTCATTCTGTAGGCATGTGCATAGAACTTCTGCTCGTCGTTTTCTGATTTCTTCCGTTATCGTATTTGTCTTTTGATAGAGTTCATTCTGAGGTCTTTTCATTCAAATGCCGTTTCTATTGATTGGCCCGTAAATCTTTCTAAGAGTTTTCCGTTCTTGTTTTTCTATTTCTCTAATTCTTGAATGACCGCTAATAACCATTGTTTCAGATGCGTAGATTTAGTTGAGCCCTTTCATTACCTCCTCATTTCTGAAAAGAGGTTTTGATTTACTCTTTTTCAGTGACATTTATTCCAATATGTAAAATGTAAACTTGACTGTTTACATCTTTACTTTCCGTGTTTTTCGGTGACGGTTGTCTGTGTGTTCTGACAGTCCTTCTTTTCACTCTTTTATGATCGTTAGGTTACATTCTCAATTTTTATATTTTATTGTTAGCATTTGGTTGCAGGCATTATTATGTGATTGTTCCAACTGCAGTCACTGCTTCACACAGTTTGATCAAATATTCAGCCTAGCTAGCTATGAAAGATGTAATACATTTTTCATCACATTTTATTTAACAACTGTATTTTGTAGTCCCGATGAAGAATATAACCATTCGAAATATAGACAAGGTTAACAAATTAGTTGTACATCACTTATAGTGTATTTCAAATTTGTGACACAGCTGCAATTTTCTGCGAAACGGAAACAAAAATAAATCTTTCTATTCTTTCGTCTGATATTTTCTGAGAACATGAACGTTCACTAAATATGGACAACAAGAAAATTCTGGACAAATGAATATTTTTCAGTATCAGTTTTTACAAATCATTGAATTAATTGTTTGAACAATTGAGGAGATTTCAACTCCCACTCCAAATTGGGGGAGGAATTATATAATATAATTATCCTTAAATCGAAATGGTTTTTATAATAATTTTCAAGCCCATAAGTCGCAAAAAATGAAATTTTGAATGCGTTCGACATATTCACGAAGTTTTATATAATAGAAGAAGCGAAAATATTTTACAGATATTTTGTCGTATCATACCCTAAATCGAGTGAAGGGCTGCACGACCCTGTACTTGGCTCGCGAAACTACCCCCATTTTATCAAACCTGCTTTCCTCGCTCGATAACAGCGTTCACAGTGCCATTTGGAACATTTACTTCGCCTACTGCTATTGATATGACCGGGTCTCGGTATTTTTCAGTAATTCGGTGATATTAAATTCTAGTCAATTTGATACATATTTGCTCAATGCTTCTGTGAGTACAACATTGTTCCAACATGGTTACGGAAAATGGACAGGTACGTTGAACTAATTATTCGGACATTTTTATTTCGGAAAAAATTTTCTATTATGACTAGCAAGCTGTCAAAAAATTTATCTCAACATTTGAGAGAAATGTGCTATCGTGATAGTGATGCGAGTATACTAAAATTTGGATTTAATTAATTGATTTGGATTAATCGAATTCATTTTGATTCTAACTTTATCATTTATTCAATGTAATTGATTCGTTCAATTTGATTCCAATATTGTGGCACAGATATATATATATATATATATATATATATATATATATATATATATATATATATATATATATATATACCTGTTTACCTTATTACTATTTGCGTTTATACAATTTGTATTATAGTTGGTTTTACAGGTTGTGAAGTAAAATATAACTACTTATTGAATTAATTAAATCGATGGACGATGAATCTACTCTGTGATAGTTCATATTTAAATGAGAGGTAATAATAAAAACTTGTCTAAAAATCACTGACTGAACAATTCTTTATTCGACTAGTTTCGCCTTTATGATTTTTTTCTTGATAATGCTGTAAAAGGCGAAACTAGTCGAATAAAGAATTGTTCAGTCAGTGATTTTTAGACAAGTTTTTATTATTACCTCTCATTTACAACATGAATTTGTCAACATGTTTCGAGAGTGAGCTCGAATTTTTCATTTTAGTCTTGAAAATGAGCTCACGCGCGGAACATGTTGACAAATTCATGTTGCTAAATATAATCGTGAAACATTAAGCCAAGAGTTTTATTAATCTAATATTTAATAATGTTTCATCAAGAGTTAAGCGAGAATTCAATCTCAGTCGAATATAAATACATTTACTTTGTATAAACGTTTCGGCACAGACGCCTTTTTCGATATATTTTAATATTTTCAAATATTAAAAATACATTCATATATTGAATATATGTTCAATATATTCAATATATGAAAGAAACAACACACATTTAAAGAAATTCAAATTTGAATTGTGTGTATGAGGTTACGTTATTAACTATTTTACTGATTTTCTTCCTCTAAATTTACTACTACGTAAAAATTTGAATCGTTTCTCTTGAATTATTTAATTATAACAAACGCGGAAAATGAATTATCCAAGATTTCTAAGAGTGAATGAATGAAAATGAAGAGTTAAGAATGAATTATCCAAATTGATTCAATAAGTACAGAATTAATCGAAAAAATCAGAAAAATGGTCAATAAGGTAACTTCATAAAACAATTCAAATTTGAATTATTATAAATATGTTTGGTTTTCAGATTTGGAAAATATTAAAACAATAAATTAAAATTAACACACTTGTTTTCGAGTTTCACTATATATATCAAAAATCTACATATGTTTTGGGTGGTTAACCCGTTACAATCAAGAGTATACAATATTACTGAAAATCAATAATGAAAATCAGTTGAATATGTACCAGTATGTTACCTGCAATGTATGAAGTCTAGGAATTTCATTCTACTTCTAAGAAATGTAAACAATTCCGAAGATATTCAGGAAATGTGTAATTAAAAATTATTCAATATATAAATATCCTGGGAAATGTATACATTTCCTAGGAATTGTATATAATTCGAATATCGTATTAGGGAATGTATATTAAGAATGCTTTCTGTAATAACACACGTTGTTGAAATGGGTATAATAATTTTTATTGAGACACTCTTTGAGACAATGAGATAACAATAATAAGGTAAAATATAAATATATTCTTATACTAAGTTGACCGTAAACAAGGCAGTCCATATGGCTATTTATTCTTGCAGAGTAAATTAGAATGGCCTTGGAAGTACGCAATAGTTTATTTTTATAGACACTTGTTATAACACAGTTCTTCTTGTGAACGCTTTCTTCAAATACTTTGCGGTTCCAGTAGATTATAGGATAGCAACTAACCGTAGTGTAATATCTTCATAGTCGGTACCTACATCCTTTGCCTCAAGAAGAACGCTTGGACACACATTAGTCTGAGAATTTAATTGTCTTGAGATTCCGCTCTTGGAACCAATTTGATGGATCTCATCTTAGGTTTCATCCAAAACTACATCTGTAATATTTCAGGCATTACTACGTTCCTTTATCAACTTCTAAAACTGCTGAAATTCTTACAGAAGTGCCAATAGATATATGGGCAAACTTCTCTTTTTTCGATTTCAGAAATTTTTCAGGCTATTGTTGTAGGTTTTTCTTAGCACTTTGACGATTATCTAGCACTTTAAATTATTTTGAACACAATTGACACAGAACTTTTGATACGAACCCCTTATGGGTTAATTGTTCAGCAACATCTCAAATAGGGTGGATTGCACATCTGCATTCTTTACATGTGCTCCTGTACTTTTTCGTGAAAAAAAGCTGCATTGGACGCTGCAAGTTGAAGGTTGCGTGTTTGTTTCGTATTGATCTGAATCTTTATGAGAAACTTGCCTTCGCTAAGTGTTCACCATAGGGAGTTAAAATGCAGTGACATGTTGCTTTTCCGTAGAGTCATGTATGATTTCCTGCAAATTATCTTCAGTTACAACTTTTTGCGTGAAATCATTGGGTAACTGTAAACTCAGTTTTTCACACCCAAAAAGTACCTCATAAGGAGATTGATATCAACGTAAACACTTCTGGTTTTCATGAGTTGCACTTACCTCAAACACTCACTCCAATGTGAATTATGATTGTCTTGCATCCACGTGGTCAACATATTCTCAATATCCTGGTTTGCTTTTTCACACCAACCTGACTTTGCGATTGACTGGGTGTACCATGAATAATTGTCAAATTAGGCCATTATATTTTCAAGTTCTCGATAATTTGCTTGGAAAATTCTTCTGCCGTTGTTAGACTGAGCACGAGTACCAAGTAGAGCAAATATGTCCATAAACTGCGATGGCCTGTACCCATTAATATCTTAAGTGATTGAATGTTTTACATTTCCTATTGGTATTTAGAAAACGTAGAGATTTCCTAGTGAATGTTTCTAATGTTATTTATTTCACACATTTCCTGGGGATCTTAGAAATTGGGTACACATTTCCGTTAACACACATATATATATATATATATATATATATATATATATATATATATATATATATATATATATTTATTTTGAAAGTTTTTAGCATTAACAGGCTTTTTAATATGAAAAAGTTTATTTCTGTTGACGTTTCGTTGTTATATTACAACTTTGTCAAAACTAATAAATTTCGTTGTAATATAACAACGAAACGTCAACAGAAATAAACTTTTTCATATTAAAAAGCCTGTTAATGCTAAAAACTTTCAAAATAAATACCTCAAACAGGCAATAAATCAATTTCAAGAAATATATATATATATTTATATATATATTTATATATATAAATATATATATATATATATATATATATTTATATATATATATATATATATATATATATATATATATATATATATATATATATATATATATATATATATATACCTCAGTAGCCTAGTTGGAAAAGCATCAGGGCGGAAACCTGAAGGACCTATATTCGAATCCCAATTCAAGTCGAGTGCCAAAAAACTTTCGGATGTAACTTTGATTCTCAATTTTCACTATAATGAAATAATACATACATTTACATATGTCCCTACGTTGTTGGTTATCACGAATTATTTTCTGTGCTATATTAATCATTGTTCCTTAAGAAAAAATCTTAATTCCTGCATTCCTCAAAGACGACAATCCGATCGTAATAGACTTGTTTGCCGAATAAAAGAGTTGTTAGATATCGGTTGAAGTTGCATCTTGAAGTGGGGACGTTGGTAGCATAGTTGGAAAAGCAACAAGGCGTGAAACTGAAAGACCTGTGTTTAAACCCAAGTCGAATTCCAAAAAACTTTTGGATATAACTTTGATTCTCAATTTTCACAATAATGGAATGAAACATTTCCACATGTCCGTACGTTGTTGGTTATCACGAATTCTGTACTATATTTATCATTATTCGTTAAGTAAAAATTAATACATCTGGAAGGATGGGTTAGGTGTTGTTTCACTTTCGCCTGTATGCCTCAAAGACGACAATCCGAGCGTCGCAGACTAGTTTGGGAGTGAAACTGACACAACTGGATATACCAGTCGAATTCCAAAAAGAAGCTTTTGGATGTAACTTTAATTCTCAATTTTCACTATAATAAAATAATACATCTCCACATGTCCGTTCGTGATTGGTTAGCACGAATAATTTTCTACAAATCTTATCTTACAATATTTATCATTGTTCCTTATGGAAAAATTGATACATCTGGGAGGATGGTTTAGGTGTTGACTCACTTTCGCCTGCATGCCTCAAAGACGACCATCAAAGCGTTGTAGACTAGTTTGTTGAATAAAAATGTTTTTAGATATGGGTTGAAGTTCCATCTTGAAGTGTGTGTAGCTCGGTAGCTTAGTTGGAAAAGCAGCAGGGCGTAAACCGACCTGGGTTCGAATCCCAGTCGAGTTGCAAAAAAAAACCTTTGGATGTAACTTTGATACCCAATTTTCACAAATATTACATTTCTACATATCAGTACGTAATTGGTTAGCACGAATAATTTTCTGTACTACCTTTATCATTTTTCCTTAAGGAAAAATTAATACATCTGGGAGGATGGGTTAGGTGTTGACTCACTTTCGCCTGCATGCCTCAAAGACGACAATCGAAGCGTCGAAGAATAGTTTGTTGAATAAAATTTGTTAGATATGGGTTGAAGTTGCATCTTCAAGTGGGGACCTCGGTAACCCTGAACGACCTGGTTTCGAGTCCCAGTCGAGTTGCCAAAAAAAAAGCTTCTGGATATAACTTTGATTCTCAATATTCACTACAATAAAATAAAACATCTATATATATATATATATATATATATATATATATATATATATATATATATATATATATATGTACATATATATATAGTGTGGAGTGTGTGGAGAGGTGATAAGGTGCGTGATGCGAACTGGGAGATTTATTGCCATATGTAATATCCATTAGAATGTAGGGAATAAATTAACCGTGGAAGTAAGTTATTTAATTAAGCACACTAACCTCGAGTACCCCGTTCAATCGATACTAAGCGGTTATTCATACCCTCAATAGCGTTTTGAGTTTGAAAATAATGCGATGAACGAATTAACATTTAAAATATGAAAAATCCATCAAACGTGTTCAAATATAGATGCTTTGTATTGTGACATCTTCATGAACTTAACACACTTTCTGTAGTCATTCTTAGGGACATCTCTACTCTGTTTTTTGATTATGGTGGATGATTGAATCAAATTTCAAATATTTCTCAGAAATTGATAATTCATTAGGCCGATACTTGGAGAAAATTAATATCGATAATAAAACAATATTCAAAATTTTCTCATAATTCGATATATAATACGCATGACGACGTTTCGAAGTACTACTTCTTCATCAAATGCTGGATTAATACTCAAATCCAGCATTAGTATAAATCCAGCATTAGTATGAATCCAGCATTTAATAAAGAAGTAGTACTTCGAAACGTCGTAATGCGTATTTTATATTAGATTATGAGAAAATTTTAAATATTGTTTCATTTTTTCTCAGAAAGCAGTTCTGAATCCACCTTTTCATTCCTTATTGAACCATGTCGAATTTCGTTAAATGCTTGGAAATTATCGTAATATTTATCTGTTTCTTATTGGTAGGATAGACTAGGTTCGGTTGAAACGTTTTAGGGATTATCGTGCATAGAATCGGAATTTGTTAAATTCATGTTGACGTTCATTGATTGAAAAAATGAAACAAATTAAGTAATTAAGTTACTTTATTTAGTACAGAAAATAAACATTACGAAAGAGAAATTATATATACATACAAACAGCAAACAACATATTTCAGCCTTGAGTATCATTTTCAACATAAAGATTCAATAATTTTTCAAAATCAATATGATTTCACATAATTTTAGTTGTTGATCTAGCCTATTAAATAAAATCGTTCTTTTGGCACATAGATCATATTTATGAAACATATGAGGACTGCGTGAGCTTACAGGATGACCTCACTTCCGTTTTTGATTGGTTTTACCACAATAACCTCATAATTAATGTAACTAAATGTAACATTGTCGCATTCACTGAAAAGAAATGCCCTATACAATTTGACTACATAATTAACGAAATCATTCTGACCATGGTCTCCGAAATTCGAGACCTCGGTATAATATTTGATCAGAAATTCACTTTAGTACTCCATATAAATAAAACAATTATACATTGAAACAAAACCATTGAAAAAATCTTCTCTTATCACAAAACATTGTGAAATTCTGCGAGTCGTCCATTCTTTTTTAATAGCCGAATCGCTAATGAACTGAGAATTACCAAGATCCGAAGATTATGCAAGCTAACATGGGCGTACTATAAGATTAATTGAAGAATTGAAGAAAAAGTGCATTTCGAGAGTTGCCTAATTGAGGCATTATAAAACAATGATTCTTCCAGAAGCAATCTACGCAGCTGAAACAATAGTTTTTGACGGTCATTGAAGAATTAGAGAAACAACAACAAGAACGGAAAATTCTCAGAAAGCTTTACGGGCCAATCAATAGAAACGACATTTGGACGAAAAGACCTCAGAGTGAACTGTATCAAAAGTAAAAAACGATAACGGAAGAAATCAGAAAACGACCAGCAAAGGTATATGCACATGTCTACAGAATGGAACAGTCCAGAATACCTAAGAGACTACTCGATATAATTATAAAGAGTAAATGCGGAACATAGTGGCTGAAAGAGGTCCAGAAAGATCTACAACAGACCAATATTAAAAATCTCGAAGATCGCACCGAGTGTCGCTATAAAATCGCACATGTGAAGTTTGAGCAAAAGAAAGAATTCCGAGAGGATGTAGCGTTTTGGGAGGCGAAAAAGTTGAAGCAAAATCCAAATAATTGCGAATTCAAGTTCAATCGCTCTCGTCGTGGGGAACAATCGTTATATTAATAATTATATATAATTAGTTTGAACGCATGTAGTCATACAACAAAAACGGAACGTTTGGCTGTTATCAACATGAAGTAATATAGAGTAAGAACCAGTGTAAAGCATAGAATAAAAACATATTATATGATTAACAAATTTATAAAAGCTATTGCACAACCGGAAATCAAAATTGGACCGATGATGATTCGTATTGAATTATCTGGAAGCGTAATTCGTTATTCATGGAAGTTGGCATCGGATCCTTCGTTTAGTGTTCGTAGTAGAAATAAACATTTGAGCGGTAGTAATACTATAATTAGAAAACCTTGATATTGTTTCTGAACTTAATCATTTTGAAATTACTAACATCTGTTTATTCAATTATGATAGATTTTTCGAGTATCCATAAAAATAGCTGAAAGGTCTTTCGGTCTATAATGATAAAGTATAGTCTTGTGCTTTTTATTCGAAAAATGCTGAGATATGAGTGAGCGATTGCAGAATACTCTTTGAATATAAATGATTCATTGGAATATTCATCCGAATTAACGACATTTCTCGAGAAAGCTAGTAGTGGGTACTGATGAATCTTAAGAAGGTCAAAACATGTGTAGTGTTTGATTCACATGTAATTATCATTACGCTTTTCCTTCCACTCAATCTCTGGAATGCACAGACAATATTGAGGTTGGGGAGGGAGAAAGAACCATCATTTTTTCGTGAAATTCAAGATATTATTTGGTACGTTTCAGACTGTCCGATGTCGGTTGAAAGAGCTCCGTTTTGTTTTATAATTTCTTCCAATTTCAATCGCAACATAATAATGTCACTATAAAGTTTCACTCATGAGAAGTTTCAATGCTTATTGGCGCAAAACTCTAGTAATCGATTTTCGAGCTCTGGCGAGTCACTACAGATGTGTGTGACCTTGCATTATCCGAATGAAACGAACACAACGATCGCCAGCTTCGAACATTCCAGTTGTTGATAGTAGAGATCTTAATTCAGTGTTTGGCCATACTGAAGCATCTCATGCACTGATGCGCTCCTGGTATAGAAATTACGCAACAAATTTGGATTCTCTGATAGCCTCACTAACCTGTTTCATTCTTACTTGGTTGACCGACGTTTATTCGTACATCTGGAGGGTATACAGTCGTCTGAGTTCATACCTACCTCTGGAATACCTCAAGGGTCTAATCTTGGACCACTGTTATTTATTCTCTTCGTAAATGATCTGATGGATAATATTCACTCTCCATATTTGATGTTCGCAGAAGATTTGAAACTAAATCATGAAGTTAGATCACAGGACAACTGTGTTCAACTTCAGCTCGCACTGGACCATGTTGCTAGTTGGTGTGAGGACAATTATTTGAGTTTGAATGTGTCGAAGTGTAATGCTGTTTCTGTCACAAGGAAAAGAGATCGAATTGACTGTGATTATAGCGTCGGTGGTCAGCTTCTCTCGTTCTGATAAGGCGAGAGATCTTGGTGTGGTCTTCGACCAGAAGCTTTCCTTTGTCCCAAACATCACCCAACTTATTTCATCTGCTGCGAAAATATATGGGTTCGTTATACGTAATGGCAAATTTTTTGATAATTCCTCAACATTCATAGGACTTTTTAATACCGTAATCCGTAGCAAGTTGGAGTATGGCAGCATGATCTGGCATCCAATTTACACTTGCCACCAACGTCATTTTGAGGCTATTCAGAGAAAGTTCTTGAAATTCTTAGTATGGAGGGAGAATGAAGTTCATCCACAGAGAGGAGTCAATCATAACAAATTATTGAGTCGATTTAGTTTAATCTCATTGCAGAGCAGGAGAGAAACTTTATCACTCAAATTTTTGTACAAATTACTGCACAATAGTATTGATTGAGGCAAAATTCCCGCAATACAGAATTATTTCACCTAGAGACTCGAGGACCAACTCCCTAGTACAATCCCCATTTGGTTTATGGAGTCCATATTCAATAGAGTTGCCAATAATTGTGACATTCAGTTTGACTCCATAGAATTTATTATCAGAAGTTATGTGAACAACGAAAATTGACTGAAATGAAATGATTTAGATTGAGTTATTTGTAATATTATGCTATAATGTAGTTATAAGTTCTTATTTTTCTTAGATTAGATTGAGCTCTTTGTTGAATCTTTTTTTTAATTATTTTGTTATGTATTCAACATTGTTATTATTTTCTGTGATTGTGTGTTATAACTGTTGAGAATAAAGAACTTATTATTATTTTTATTATTATCTCATAGTAAATTATTCGTTTTCAATTCCACCAAAAACTCCGTAGAGCCTATTTGGCCGTTAGTCTTGGTTTGGTCACCGTTTGAGCCTCTTCGGCGCGCTTCGACCACGATAGTTTTCCCACAATATGGTCGATTGTGACCCATATCTAATAACTACTCATTATCGGTGGTGTAAGAAATTGGTGGATTTCATTCCGTTCGGACAAGGCTTCGTAGGTAGAAAATCGATTGATCATGTTTCTTAATGTTGATTGATTTGTAACCAAACATCCAGCTTCTTTTCGAAAGCAAATGTTACTCGATTATATTCCTATTTACCTCAGCACTAGACGAAATCTGCTAATGAAATACGTTGTTATCGAGCTAGAGGTAGAGATGATTTTTATGTTGACAATACTAATAGTAAAGGGACTCAGAATTCTATATATTCTTGTGGGCTGAGAATGTTTCATGAATTACCAGTGAAGATTAAAAACTTAAACTTGAATAGTTATTGAATTTTATGAACTGGTTTCATCAATATGACATAGCTAACTTCGAATAGGAAACGTTTCTTTCTGTTGTTTTGTATTGATTGCAATATTAGGTATGCTAAATGAATGATTATCGTTATTAGAAATGTCAGCTTGACCACTAGTATAAATTTGTAATTGTTTGATCCACAATTCACGAGATATCGATGACTACAGCAATCCAGCGGAAAAATAATGGATAGTTTCCTGAAGCATTATTATTAACGGTGCTCGTGTAACTGAATAGGTATTTATACCGATATTAGAACGCTACCGATACGGAAGGGTGATTTTTTGAACGTAGTTTTTTTTGAATCGAATAAAACACTCAATTTGCATCATATATTCAAAATTTTTATTGAAATTGATAACTTGGCCTTTGCCATTTACATTTCGAAGATAACCTCATGTAAATGTTGTCCGCGGCTCCGTATCAAATGGTCCATTCGGAAGGTCCAATTTTGCGTCAATTTTGCTCGATATCGTTCGCCGTTGACTGTAACGTTTCTTCCACGGTCGTCTTTGAAGAAAATTGGACCGATGATGTCAGGAGCCCATAAAAACACCAAACTGTCGTTTTTTCGGGATGCATCGGTAATTCTTGTATGGCATGTGGCTGTTCATCACTCCAAATGCGACAGTTCTGTTTATTTACATATCCGTTAAGCCAGAAATGAACCTCATCGCTGAACACAATTTTTCGATTAAACAGCGGATTTTCATTGAGCTGTTCTAAGGCACATTCACGAAAAATTAAACGTTGTTGTAGGTCATTTGGCTTCAATTCTTGCAGAAGTTGAATTTTATAGGCTTTCCAAACCCAAATCAACACGTAAAATTTTCCATGTACTTCAGTAACACATGCCCAATTGCTGAGAACGGCGACGAAATGACATTTCACGATCCTCATTAACACTGTACGCTACGGCTGCAATATTCTCTCCAGTAGTCACTGTATGCATGCGAGACAACGATTTAATGTCCAACAAAGTAAACTTTGGTGATAACAGCACGAATTGTTAATTCATCAGGTCGATTATGAAGACCATAATATGGTCGTAACAAACGATACACAGTTTTCACAGTGCACGAATTTTGATAGTAAATTTCGACAATTTGCAATCTTTGCTCGTTTGTAAGTCTTTCCATGATGAAATGGCAGAGTATACTGAAAATTTTTCCCTTTGACAGATGACGTTCGGATGCCATTACCAACCAGTGCTTCTAACCTAAACAACTTAACTTTTGAAAAATCACCTCAGTTGCATATAATTTTCAGAAAGAATTGAGACGAAATACTCATTCAAATTCGTGTTGTATTTTCTCATATAATTATTGAATTGTTTCAGTTACAACGTCTTGTTAGCGAATAAAAATGAATTCTTTCATAATTCAATAACTGCAAAATGGAACTAGTTTGGCCAGTTTCCAAATGTGTCAAGAATTTATTGGCACATGCCAAACGATATTAACATTATGGAACGTAAGATAGTGAAAATATTTACCACACTCAAAGCTGTTTGCTCGAATACGAGAAAATATCATCGATTCTTGCGTATTGCGTGGGTATACCTAACAAACAAATTCATTTTACAATTCGTAGACTCCTTTCAATTAGACAGATAAAGACTCAATCTGAAAAATGAGTTTTTGAATGCATATTCATTAGAAATCAATTATGAATTAAATTTCACTGCATTATTCAATATACTACATAAATTTTTTATACATAATTTTTTATATATATGTAGTTATATATATATATATATATATATATATATATATATATATATATATATATATATATATATATATATATATATATATATATATATATATATATAAATATATATAGAGCCTAGAGAAACTGACCAATGATTTGTCATTTCTAAAGTCATCAAAACATATCTTCCCAATATTTAATACCTGTTTAATGAAAAACGGCATTTCTGGTAACCCTCAATGGCCGGTCATACTAGTAGTCTACAGGAGTACCATAAAATTTCAAAAAGGTAGGGAAGAAGATTTCAATATGTCATCAATCATCACAAAATATATATAGATATATATCATCAATCACAAAACTCTGGGAAATCATTTCAAATAATAGGTGTTTCAAGTTCATTGAATAATCAGCAGAACTCTTTCGCTCGTCGTAATTGTAAGAACGCTTAAGAAACGTGTGAACGTGTAAGAACGTTTTTAATAAACGGCAGTTGATGACAGAAACAATTTGATCATCCAAATTTGGCTACCTAGTTTCTTCGTCATGGAGAATTGGTTTTGGCTATCTCTAGTTCTGCTGAAAATTGATATTGAGAAAATAGCATTGTACGATTGAAAGTTTTTTATGGTTCGCTACAAATTTTTCGAAAGCTCTGTCAGAACTTTAAAATGTATACCTTGAAAAATTATCCATTTGTAGAATGTCATATATTATGTTCGTTTTCTATGGATTGGTAATTAAGCTTCATTGTATTTCTATCGAAACCTGAATTCAAAAGTAATCTTGTTAGCTTAAATGAGCTTTTCCTATGAGTCTTCTATTGAGATGATTATCTTTTCCCAGAAATTGGAATGATTCTCATACTATTTTCAATTTATTGATGAAATTTATTTTCATTATGATGAGATGGTAAGATGAGTGGTAGTTTCTCATATTACTTTCGGTTCAATGAAGGTATGTATCTACGAAGATATATGGTTCTATTGTATTCAAGTATTTGAAAATAGTGACTCGTGATTTTACTGAATTCTAACATTGAGATCAACGATAACTGATTGTACTTTTTTCTGTAAAATTTATTAGTAAAGTACGAAACATTTGATTCACATCCTAAACATTCTAAAGTAAAGGGAGAAAGTTTTCTATACTTTCGTTTACCGTTATAGATGAATTGCAAATCGGACATTTGACCGAATTGCACGTAATTGAATTGAAACACAAAACGGCCTTAGCCGTTAGTACTCCGATTGTAAATATATGATACTAAATAACGTCATAGGGGTGGAAGAAGGTTGCAAAAACCATAAAACGTACCACCCTTTGAAATTATATATATATATATATATATATATATATATATATATATATATATATATATATATATATATATATATATATATATATATATATATACAGAAACAATATATCCCAAAAGTAAAGAATTGATAAACGTTTTATTGATTGATTGGGGATATACTTAAATATATTTCATGAAAATTCAATCCATGAAATTAATTCTTATCTGTTGCCTAGATTTATCTCCCATTTTGTTTACAACATTTTACTCTTGGAATTTATAACAGCACGAATTGTTGATTCACCAGGTCGATTATGACGACCATAATAAGGTCGTAACAAACGATACACATTTTTCACAGATTGAAACAATTTGCAATCGTTGCTCGGTTTTAAGTCTCTCCGTGATTAAATGGCAGAGTATACTGAAGCTTCTCACTTTGACAGATGACGTTTGTATGCCATTACCAACCAGTGCCGCCAACCTGAAAAACTTAACTCTCAAAAAATCACCCTTATATCTTTTTAAAAATCAAAATTAATTTCATTATCTAAGTAATATGCCTCTTTCATTACTTCTGACGACACTCAAATTTCATATGAAATATTCAGAAAAAATCCTGGAATTTGTGGTATCATCAGTACAATTCGTGTCGCAAATTATTTAGCTCAATTAACTGAAATTTTGGGTTAGTTTCAAACAACTCATTCAACTAATGCCGTGGTCATGAACCTTGCGGACAGGAAGCCAAACAAATGTGGCACAAAGATGATCGGGAGACGCGCCGTCGCGACGTTAGTATTGAACGGTGACGTAACGGGCGTCGGCTGAGTCTTTCTATCGCATTCCATTTTGAATTGCGCGATGTTTTTAGTGTTACTCATGCGAAAATGAGGCCAATTCTTTCAAATGAATATTCATAGTTTCTTAGATTTCATAAGTTCAAAATATTTTTGAGTATTTCAAGGAAATTTTCAGTGTTTGATGATTTGAATGAATTTTGATTAATGAGCAACTAACGTAACGTTTCGTGTTTTTTCATGAATAAATAGCTATATATTTACAATTTTATTGAACCAAAATTGAATTCGATCAGAAAACATGGAAAATTATAACTTGTTGCATTGTCAACACAGGCACATGTGCTGTATTAACTTGACTGTAGTGACTTACAGAAATAAGACTCCTACCTGTTGAAATGTCCTTATGTCTGAAACTGTTACGAATGGTATGTATGGAATCGATGTCGTTCAGTGTTTTTTGTTGAAAATACGCCAGCTAAATTTTCTGTAAGAAATAAAAAACCTTTTGAAATGATCATCTTTAGCGATGTTCTTTGTTCTACTTTCATGCATGAGATAGCGCCTTATTCAATTCAAGGATTACTTATCATTTCATGGATTATCTCGTATATAAAAAAACAGAAATATCCTATTTATGTAGGTATTCATTGTAAGCTACTAGTGTACTTATTTTGTTACACCATACGTTATAAATAATGACAGTAATATGATGAATATTTACACTGGCATTAAGTCAGAGCTGTTGAATGTTACTTTCTATTATTTTCGAATACTCGAAAAATAAAGCATAATTCAATATGTAGTTCCTTAAATGTTTTTTTTTGTTATATTATTTCATTAACTTCATTATCACTAATTGAAGTAGGTTAGCACCCTAAATAGGTATAGAATTTCAATAGATCAAGGATTATATAAAAAAGAAAAACCTTGAAATATGCATGTAATATGGAATATAATTCTTGAAGTATGCATACAAGGTATGCAATATTATATAGTACCAGAAGAAGTCTCTTATTTCTCGAAACGCTTGCCGAAAGTCTACGAATGATCTGATACCTTTTGAGAATGAATTTCGACAGTCATGGTAATTTTGAAACTGCAAGAAACAACTGAACACCTTGAGCATCAATCGAAAATGAAGAATTATGGGTACCATATTGTACAAGCACAAATAGAGGCCAAACTGAAGGAGAGTATCTTCAAAAATAAAGCAAGATGGCATCAGCAAATAGATCAATATCAAGATGAATTGTCTAGGAAACGACATGGGGATTCAATGGTTTCAATACAAATAAATTAACAGAGAATGAGAGAAGAAAATTTCAGAATACAAGAACATCAACATCAAGAACATCAGTTGATGACCGAGAAGCCATGAGGAAATCTATATAAGAACACGATATGAAGTTGAAATATAAAAATGAGATGAAACGTGTAGGAGCTGAACTAGAAGCTGAAGCTAGAATTTGTAGAGAAAATAGAGATCTGACCTTAGACCAAGTCAGATTGAAAGCATCAGAAAATGAAATGACGTTACTAGAGAGTATAAAAACTGATGCCCTGATTGGAATCAGGGCACAAGCTTTGGTGACCCATTCGGATAAAGTGACAGCTGGAGGTTCTTCACTTACGGTTTTTCCAAAGCAGGGAAAAAGCAATGGAGAAGCTGCCGGGGAATTCAACAATCATGACATGCCTAGGAAGCTTTGCAGCTTTTAAAACAACAAGAATCAGAAATATACAGTTTTCAAAAACTCACAGAACATCAGACAATGGTTGTGGCGTTATCTGCAAACTATTTTTTTTCAGAATTGAATGAAATTGTTACGTTATCGATGAAGAAATAAAAATTGAACAAAACGCAATTGTGTATACATCAACCGATAAAAACTGTAGAAAATGCTTCGATATGAGTCTCGGAATACTAGAAATACTTTTAGAAGTGGAAAACAATGTTCCACATCCAACGAGGTAACAGTGTAGATTATGTGGGCATGTTAGCACTCGTTTCTGACAGAAGTTGATTGGCTCATTAATAAAAGGTTATGAATATGACAAGAAGATTCAGAGCCTGGGATTCTGTTGAAAATATCTTTAGATTTCTCTTGAAGTTTTCCAGAGAAGACTTCTCATAAATTCGATTTCTTTCGATGGTTTTTATTCTTCATTTGGATTGATTCGGAAAGTGGCGAACAAACTAATTTGTGTCAACTAATAATCCGTGCAGTTCTTATATAAACGACATAGCAATGAATTTCTGTCTTCTCATTCATAACAGGATTTTTTAGAAATTGAATCGAAGGCTTCGATTTGTTGAACCGACGATTACCCTTCTGTACGGAACAGTTAATGAAACTTTTTTGTGAACTGTAGTTCAACTGTCAAGTGAAATTGAGTTATTTCATATGAAAAAACCTGCTATTGCTGAAAAAATTGAAACCACTATAGATAATCAGGAGGCTGAAGCATAATATAGAATATATATATATATATATATATATATATATATATATATATATATATATATATATTTGAAAGAGCTTAACACACGTATAATTCTAAAACAGAAGAAGAAATTTGCAGTGTATCCCCTGCTTCTTTAATCATTCATTCACACGTGTTTTGAGCTTGTCGGCTCTCGTCAGAATGGCTTAGATCAAGTTTCAGATGAACGAAACATGAAGAAAATTAAACAAATCAAAATCACAAACCACCTAAAGCAGTTCGACCATTTCTGGCTTCAAAATGAACGCTTCGTGATTTGAAGACTAACTCACTTTACGCCATTACGGCGACTCTTATACCTTACGGAGATCCGAACCGATAGTGAAGATATTTCAAAAGGTGAACACAGGTATATTTTTAAAACAGAAAAAAAATTCCTGGTATATTCCTGCACTTTTAATCAGCCGTTTACACTTGTTTCGGGCCTTTCGGCTCTCGTGAGAACGGCGTAGTTCATTTGGAAGCCAGAAATGGTCGATCTAATTTTGGTGAATTTACGTTTGTGATTTTTAGTTCTTTATGTTCGTCAAGTTCGTACGTCTGAAAGTTCATATACTCTATTTTTGACGAGAGCCAACAAGCTCGAAACAAGTGTAAAATGCTGAATAAAAGTGCAGGGATATACCGTAAATTTCTTTCTCTCTCTCTATATATATATATATATATATATATATATATATATATATATATATATATATATATATATATATATATATATATATATATATATATATATATATATATATATATATATATATATATATATATATATATATATATATATATATATATATATATATATATATATATATATATATATATATATATATAGATAGATAGAGATTATTTTTCATAGAGTATATTTTTTTCTTAAATTAATTTATTGCCTGTTTGAAATAGTTCATTTTTAACGTTTTCAGCAATAACAGTCTATTTTCAATGTTGAAAACTCTATTTTCTATCACAACTTTGTCAAAACTTCTAGTTTATTCAACATCTCTGTAAGGCACTATGGAAATCGGTGCTACTTGCCATAGCAGGAACTGTCACCGCAAGAGTTTTAATTATTAATGAGTTAATTAAAACTCTTGGATAATTCAAACACTTGAATTTGATTTTTAGTTTTATTGTCATAACGTGCCGCGTTTCCGCGATTGAATTATTCTTCAGTTTGAATGGATTTGTACCAAGTAAAAGTCAATACTATTCAATAATTATAACCAAATATCAAAATGTTTATATTTGTTTTTTTAATGCAGCCAAGCAAAATTCAGCGAGGATTACTCCATATATTCGACACATTTTTCGAGTTACAACCATTTATATATACAACCAGTTACAGTCATTTTGAATTCGACAAATTATGCTTTGTATAGTGTATTGCATTATATTTTATTGAAATATTTATACTCATTTGGGTTAGACATAATATCTAATAGTCTTTTCATTTCTCAACGAAATTGTCACACGAAATGAAAGGAATTATGTCATAAAAGCGCACTGACGTTGTAGCACTTGTTTCGTTATAAGACCGGGGTGAGTTATGAAGGGTGAAAGCACGTGTAAGGGATGACGCATATACAGTTCGGCGTGCTGGGGTGAAATCGTATGTATTATTTATCTGGTTGCTATGAAGGAACAATGAAAGCAAACAAAGAATATCTTTGATTGCAGTTAATTTGTTCATCGAATCGATAGATTTTGACGCTTGATTCGCAAAAATATATCTCAAACGTGAATATGATGCAAGTAATTTAGTGTCCCCTATATTTGAATAGAAAATTAAATGAAAATAATCCACATTTCGATAGCGTGAATTGGCTTTTTTAGTCTCTTGCTTCGGATTAATTCGCAAAGAAATTATCGAAAGAATGCTATAATATACCTACTTTCAATATTGAATATTTGTAAGTGCCATGATATGAGCATGATAACTATATATATATATATATATATATATATATATATATATATATATATATATATATATATATATATATATATTTATATTTTATTTTATTTTAATTTCTGATTCTTGGGGGTAGGTCATATATTGTACTAAAAGAAGAGAATTCTTCTTTAGGTTTTTACAATAAAATTCTCCTTTACGCGTTTCGGCGATGAGCCATTTTCAAATTGTAATTTAATTGTCTGAAACAAGAACAGCCAATTTCATATAAATGTCAATTAATTAGGCATTGATACAACTTACACGAAGAATTCATCTAACAATGCATACTTTGATGTGATGAGATTAGAACAGAAAATCAATCACTCATTGTTTTAATTTTACTGACAGCATTGAGAACTGTGGAATATGCAAGTCGGTCGTATTAGGATAACCAGTTTTTATAATATCTATATTGATATGATGATAAACAATGAAATGTTTGATTCCCCGAACCAATAATATCTTTTCCTTCGACAATCGCAACAATTAAAAAATTAAAATCATCATTTAAAACAATCAAAAAAACACAAAAAACAAAAAGATATAAAAAAAACAAAACAACATGAAAAAGCAGGAAACAGACTCAGCAATGTCCAATGTATAGGAACAAAATGACAGAAATAACTGAAAATGGGTACCAAAATATAGAATTGAGATTATAGAAATAGATTCTGATAGGTGTGAAAGAAATTGTCTAGTTGTGTTCTAGAATTGATGAATTTTCGTCTAAATTAATCTCTAACATTTCACAAAATCTCTTTGTGTGTCATTCCGTTCAATGGCAAGAATCTTAGAGAATCTATCCGTGTTTTGAAAGTGCGGTACGCGGTTTTGAAAGTATAATACGTAAGGCAGGATAAAAATATAATATATATATATATATATATATATATATATATATATATATATATATATATATATATATATATATATATATATATATATATATAAATAGAAATGGAAATTCACAGTACATTCCTGCACTTTTAGTCAGCCGTGTTCACGTATTTCGAGCTTGTTGGCTCTCGTCAGAGCGGCGTAGATCAAGTTTCAATTGTATGAATTTGACGAACATACAAAAATAAAAAATCACAAACATACCTCACCTCTCAAGGCTCACCTAAAGCAGACGGCCCTAAAAGTGCAGGGATATGCAGTGAATTTTTTTTCTCTCTCTCTCTCTCTCTCTATATATATATATATATATATATATATATATATATATATATATATATATATATATATATATATATATATATTAGTATGTATATATGTGTATGTGGGGGAGGGGATTTTTGTGTACCACTGTAAGAACTTTGCTAAATACCTGTGGTAAATAATTATGGAAACCGTAGTACGAAAATTGCAATACTTGATTCTCATTAGAATATTCTCATTTCAGTCTGATGGAAATACGTCCTTCTTGCGGGCAGCACGTAACGGTCAGCTCGAAAAAGTTTTGGAACATCTGAAAACAAATATAGACATCAATACTAGCAATGCGGTAAGTAGATACATGCAATTTATTAGGATATAAACACTTGAGGTTTGTTCGAGGAATAATAGATAAATAAATATTCACTGAGTAATTCATTGCATTTTGTATCTATATGCTCATAGGAGTCGGAGACGTATACAGCTGACGTATTCTTTTTAGATAAATTTCAATCGAACATTTTCATTTCTTAGTTTATTCACCTATTGTATCTCTCTAAGAACACAATGAAGTAATTGGAAGTACAAAGAGTTAAAGTTATGTTGAAGTTGATGATGAAAACAATGAAATAATGTTAAAAACTCGAGACCACTGAAATTCATATTAAGAGAAACACCACCCATAAATAATATCAATTGTTCATCAATTAATTTCGTCATGATCTTTGACAGCTCGTAACATATTTAAATAATAACAAACCATGAAAACGAATATGATTGTTTCTCAGAGAGTCAATGGTTTGAAGAGATTGATGTTGATAATTTTAATTTGAACATTATATTATGAAATTTAAAATTTCAATACTGAATGTTTTGAGATTCCACTTCTATCAGCTATCTAATAACTGCCAATTTTTAATCTTATTCATTTGTGATTCACCAAATAACCCAAGAGGAGAATACAACACAAGTTAAAGTTTATGATTATGAATTAGGAGATATATTTTTCTCATAGTTGCTATATGGTTTGTAAGGACTAAATATCAGCGTCTAAGCCAGTGTACTACATTCAACTATTTTTCACTTGATAAACTGCTGCGTCTCTTTGATATTTATTTATTTATTTATTCTATTTCCTTAGCATACTTTGTTTTACAGGACAGGTCCTAATTACAAAACAAGAAAAACAAAAGATACTAAAAACAAAATTGGTAATACAAAGTTCAAAAATTTGAATTTTGTACTTTCAAATTTGAAAGTTCAATTTTAAAAGAAAGAGTTTGTGATATGAAATCACAACTGCTAAAATGAAATACAACTATAGGATTAAAAAAAACTTAAGTGCTGACCAAACTTATACATACATATAAATATGGACGCACACATACCTAATTGTACATTCACATATTAACACATAAACACAAATTCAAGTACATGCGTGAATATTAATTCTGTACATGAACACACATAAATGATTGTTCCAGCAGAGATTCGGAAATTGAACAATATCAAGCTTTTGAAACTTCCTGACATATCATTTTATTGTTAATTATTTTATGGAAGAAGATTGTTGCATTGCACATATATATATATATATATATACATATATATATATATATATGTGTATATATATATATATATATATATTCCATCAATTCTGAAGCTCAAAATTGTCAAGAACTTTCGTTGAATATACTCCTGTTGATCAATATGTAACTGATAACCAGAATTCCAGTTTGTTCATCCGTATTCAAGTTTAGATCTTACGAAAGCACGATACAATGTTTTCAGAGTTGATATATTGCTAAATTCCTTACCAATGCTAATAATGAAACCATATTACTCTACAGGCAGCGCCGGCGGTTACTGTAGCATTGATATGTGGCACAAAAGTTAGTTGAGAATCGAAGGTTACGCCAAGGTCAATAAATGTTTTAGTCTTCCCAAAATATTATTACCAATTTCATAGTTGACATTTATCAAATTATTTTTGTGGAGAACGCCATAACATGACATTTGGAGGTGTTGAGGGTTAATTTGTTGAGATCACACCAATTTACAATATTACGCAAGTTTCTGGCAATGAGTTCATAGTCAGTAATGCTGGAAACGTTTTGAAGAATCTTGAAGTAATCAGTGAACAATAAACCCTCAACATCTACTGTATCGATTATATCCTTCATGAACATTGTAAAAAGCAAAGTTCATAAATTATGAACCTTTCACTAATATTTCACACAAAGTTAGCAGTGGTGTTTGGTTTACTTCTGTTTTTCATCACTGCGCACAATGTATAAGTTTCACTTGTTTGTCCATTTCTGGAAGGTAGTTCTCGATCGAATTCTCAAAATCGGTTCTGGATATTTCATTGGCGTCGCCGGCGATGTATCCAAAACAATTTATATTGAAATTCACGGGTTACATCATAGGGCAGAGTCCTCACTTGTGGACTCTTGATACCCTGTCACGCTGGTGACGTCGCCGATGAAATATACAGCATCAAGTTGAGTCTCGATCACTCAGTGTCCAACACCGGCTGCCAAACCGAATGTTCACGTCCTTGTAGAAAGGATACGCTCCGGTACAGAAAAATTTATTGCAGAAATTCAAAATGTCAATTTTTGAACTATATACTTTCACGATTTTCTTTGGTAATAGGGTTGTTGACACTCATCTCAAATTAATGTTTCGTGTTCATTTTATCAAAGTTTTCGTTATTATAATATCGAAAAGTATATTATAAAAGTTGATTTATTATATTGAATTTAATAAAACTCATTTTAAAAGCTGCTTTAATCGCCTATTGTCACGTGACTGCAAACACCAATCAGAGCACATGACGTCATTAACCTATAAACAAGCGGCAATGGCTGTTTACTTCTCCATTTCTTGGTTTGTGTTCACATCGACGAAATAACTGTGAATTATTCAATATTAATACCACAATGGAAAATGTATTCATCACAGAAAATAATTCCAACTTGCCAAATATAGATTCTTTGATGGTAGCAATTTTTTTGCATCAAATGACGATTTTAGTATTTATTTTATTTTATATATATACAGAAAATATTCAAAAATATATATACAGTTTCAACACCTTATGATATAATGCAAACGTTTGAAAAATGATTATCAATAAAAGAACATTAAGCCAAGAATTTAATTTAATTTAATATTCAATTATGTTTCACCAAGAGTTGAGCGAGAATTCAATTTCAGTCAATAAAAGAAGTATTTACAATGAATATACAATGAGAATATAGCTATGCTTCAAAATTCACTATACATAAAAAGATTCCAAGTAAACCAGACTTGATGAAAGCAAACGAGTCACTGTTGATATCGCATTTGTCAGACATATTCTCGAATAGCGAAAAGATCTAATTGGTGATTTACGAGGGAATTCGTTTTCGGAGTACCCAATGGAAAAAATTGACTTGAATGTGAACATTGTCTAGAAACATGAAAATCAATTGAGCCAATAAGGGTTTAGGGACAGTATATATAACCACATAAGATTTATATGAAACTTCATGAGATGACATGTAAAAGTCCCTACAGAAACCAACATCAAAGAAAGTTTGCCAACCCAAACCTGTTTAACAGATCAGTTTGGCTATATCCTATCGCCGGATAAACGTGATCTTTCCTCCAAATCAGATATTTGAGAAATTTTCGTTGTATCGGCTCTTAATGATTTTAATGAGAATAGTAAATGGGACGCCAAATCATACATCCAAATTAATTTGCTCTTTACAAGCCCATTAAATATAAGTGTTTTTGTATTCGAAAAGTGCCCAGCATTACGCAACATACAACCAACGATTGAATGCTGTTGAAATTGTTTTATTTTATGAGGTAAAAGTGAATTTCTGATCAAATATTATAACGAGGTCTCGAATTTCGGAGACCCTGATCTGAATGGTTTCGTTAGTTGTATAGTCAAATTGTATAAGCCGTTTCTTTTCAGTGAATATGACAACGTTACATTTAATAACATTAATATTGAATTTATTGTGGCAACACCAATCAGAACGAGCGGTGAGGCATCCTGTAGGCTTATGCAGTCCATATTTGTTTCAAATTTTACGATAAATTTTCAAACCATCAGCATACATGATACTATGAACTGCTAGACCGTCTAGAAAATCATTCACAAAGAGAAGAAACAGCATTGGGACTAAATTGGAGCTTGTGGTACACCCGAAATGGCTGTATATACATTATACACATGACTTATGACCTTCAAATTGTACAAATTGTGTTCGATTATTTAAATATGGCTCAATTAGGGAATCTAGATCTTTGAAGAAACCTGGATTGGCTTTGAGTTTGTACAACATAACTTAATGATTCATTTGATCAAATACTTTCAATAAATCGGTGTATACAACATCTACCTGATTCCTATATACATATATATATATATATATATATATATATATATATATATATATATATATATATATATATATATATATATATATATATATATATATATTATTATTATTATTTCGATTGTTCCCCATGAGGAGAGCGATGAATTCGCAATCATTAGGCATTTTGCTTCATCTTTTTTGCCTCCCAAAAACGCTTCATCCTCTCTCTGAATGCTCTTTCTTCCGTTCATCTGTCCACTTTACTCCAGGTTGACGATTTACTTTTTGCTCAAACTTTATATGTGCGATTTTATAGCGGCATTCAGTGCGATCTTCGAGATTTTTTATATTGATCTTGTAGATCCTCTTGGACCTCTTTTAGCCACTCTGTTCCGCATTTACTATTCATAACTATTTTGAGTAGTTTCTTCGGTATTCTGGACTGTTTCATTCTGTAGACATGTGCATAGAACTTTGCTCGTCGTTTTCTGATTTCTTCCGTTATCGTATTTGTCTTTTGATACAGTTCATTTTGAGGTCTTTTTCTTTTTTTTTTATATATATTGAGATATATATATATATATATATATATATATATATATATAATATCGTGTCTAGAACTTCTTTTGAATCACTGTTTACAAAGTTAGGTTACTCACAGTTTCTCCTGATTTCCTTATCTTTTGGTACAAGAATAAACAATTTTTTTTCGGTGTATTAATCGTTGTATTATGAAAAATGGGGACAGCACAGCTTTCATAACACTTTACGTTCATTTTGATTGTATTCAAATTCGTATGAAGTAAATTACTGAACTTAACATACTCCTGAATAGCGGACGATGTTTGGGGTTGGTGACGTCACTCAGCAGCTTTTTACTGCTATGTACTGTTTTGTCACGAAAATTTGAATTTCTCTATTTATCAATTGTTTTCATCTCATTGAGTTACATTTTCAAAAAATTGTCAAGATCCCGATTCCATATTAACATTCATTCATCAGTAAAATATCCTGCAGGCTTCCATTTATGTAACGGATATATTCCTCCATTTTCGATACGAGATCAGAACGACTGAACTGAATTTCAGTTAGTTATTGCAATTTATTTTCCGATTGCAATTTATGGAGTATAACACGAATATTATATCACATGTTAACGTAGAAATATATTCCGCATTTCAATAACATCTTCAGTTTAGTCATTTAAAATGAGGATTAATTATTTTCAAGTGGGAATGTTTTTTGTGCTCACATACATTTTTTTCATTCACTCAAATTCATTTTGTTCGCATTTTTCAGAATGGTCTCAATGCTCTACATCTAGCATCTAAGGATGGTCATGTAGAAATAGTAGAAGAGCTTCTCAAGCGAGGGCCATAGTTGATGCAGCCACTAAAAAAGGTAACACTGCTTTGCATATCGCTTCTCTCGCTGGTCAAGAGGAAGTTGTTAAATTGTTGGTACATCATGGAGCTTCCGTTAATGTGCAAAGTCAAAATGGCTTCACTCCTCTGTACATGGCCGCTCAAGAAAACCACGATAACGTCGTCAAGTTTTTGCTTGCAAATGGTGCCAACCAAAGTTTGTCGACGGAGGTAAGAATTGTCTCTTTTCAATTGAATTACAAAATATTTATGAAATGTTTCAACTGGCATCTCGCTTCAATTTTTATATTGTTCAGTATTTATTGTTTGGAATATTATACACAACGCCTCAATATTGTAATTAAAATCATAAAATGAAAATTGTGTAATATTTTCGAGAAACCATGA
Organism: Henosepilachna vigintioctopunctata; assembly: GCA_030704895.1. NCBI lineage: Eukaryota > Metazoa > Arthropoda > Insecta > Coleoptera > Coccinellidae > Henosepilachna > Henosepilachna vigintioctopunctata. The sequence goes on from JARQZJ010000045.1 coordinate 329,861, forward strand.
AATCGTAATCAAACGTCAAAGAATCATTAGCATTATACATGACCATAGTAATAACAAGTCAAATTCTAAATTATAGAAATTCAAGTAAAAAGTTCTATGAAAGATTGTATACAAGGAATCAAAACTTTTACGCTGTCAATTTACCTTATTAATGTTCAAGGCGCATAAGTTTATAAGGACTAAAACCGCCTCGTAATAAATGAATTGCCATTAGTATTTCTCACAAGTCATCAGCTGTATTCAGCTTCCATTGATTAAGTTTTGAAACTAATTCCTTCTTAGAATGAAACAATTACAAGTCACCAAATCTGAATAGAAATGTCTAATCCGAAGTGACAACATTAATCTGAAGTGAAAACACATAAAAGAATAAATAAAATTGAAGGAAACAATGAAAAAATCAAAGAAAATAAATGAGTAACCAAGAAAACAAACGAAAGATTGAGAAAATGATACAGTTATATGAGTTACCAAGGAAACATACGGAAGATTGAGAAAATAATACATTAAAATGAATGAAATTAAAGGAAATGAACTTTCGAATATTTACGGCTGATATTTGTTGAAAATCTGTTCAAAATTGTAGTGTTAAAGAAAAAATTGTTTCTTAGATCTCCAAGCTTCACAACTAGGATGTCTTCTTCGAACTTGAGAGATTCGAAATGTAACTACAATTTATATTATTGATTATTTTGAGTGAAGGACTGTTCAAGTCAATTATTGAGCATAGAATTTGTAATAGTAATGCAATATTTTTCTAATTCGGTGAATTTTTGATTTTATAATCGTTGAATCGTCTCATTTTTCATTTTGATTCATTTTGTCAATGAATCGCCAGTCGTTGATTCTTTTCTCTCCTAATTATTCTATGTTCATAATATGTTGTGACTTGTTATCTCAGCATCAGAAAAAGAAGTAGTACTATGAAACGATTGTCGTGTGTATTTGAATGATATATTTGAAAATAATTTTTTGACTATATTGCTTCATATGATAGATTTTATGTGAGTAATGACCTCATCAATCATTCAAATATTCTATATTAAAGGATGATCTAATCAAAATCTATATTTGGCATTAATTATATATTTTTCAATCCGATCTGATTTACGAAAGTAAGTTTTCAGTATTCTTTTTCTTAATAATTTGAACATTTTTCTAAATTAATATGAGTAGTCTTCTCTCTATCTTTCTCTCTGCCTCTCACTCTCACTCTCCGTCTTTCCTGCTCTCTTTCTGTCTCTCTTTCACGCTCCCTGTCTCTCTCTCACTCTTTTTCTCTCTTTCTCTCTTTCTCTCTCTCTCTCTCTCTTCAGCTCTCTCATCTCTCTCATCTTTCTCTCTCTCTCTCTCTCATCTCTTTCTCTCTCTCTAATGTCATTTTATAAAAACACTGCTTGATTGATTATTCCTAGACGAATATCCAATACTGCTGTTCAAATACAGAAAATAAATGTAGGGATGTATTCAATTCTGAGAATGTTCAAAACTCAAGATCTGAAAATCAATTTCTACGAATGTTAGTAATTATTCTTAACACTTGTTGAAATTACAAACTCTGAATGAAATCAAGCAAACATATGGAAGTATAAAGTTAACTCTTGGCTCTAGTATATAGATATTCAATATAAAAATAAATACAAATATATCTCACAGAAATTTGCACACAACAACAAAATTGATGAAGAATTCTAACGTTTTATTGCAAGTCGAATTAAATTGAATGCTTTGATTAGACTGAAGGGGATAACCATAAAAATGCATCCAAACAACCTGATATTTTTTACTCAAATCTTAATAGGTATACTGTTGTTTGTTTTCGAATTAATATATGAGAGATTCTATCATCAGTCAATGTCTACTCCGATAGTCCGCTTCAGCAGCCAACAAGCGCAACCTACAAGAAAGGTGGTTCAATTTGATGAGTTCTAAATTATTCCAGATCAACTGAAACTGTAATAGATACGTATAGCCTTCAACTGTTTACTATTGATTCAATGTTTTGTACCGTTCCTAACCAGTAGGGCGCGCCTGTCTAAGGCAAGAGGGGGCACGACGACCGACTTAGGTCTTTATTGTCAATTGAACTGTCATTTAAGTCCATGTAAGTTTTCGTCGCTTGTTTTGTTTCTAACCTTGTTGAGTTTGGACAAGTGTTTTAGCGTAAATTTGAGGGGGGCGCATAGGGTAATAGGTTGGGAACCCCTGCTATATGATAAGGCGTGCAGACAGGATTTATCGCATAATGTCCTTACCCTCCTTGAGCTTACGTATCTGTGTAAAGTGAGTCTCGATGATGCGATTAAGTTTATCTAGGCTTATTGATTGATTATATTAAGCTTTTAGATTAACATCAAATCTTTAAGGCCAGAAGAATCGAGGTCAGATCCAAGGTCCCTCAATTAATTATAATCTCATTCTACTACTATTAGTAGTAGGTATATAGCTGATATGGTTCTTCGATATTATGTTACCATCATAATTGAAAAGAAACAAAATTTTATTTTCTATGATTGATGTCATTAATTTTCGAAAATAAATTTCAATCAATAACATTTCAAAATATATTTGGAATACGTTGAAAAATTCGAAATATAGAAGTCATATAATAATATGTCCAGTCAACGTTTGATTTAATTCTGGATTTGTCCACGAAATGTGATATTGTCGGAATTGGTTTGTAAAGTTGAATATATATATATATATATATATATATATATATATATATATATATATTTATATATATATATATATATATATATATATATATATATATATATATATATATATAAATATATATATATATATATATATATATATATATATATAGTTATATATATATATAAACAATTTGAGGATGTTAAATGATGTAAAGGCATGTGATAAATCCCAAGAGGTCATCCATATTCTGAATATTTCTTTTTGAAAACGAGAATGGTACATATAGTAATTGCCATATAGAGAATTCTCTATCAAATAAAAAATCAAATATTCTTGAAACTTCCACAAATAATATTCTGTCAAGCTATTTGTATACCTAAGCGAATTCGTATCGAAATATAAACTCTTTCAATTTTATTATTGAGGTTATCGATGAAATTTATGGTATATGCCGTAAAAATAAAGCAAAACCTGAGTCGAAAAAAATTTCGCAATTTGGATACACGAAATATATTATTTGCGTGAATTGTTTTGCATGCTCACACAAAATAGCGATATTTTGTTGAACTATTTATAACTCTTCTATTATACTCTATCGATCCAAAATTATTTGCGTGTTTTCAAATCGTTTGAAGATTTATTTCTATTGATAGAATGTGCCTATTTCATAATAAGAGCATTTTTCTTCAGAAGCTTCAATTACGCTTCGATGTTCCTATCTTGAATTGGAATACTTTGGAATAGAAATATGAATTCAACAGAGAAAATAGTCTTACTTTCAAAGCGTGTATGTCACGAGAAAATATTTACAATGTAAAGAAGTACAAAAAAAAAGAGAATATAGGTATATTATATCTAAATATACCTTAATAAATCTGTATGATAATTTGAATAAAACTGAGTAGTTTTCATTTGAAATTCTATATTTCGATTTTCATCAAGTATCGGCCCAATCGATTAATAAAATCTGTATGAATATGCTGTTATTTATTCTGGTATCTTCAGTGGCTTCGTCGGAAAAATTGAAGTTATTTTTTGTAATGGTATCCATAGCAAATCTCGAATCTGATGCTCGGGAAGTAGACAAATATATTTTTGTGTGAATATGTGGGTAACTTAGGCTTTTCACTCAGAAATTTCATCAACCACTGGCTTAGAATGTGAATTATTTCTGGGGACTTTGAAGACTAATACTTCTCTAGATTTTTGAGTCACTCATTATTAGAAGTGAAAATTGTATTTTCATTCAGACTGAATTTAACGTTTGAAAATTTCCACAGACTGTGTATTCAATTGAAAAAATGATCATTTCTCTCCATGTTATTTGATTAATCCAGGTACACCTCGTCTGGAATTTTCGTATTTTCCCCGAAAATGCTTCAATGTTGATCACCTATTTATTTACTCAAATTTTTCATCAAAGTTGAACTCAAGCAAAGCGGAATGATTATTATTAAATTCGAAAAGTTCATGATAAACAAACGAAAATATTAGTCGATGCACATGAACGAGTTGAACAGAAGAACAACTTAATGAGTTTTTGAACTGAATTTGGGAAAAATATTATTGTTGATGAGTAAGGAATTGTTTTTCGAATGTTCTTGTCTGTTCATGTCGTAAACGCCTTATCTCAAATGAAAAAGCTGCGATAGAAACTATTAGAAAAAGTGTTTTTTAGCAATCTTAGGAGAGACTGCCGTATTTCAAAGGTGTTCAACACATAACTGTGGGATAACTTCATTGTTTTTATACTAAAAAATCACTACAAAAAATCTGTTTTGTGCATTTTGCAAAATTTGTCAATTTCTTAATCGACTAAGAAGTCAATATAGATATCAGAATATTTCATTATACTATATGCAGCTAATTCATAAATTTAAATAAAGTCCTTATGATTACCGCTAAATGTTTACCATCAATAAAACAGAAAAGGAAGATATCATAATGAAACAATATTTAGAATTTTCTCATAATTTGATAAAAATATGCATGACGCGTTTCGAAGTACTACTTCTTTATCAAATGCTTAATAACAATAGATATCAATGAAAGAATATCAACGAAATGCCGATTTCCGCAGCTCTGTGGGGAGAACATCCTGACTATGGTGCATTAGAACTCGGGTTCGAGTCCCGGTGAAGGCATGGGTGTTTGTGTTTGTCTATGATTTGAGTATTTTGAATAATGATAATATCTGCTGAGTAAAGTACATTAGTACTTTAGAGTACAAAGTACATTGATTACAAACCCAATCGCCCTTCGGAACCGTCGTTAAACTGTAGGTCCACTGAATAAAAAAAAGTATAATAATCACGTAACATCGAAAAAAAGAGTAATGAATGATTCGAATGATTTAGTGGACTCATAAAGGGCATGTCAAATTATTAAGAAAGTCCATAGTTCATTTCGTCTCAATATCATGAATTTTTCCGCAATAAGCTTTCTTTCGACTTTGTTATAAGGAATACTAGACATAATGTAATATCACACGTTTACACAACAGATTCTTAAAATACCTTGAATTGAATGGCAATACTCCCATAATAAACCATAATTATTGATTATAAATATTAACATTCATTATTTGCAATATAAGTGTCCCCTGAAACACAACTTCTTGAAAATGAAGAACAATAGAAATAACTTTGATTCTGATAAACTTGTTCAGTTTTCTGATTGAAACTAAGTCCTACAATCAGATTATTTTCATGAATGTAATCAATTTGCAGGATGGATTCACACCGTTGGCTGTGGCAATGCAGCAAGGACACGATAAGGTAGTTACGGTCCTGCTGGAGAATGACACGAGGGGAAAAGTCCGCCTTCCAGCCTTACATATTGCAGCTAAAAAGGACGACGTTAGGGCTGCGAAGCTTCTATTAGAGGTACAGATAATTGCTATTCCTTATACAATTCTCTTTTAACCAATAATATCCGAAGAGAAATCAGTAAAATATGGAGCAGACTTTTCTCGAAATTTTCATTTCTCTCAATACCTACAATACAATAAAAAGAATGCAGGAAAATAAAATCGTTAACTTCGCAGGATTCGTGTACCACTCAAGTTCATATTTGAGGCAGTCAAAAATGTTGATATGATATTAACATCTCAAAATAAAAGACTTTATTTAAAAGATAATTTGAAAAAGTTTCTTCTGTTTCGCTCTGCTTCGGAAAAAATTTGTCTCATGGAAACTCTTTGTCATAAATTGAACGTTTTTATTGAAATATTATATGAAAAGCTCTCAAATCGGTCATAGTGGAGGTGTTAAGAATCTTCTTGTTTTTGTAAAAGTGTTTGCCTCCTTTTTCGCTAGTTGAAGAAACATACAAAGATATATTCCTCATTATCTACTATTCGGAATTCTATGGATTGAAATATTGTATTGGGATTCAGCTCAATTTGAGCATATCCGTCGCTAAAGTTCGAATTCAAGTTTCGTACAGGGCAGTAACTGTAACACTGAGCAATTTTTGATTTAACGATATTTGATTTAAAATTTAAATAGATGCATTCTGCTGATAACCATATTTTTCTGTATAATTCTGGAGGTATATTTATATACTTCGAGTTATATGGTTGACATAAAAAAGCAAAAACTTATAGAACTCGACGTTCTAAACAAAAAAGTATTGACGAATACTTTTCGAATAAGAACTATCTTATTGAATAAATCAAATACTGGTTTTTCTGAAGACTGCGTTAAACATAATCGTTTCTTGGATTCCAAGAAAACCGAATTATTACACTCACTAGTAGGGCAAAAGATTAGAAACCCTTGAAATCTTGGAAATTTTGATAGCAATAAAGATAAATTCACCTGTTTGCAATGACCAATCGGATTTTTCTTTTAAACCGGTGTTAAACTCTGGGATTTAGAATATATAAGTAGAAATTGTACATTTCTACTTATTATTACTTTGAAATTAAGTAATATTGTATACTATTGATAATGAGTTAACCACCAGAAACATATGTAGAGTTTTTGATATACTTAGTGAATTTTAAGCCAAGTGTGATAATTTCAATTTAATGTTTTCAACATAATATTTCACTAAGAGACAAGCGATATCTCCGTGTCAGCAAAAACATAGTTTCACATGAACACTCATTCATTGATTCGAGTGAAAAAACAATATTTGAAATCACATCTTATCCAATACTCTCTAGTTTTGGAATAGGTGGAAAGAGCTTTTTGTGGTAATTGAATACCTATTATTTAAATCCATATTTATTGTTAATGATACTCTATATTCCTTAACAAAAATAATTTCGTAATCATATACCTGTATCTCTAATGTTTACTTGCAGAATGATCACAACCCGGATGTTACATCGAAATCGGGTTTCACGCCTCTTCATATTGCTTCACATTACGGCAATCAATCAATTGCCAATCTTCTGATACAAAAAGGAGCAGATGTTAACTATTCTGCTAAGCATAACATCACACCTCTTCACGTAGCTGCCAAATGGGGAAAGAACAACATGGTGGCTGTTTTGCTTGAACAAGGCGCTCACATTGAGGCAAAGACAAGGGATGGGTTGACACCTTTGCACTGCGCTGCAAGAAGTGGCCATGAACAAGTTGTTGATATGCTATTAGAGAAGAGTGCACCCATTAGTTCCAAAACGAAGGTAATTTTCATTTATTTCATGAATAATCTTTCAATTTTATATTTTTATGCTTTGGAGGTCATGAAGCATTGAAATACTGCTTGATTGTGAGTTGTGAGTGCACAGAATGAGTCATATGTTCAGTAGTACCCATATATTGGTAGCCATATATTGATGAAAAAAAGCTTTTAGTTCAGAATATTGAAATATTGAATCAGCAACAGCTGAGTTGCTGGATAAGTTGAATATTTGATACTAGCTGACCTGCCGAAGTTCGCTGTAATGTATGAAGGGATTGATACTTTTTACCTCTATTGAGTCAAGATGTCAATTATGGTTATCAAATTAATACCATCATTCAATGAGATTTCATCAAGACATTTGCACTGATGAAGATATGTTTTTTGATTCATAGGTTTCACTTCACAGAAACTAAACACTTAGATAACTTAGAACACTTAGACGCCAAGAAAACTTAAATAGAAAAAATACCCTTTTGCAATCGATAACTGACATACAGCAGTAGTGAAATATGCCGAGATTTCCTCATACATTCTTTGTTGCCAATATTGTGGTATAGCTGATAGATTGATCAAATGGTCTGGAATTATTGAAAACATTTGTTGAAATGTATAAATGATATGGGTGAAACATGGTGATCGTCACTTCAAGAAATTCATTTATTCAACTTCCATTATATGATGTGTTAGTCCGGGAGGTTGCGTTGAATTTTTGAGGGTGATTTTGAAACGATTGATTTCTGTCTTTTTCAATATATTTCGAATGACTTTATAGTCATGCATAATAGAATGAAGTGTCAGCTGAAGCTCCAGTGGTGAGTGTAAGATTACGGCGTTGCGGAAGTGTTAAAAAAATTTTTAGTGATTAAATTGAAATTATTGAAAATTAAGTGATAGTAAGCCAGCTGAAATTTTTTTCACAAATAATTGACATCATACTGAGCTGAAAAAAATCGTCAGCTACATCGCGGAGGGATGAATATGCATCAGCTACTCATATGAACTTGTTAAAATACACAAGTGAATCAAAGTTAAAGTACGCCAGATGAAATTTGAGTACGTGATTGTTTAAATAATGAGTGATAGGACAACAATAATCTTTACTTGTTGAGTGGTGGAGGGACCGTCAGCTGACGCAGTAGAGATTTTAAATATTGCAGCATCGCTTCTTAGCTGCGAGCAACTGATGCACAATTTACTTTCGTGTAAAAACTCGTAAAATAGAGTTATAGTACGCCGTATGAAATTTAACTACGTGGTTGTTTAAATAATGGAAAGTGTAGAAACAATGATGAGCTGCGTGTGTAGCGGTGGAAACACCGTCAGCTGGCACAGTAAGAATACAAATTATTCGAGCTATACTTCAACGTTTTTATTAATTAATTGAGACAAATTAAACACTGAAAAACTTTATGTATTACTCAAATAATCTGTATCTTTACTGTGCCTGCTGACGGTGTTTCCACCGCTATAATAACTTTGTTGTAATTCCACCGCAATATAACTTTATTTTACGTGTTCTTACACTTTCGAGTAAATTGTGCATCAGCTGGTCACAGCATAGTAGCAATGCTACAATAGTTGAAAGGTATAGTGCGCAAGTGTTGAGTGGTCTTTCCACCACTCAACAACCAGCTGATTTTTGTTTTCCTATCACTGATTATTTGAACAATCACGTACTTAAATTCAATCTGACTTGCTGCAACTTCATTTCACGTGTATTTTAACAAGTTCATGTAACCAGCTGACGCATATTCTCCCCTCCGCGATGAAGCTGACGATTTTTTTAAAGCTCAGTATGATGTCAAGTAACTGTGAATGAAGTTTCAAGCGTCGTCAATTTATTTTTTTACATGTTTCGCAGCCTTCTGCACACGCACCCATGGCTATTTGAGCTGTGGACCGGCAGTTTACTTATTAGGCATATGAGATACCATCTGTTTTAATATCACCCGGCTTACTATGACTTCTGTATTTGCAACGCTACCTCCCGGGCTATGTTGTTCAGTCGAAGAATTTGATAAGACTAACTATGAAAAATGTAAAATAAGCTGTTTCAAGTACCGAAACTCAAGTGTTTCGGTGATACATACTGAAACTACTGATGACAAATATAAAGGGTGTTTTTAGAGGTATAGAATTTTAAATTGCAATAAAACAACGATGAATCATTCGATTCACAAGAATTTTTTCTTATTCGAACGATAATCTTGTGGCATTACATTTTGAATATGACTTTTGGCTAATGCCCCGGATGGCTCGGATGTAGCCCAATCTGGACGTCCAATTTTCGATGACTTTTTCAATATTTGTGGCCGTATATCGGCAATAACACGGCGAATATTGTCTTCCAAATGGTCAAGCGTTTGTGGCTTATCCGCATAGACCAATGACTTTACATAGCCCCACAGAAAGTAGCCTAGCGGTGTTGAATCACAAGATCTTGGAGGTCAATTCACAGGTTCAAAACGTGAAATTAGGCGGTCACCAAACGTGTCTTTCAATAAATCGATTGTGGCACAAGCTGTGCGACATGTTGCGCCGTTTTGTTGAAACCACAGCTCCTGGACATCATGGTTCTTCAATTCAGGAATGAAAAAGTTAGTAATTATGGCTCTATACCGATCACTATTGACTGTAACGTTTTGGCCATCATCGTTTTTGAAGAAGTACGGACTAATGATTTCACCAGCCCATAAAAGGCACCAAACAGTCAGTTTTCTGGATGCAACGATGTTTTGAAATACACTTGAGGATTATCTTCACTCCAAATGCGGCAGTTTTGTTTGTTGACGTAGCTATTCAACCAGAAGTGCGCTTCATCGCTTGACCAAATTCGCTTATGAAAATCGGGAACAACGAAAATCTCGTTTTTTGTAAAATGGCACTCTTTCAAGCGTTGTTCAGGCGTGAGTCTATTCATGATGAATTGCCAAACCAAACTGAGAATAAATCACTTCTCAGCTGTTGAATCGGTCGCTATCTTCAACAGTACTGCCAACTTGAAGTTGTATACCTCTAAAGAAAAGACCCTTTATTATATACAATAAGGAGAGTAGAATGAATATCGATGAATCATTTCGAGAAATGTTGATCGTGAATAATTATAACGATTGAAGTTTTTGTTTTATATCCAACACCATTGATGTAATAAATAATAGTTCGATGGAAGGTATCACTTCATCATTGATAAACATTGATTCAGGAATGTCGGATGGGTTAGACCGATTCATTCATAACTCAAGAACGACTGGACTGATTTTTAGTAAACAGAGCAAATGACAACAGAAATTGTCGACAACAGACAGTTGTAGAATAAATATTTTAGTTTACATTCAAATTTGAGTATATCTATGTCTCCTGTTTTTAAATCTTCTTCTCGCGTGTATATTTATATCGGAAATAACAATATGAATATAAATCATATGCTCCGAACAAATATGAAATTATGGAATAATCAGATTTGATTCTGATTCTTTCATACATATGAAGGATTTTGTATCTTTCATTCAATTTAACAATGAATTTTCATAACTGTTTTTCTGGAATGTATCAAAGCAGTGGGATAAAATTTTTATTTCCAGTTATCTACTCCAATTATGGATCACGACAAAACATGCATAATTGAATATGTTGAGTATATTACATTTTTGAGAATCAAAGATATTTTGAATATTTCTCTTGCAATTCATGATTTGGTACTCTCCGAATTATCACAAAGTCATAACAATAGTTTTTCTGTCAATTTACAGAATGGTTTAGCACCTTTGCATATGGCAGCTCAAGGAGACCATGTCGATGCTGCTAGAATCCTTCTTTATCATCGAGCTCCAGTGGACGAGGTTACTGTTGACTACCTAACTGCACTCCATGTTGCAGCACATTGTGGCCATGTGAGAGTGGCCAAATTACTAGTGGACAGACAAGCTGATGCAAATGCTAGGGCTCTTAACGGGTTCACTCCTCTACACATCGCTTGCAAGAAGAACAGGATCAAAGTAGTTGAATTGCTACTTAAACATGGCGCGTGTAAGTATCGATTATATCATTTGTAAGTGGTGAAAATGAAAGAAGTCTATTTTATGTGAAATGATTTAGATTGAAGCATACTCAGTAACTTAATATAGTGAAACCTACTTAGCCCGAACTCTTTTCAGCACTTCGATGAAACTACAAACATCAAAGCAGATAACCACAAAATAGCAAAATAGAATCAATTTATTAGTGTGGAAAGCGTTTTATAAAATTTAACTTCAATTTTGCATCTCAAATCATATTCCACCTTGAAGAGAACACATTTTTGAAAAACAAAATTTTTTCAGAAACCCAAAAATTTTATAACTAAAGTGAGGACTGTGACGCATTTCTTCTTAATATACCTACTCATTTTCATGATCTTTCGAAATTCATGCTAAAATTGACAAGAAAAAATTGACATAATTAATAACACTTTTGAATGCAATGGACCATTTTAATAAATCAAAAAGTAATCTGTAGGTACTGAAACAGTCTTAAGTAATAAATAATTCATTTGTATGAGAATTAATGAAAAGACATGAATAACGACGTGGTATTTTAGTGATCGTGTTGTTTTTGTTAACATTTATTTCTAAAATGCAGTTGTGAAATATATAGCATTTGTCACTCGCAAATGACGTGGATTTCTATTGGTAAAATAATTTCTGAAATGGGTTCAGTAGATTCAGATATTACCCCTATAAGATCACTAACTAACAAACTACTTCTTCATAATATCGAAGTAGGTAGAGATGATTTGGAATCATATGCGTGAGATATTGATAAATTTGCATTGAAATCTCTGCTAGAAATTTGAGAAGAGTCTCATTTTCTATAGTTAACGATCATACGAATGTCGTTCACAAACCACGCACTTCCTAATGATAACTACAATATATTGTGTTCAACATAGTGTATTTTTGTCAGAGACATACTGGTTGGTGAAACAACCGTTATATTCTACAAAATATAATGAGAATTGGCGTCTTTTGAAATTTTATTGTTGACATATTCAAGGAAGTGTTGTGAAGAATGTATGTTTTTTTCATTGAAATAATTTTAATGCTGAGCAGGGAAGGTGTTTATCATTTATCCAACTTTACTAGTTCTTCTCCCAATGTTTGCTTATTTTCAGGTATCGGTGCAACTACAGAAAGTGGATTGACACCGCTCCATGTTGCCAGTTTCATGGGATGCATGAATATAGTCATTTATCTTCTCCAACACGATGCTAGTCCAGACATTCCAACAGTTCGTGGTGAAACACCTTTGCATCTAGCAGCACGTGCCAATCAGGTATGTAAGCTACTCTTGCATTTTGCAAAGTATTTGTAAGAGAGGTATGAAAGTATAATCTTATGAAAATCAAGACTTTGACTAGTAGACCAGTCGAATTAAACGAGGAACGAGCTAGACTTTCAGAGCCTTCAATGTGCCGAAAACATCAACCTTCTGATACATAGCGTTAATGACTGTTATGCACAACTGTGTCGTGTTTTCTGAAACAGTTGAGGGCAATCTTGGGCATTTCATGATGCTTCGGAAATTTCTATCGGAAAAACAGACATTAAATGAATAAACTCTAAAAGGAAGACCTAAGATCCTCCTAGTTTTTCTATAAAGTCATTATGCCACCCATTGCAATCATGGTTCTTCTTGGAGTTCACTCTATGAGGTCGTATCAATAAGTACATTATGTATGCATTTATATTGGTATTCTTCGAAATTGATTAATCCGCCGAGTTGCAGCCTGAAATATGGAAAAATTTAAATAATAATGGAAGAATTAATTGTGTAAGCTTAAATAATTGAATACACAAAAGGAAAGTGTTCATTTAAGAGTTCTTCTACCCGTCCATGAAACAGAATGCATGAGCTACAAGCGCAAACTGTTGACATTTAAGAGGTCTTTTGACGATGAACTTGTCGGAAGACGTTTCAAATTCGGAAGTTACCTTCTTGTACGGACGTGTGCCGGTGCTTGATGAGTCTATGACAAATATATTTGATACCTGTAGATGCATCCATGAAGTAACTCATAATCAATGCATAATATTCACTTCAAAATCATAAGAATGTGTTTGGTAGTTGCCTCACTTGACATAGGACGTAGCACTCATGGTGAGCTCCTTGTAGAATGACACAATCTGTCTTGTGCTTTGACATTTGTGTTCTTCAACATTTAACCCTTGAAGAATAATGGATGCCATATCCTTCATTTTCACATAGTGAGCTCTACTGTTACATTCTTTTGATTATTTGAAGAAGTTTTTCGGAAGAATGTCCTAGTATATTGTTGTATACTATTGCATCATTAATAATTCTATATTATTTATGTATAATATTGATTTTAATACATTGCACATTACGCAGACTGACATCATAAGAATACTACTTCGGAATGGCGCACAAGTTGATGCAAGAGCCCGAGAACAACAAACTCCCCTACATATTGCTTCTCGTCTTGGAAACGTTGATATAGTGATGCTTCTCCTACAACATGGAGCGAAAGTTGATAACAGTACCAAAGATATGTATACAGCACTTCATATTGCCGCCAAAGAAGGTCAGGATGAGGTGAGAATATTGAGTAATTGATTAATAATTGATAATTGATTTTGAGATAAATAATTATATGCGAAAAACTTTTTCAATGAAAACTGAAAAATTACTTCCTTTCTTAAGGTTGCTGCGGTCTTGATAGAAAATGGAGCTTCCTTGAACGCCACAACCAAAAAGGATTCACGCCGCTACATCTGGCAGCCAAGTATGGCCACCTCAAAGTCGCAAAGTTATTACTTCAGAAAGAGGCACCAGTCGACGCTCAAGGGAAAAACGGTGTTACTCCTCTACACGTTGCATCACATTACGACCACCAGAACGTTGCCCTATTACTTTTGGACAAAGGGGCTTCTCCACATGCAAACGCTAAGAATGGCCACACTCCCCTCCACATAGCTGCTAGAAAAAACCAAATGGATATCGCGCACACGTTGTTGGAGTATGGAGCTCAACCAGACGCTGAGAGTAAGGCAGGGTTCACACCACTCCACCTAAGTGCTCAAGAGGGTCATACTGAAATATCTGCTCTTCTTCTTGAACATAAAGCCACACCAAGTCACCAGTCAAAGGTTTGTCACAAAAGTATATACTACCTGGTTAATACGTATATTTTCAAGGATCAATTATGGTATGTTTGGAAACTTTTGGTTCATTCCTTGAAGTGAAGTAAAATGTGTTACAGATTTCGTTTATCTGAACATTTTGACTTGAATCACATTGTACTCATTGTCAATAATTTGAAATGAACTGAAAATTTTGATTTTTGATGGAATATCTTGGTCGTTGTTCTTTGCTGTCATTTGTACTTCTTACGGATGTCTAGGTTTTATGGGTCCAACTTCTGACACCTTTATCCATTTCCGTTCAATGTTTTGTCTGATTAGTGGGTTTTAAAAGAATGTGTTTGGTACGATTGCTCTCAATAAGCTGGTGATGTGACACCGTATATATTTTATTCTTGGAATCGAGCTTTTATATCTCAATAACTTTCCGTATTATCCGTTTTTGGAAGTGCCCTATGTTCTCCAGTTGTGCGGTGTTTTTAAGTCTATTATATGGCCTGTTTGATTTATGTGTTGAACGTTTGATAACGTATAGATATTCTTCACATTGTGCATATATTCTTCGACATCACAAGAGATTCTTCGTTCGTTTGAACTGTATATTCTTTTGAACAAATGATCCTAAGATCAAACTCTAGAGGAATTTGGTCTTCAGAATTTTTCGATAGCGATCTATTTTCTTATATGATTTATAAACAGGTTGAATATTATTGTCGGGTAAAATTCGACCAATGTCATCCAGGGTATGTTTAAAACGGTGAAAAATCTTTTGGCATATCAGAAATATCAGAATAATTTTTCATCGGGTTAAACTTACTCTTTTCATGTATCATTCATTATGCTTCATTCACTTTTATGTGAGTGAAACCATTTCTCATTTCTCTAAACAATTTTAAATTGTTCTCTGAAGGGATCTCATTACTAAAGTGTTAAGTATGCCATTTAGTTTTAACAGATAGTCATGTGATTTAGATATCAGTTCGTGTGAGTTGCTTTACGATGCATAGTGTGTCCAATTTTACCTTTATCGGTTGGATAAAGTAGGAGGTCTAGAAATGGTAGATTTTGTTGGCCTCAATTTCCTGTTGAATTTGAATTTTTCGTGATAAGTGTTACAAATGTGAGAAAAAAACATCAAGTTTTCATTTCCCATGTTGCCGAATTCGAAGGATAATATCGATCCGGTTCATGGTTATGCTCAAATTGGCTAGTGTTTGCAAGTGCAGAGGATATTAGTGAGCCCATTAGTGCGCCCTCTATTCATCTAGAGGTTGAACGAAAAAGTTAATTTATTTTTTATCACTTGAAAATGTTTGCAGATGTTTAAGTATAACCACATATCGCTCGGTGGATCATATATGGCTATAATAGTTAGCTTGCTGGGTATGATGTTAAGCAGGGTGAATAATTTCTAGGTCTTCCCAAGGTTTTATTTGTGTCTTACAGTGTCAATTTTACTTCGAACTTAACATGGGATCTTGAATTATAACCTTACGTAACAACCTCTCAATATGTACATAATGATGTGTAGACATACAAAGAAGCATAAATTCATCAACGTCAAATGTACCAATACAAACGTCAAGCTGTGAATATTGACGAAAAATGCTTTTTCTTCTAAGTCGGCCAAAGTCGCCTAGATGAACCCTTCTTTCACTGACATTGAATATAAGGCTTCTTGAGTTGAGAGGAAAATTATTTAATTTGCAGTTGTATAAATATTTTCTCTGTCCTTTTTAGATTCCTGCTTTTATTGTATCGATTTTGAAGTTATAAGTTCTTTAGACTGATTCTACTGTTTGCTTCGTCAATGTTTCTAAAAACATTTTCTTAATTTTTTTCCTTTCTCGATTAATAATTCATCGTTATTGCTTCGGGTTCGTAGACTGTTTCTCGAAGAAACGTTGTGTTGTGTTATTTCGTTGCGTTGTGTGTTATAATCATCATTATATGATAATTATATAATAACGATTTATTCATTCAATACGATTATTTGATTTTCAGAATGGCCTAACGCCAATGCATTTATGTGCTCAAGAAAACAAGGTAGGAGTAGCCCAAATTCTACATAACAATGGTGCAGAAATCGATATACCAACAAAAGGGGGATACACGCCACTGCACATAGCGAGCCATTACGGCCAAGCAGACATGGTGAAATTCCTTCTATCCAAAGAAGCAGATGTGAAAGCCACAAGTGCTATCGGCTACACACCTCTACATCAAGCTGCACAACAAGGACACACAAATATCGTCAATATTCTGCTGGAAAATTCAGCGCAGCCAAATGCAGTTACAAATGTATGTGACAAACCACTTTATATGTAATATATATTGACTTTCCACGTCATTTCAGAATGGACAAGACCCCGCTCAATATAGCTCAGAAATTGGGTTATATAACAGTTATCGATACACTCAAAGAAGTTACCAATTCAACAGAAGCTCCATCTTTATCTGAGGAAAAATACCGTGTCGTGGCACCGGAAGCAATGCAGGAAACTTATTTGTCTGACTCCGAAGAAGAGGGTAAGTTTTAGACATTCGAAATGGAATAATTGCTATGGGGTGTTTTGCTTTTTACATGCATATCTCATCGCACGATCTTCACCAATAGTTTTTATGATTTGGACAATGAGTATTCACCATAATATATAATGATAATGTAAATACTACATATAGCGAAAAAATATGAAGAATATTTACTTATGAATTGAAGACTCTTGGATACTGAGCAGAACGTAATACGTTTATGGAAACTTATTTTTATTAATTAGATAGTTATTATACAGGCTGTTTCATTGATAAACCAAAATACTCAGAGGGTGAATAGAGGTAACTGGGGTGGTTCAATAAATATCTTTTTTATTGGCTCTTACTTCTTATTAACCAAGGTACTACTGGGTGTTTCATCACTTTTGCTGACTTCTTCTTTGAGTCATTGTGGTATCACCCCGTACATTTTTTCATATTTGATACCTGAATTTTTTTGGGATTACATGGGGAATCATTTGTGCTCTGTATGAGAGACATAAGTGTCAAATATAGCGAAAATATAAAGGCGGTATGGGAGTATGACCCCACAAAAAATTAGGGGAAAGTTGTAATACGATTATTTAGATCGTCACTCTCAAAGAATAGGCTACTCTCAGTACCAGCTCGAGTTTTCTATTTCCTTTCAAGTATTTCCTTCAAACAATGAACCACTCTATATATCGAGAATTGTTGACAAAAATCAAACAAGTTGAGGCATTCTTTATATTTCATTGGATAATGTGAACATGAAAAGTGATGAAAGACTATTCAAAAGAAGGAATATATTTATTGTATATTATTATGAACCTTATAGAGTGTACTAGAATTAAGAAACATGTGAATTATTCTAGAGAATAGATTAAGAAGTGAAAAATTTAAGAAAAAAGTGAAATAAAATATATAGTCCCATAATTCGTGAGTATTCATTTTACTTCAAGTAGTACTGAAAGTATCTATTTTTATTTGATTTGGGATTTATATATATTTTGAATTCATATTACTTTGATATTGAATCATGAAATATAAGACTGAAATACTTGCCTTATTCATCATTAATTTTCCAATAGTACAAGAAGATAAATTATTTAGTTTGATAGACGAATTAGCTTTAGAACTGACTTAGGCTTTTGCTTATTGTATTTTTCAAACCAAAATCTCTTTTTATAACTGTTGCATTCTTTTGGCACTAAAACAGGCGAAGATATATTGGAAGGATACGGTTCTGCACTTCACGAGCAACACGTGTATCTACCTTATTTTAATGGTACAACATTGCTTACTCGTAAGTTAAATTTTCTCAATAGAACAAATTCTACAATTTTCGTCATCAAATTTGTTTTGTTTGCTATATCATTTTTTGTTGCTTCACTACTTTGGAGCAGTATAACTGCTTAGATATAGAAACTTCGTTTGTTTCAACAAAATTCAAGTTTTTCATTTACTGAATGAACTTAACGTTACTATTTATGTTTCTGGATGTTTTCTCATGTAGAATATAAATGGTAAATAGGTATTGAATATTTGTTTCATTGATAAATTTATGAATATCTACCATTTTATGGAAATATGAACAGTGTTCCCAAAATAAGATCCTTCAATTGACGGAATGTTATTTATTTCATTTATATTTTTCAAAAATGAGCTATATACTCAAATTCAAGGTTGAATTTTAAGGTTGACGTCTTGTATAAGATGTCGATGAACTACTTTCATTCATTTCAGGATGATGAAGAAAGATATAATAAGATACAGTTACACTTACTTCTCGAATGAGATGACAAGCTGAAAAATCTTGAAAATGATAAATATTTCTTCAATTAATTAATCAAATACTTCGGAATAAGTCCAGCGTGACATGTTTCATTAAATCTTTCAACGCTTGACCTTTCTTATTGGCAATTAGGTTCAATTATTATTATTAAATGAGAGGTAATAGGAAATACTGGTCTAAAAATCACAAACTCGACCTTTCGCCTTTTACAGCATTATCAAGACCGAATACATAGAACATAAACATCCTTTAAATATTTATAGATCAGTTCGGTCCCTGGAGGTGGTAGAATATCATCTGTATCATCTCCGTTCTATGTTCTGTATCCATAGAACATAGAATGTAGGTGGTAGAGGTGGGTGTTTCCAAACTATCAGAGATTTAACAGTGGGGAGTGGTTTAGGTCCAACTGATCATTGAGGAAACTGTAGTAATGAGATTTTTGAAGTTTATTTATTTCCATGGCTTCCAGGTAGGTCATTTTCTCACGTTTTTCACAGTAATGAAGAATTATTGGTTTGAAACAGGATGAGATGTTATGTCTTCAAATGTTCTTCAAGCTTAGTTTCAAAACCTCTTCCGGTCTGGCCTATATATGATGACTTACATTCTTCTCAGTCCATTCTTTAAAATCCTGCCTTCGTCATTGGATCGAGTTTGGACAATTTGTTATTAAAAATCATTCTGTCCAATGTGCTATAACTCGAAAGTATTCAAATTATTACTTATTAAGAATTCAATCATTTTCGAAAGGGAACATTTGTATAAGGGATGCTTTTCATCCTGAACGTATGCTGAGGCTCATAGGAATATTGGTACTATTCGAACTTTTCACCTGAGTGCAAATTTGATATTTTTGATGAATAAATTTGATATAATTTGTGCACAATTTGATATTCATTTCTAAGGACAATGCGTTTAGCAGACGATTTTTCGTTAATAGTTTCTCACTTCTTCACGTCTACCCCATTCATTCTTCCCATGAATTTCACACAATCTATGGTCTCGTTATTGCGAAATACCAAAACCTACGTTAATCGATCTCAAGTGCCATACCAGTAGATCAGAGCTGAAGATGATCTGGAGATTCTTACAGCGTTACAGTAGACAGATAATGGATTTTTTGAGCCTATATAACGTGGAAAAATAGGATATCTAGTCTATATATGAGACTATCATCTAGTCTCAAGCAAGCAAGAAATCAAACAGACTTAAGTATCGGTAGGATAGAAATGTGGTGCATGAGACAAAGAGCTAGGATGAACAGTTGTGCAAACCAGTTCAACAACTTGCTTTGAGGAATGATTGAAAACTGTGTCATATACACAGAATGCAATGATTTTATTCATACAACAATTTACATCTACTTTATGTATTGTGACAATAAAGTGGTATCATCAGATGTACGTATATGGAGCGTTAAGTAAACACGAAGGAAAATAATTTTTGTAATCAAAATAGATCGGATGAAGGCAAACAAGGATAAATTGTTTTTCTATGAACATATAGCGTGGACAGTATTACGCTAATGTTTCTGAAAAGTAATGAAAAATAAGAAAAATGAGAAAAAATGGTACACGACTGAGGTTTTATAAGCAAGATGTATAACACTTCAGCCTACTATAATGCTACATAGCGGCTCTGAAAACAGTTAAACCAATGATATATTATTGTTTCAATATTGTTGATGAACTGAATACTGATATAAATTGAGCGACGGTGAAATACTTATATCCAGTAGAATATTCCATAAATATTTTAAATTTTTGTTCTATTTTCTCTCATTAACTAAGTTTGCATTATTTCCTCTTTGTTCGAAATCTTTCAAATTCTTTGCTGAATACAATATATTCTTCACAAAGTTTAGTCTGGAATTTTTGTTCCGAATTTCTGCCAGTTTGACCGATAAGACAAGTAATTTTGGGACTTGTACCACCAGTTTACTTCAAGCTAAATAACTTATCTTCTTCCGTAATTCAATATTTCATCTCGGAATATATTGACCTAAAATATTCTGTAATTTCAATGATTATTCGTTGATGAAATATAATAGAAAAGAATACAAAAAATATATAACAAGTATATCAGTTTATTAAATTCCATGAATTGATGTGAAGTACGAATGGAGTGAATTTGATGAACGAAGTGATAGCAAGGGATGAAGGGAGTAGACAATACTGGGACTCTTAATCGATATATCGGAATATCTCAGAGAATACTCTCAGGGGGCTGTCTCCACGAATGTTGTCAATTATCGTCAGTTTATTAGGAATCATCATGATCACTAAGTATGAAAGATTCGTGAATCCGGAAATTATATATATATATATATATATATATATATATATATATATATATATATATATATATATATATATATATATATATATATATATATATATATATATATATATATATACAAAATATATATATATATATATATATATATATATAGTATTTTGAAAGTTTTTATCAATTACAGGCTTTTTTGATATGAAAAAGTTTATTTTTGTTAACGTTTCGTTGTTATATTACAACTTTGTCAAAGCTCATATTATTTGTTTATAAGATAACAACGAAACGTTAACAAAAATAAACTTTTTCATACCGAAAAAAGCCTGTAATTGCTAAAAACTTTCAAAAATAAAATATCTTAAACAGGCAATTAATCAATTTCAATATATATATATATATATATATATATATATATATATATATAAGGAAATGAAATTTCTTTGTGTTTATGGCACTGAATGAAATATTCAAGAAAAAGAACACTAGAACATTCATTCAATAAGTTGAATATAACATTCTTTTGATCAATTTAAATTTTTCGAATGAATTTAGTGTTTATTTTCTTGTATACTGTCGAGCCTACTATCACTTTCAAGAGTGATTATAAAGTGCGCTTCAAATAAACAAAAAAAAAATAATTGTGTAGACAGCTCCCTGAGAGTTTTATCTCAAATATTTTGGTATTTCAATTAAGAGTCTCAGTATTTACTATGTATATAGTATATATATATATATATATATATATATATATATATATATATATATATATATATATATATATTCACGCCTTCTCAATTTCACAGGCTTTTGTGTTATATTCAATTCCTTTGTTGACGTTTCGACATATGAAAAAAATTTGCGATTTCGTCATTAAGAGATAAGTATTCACAACGATGATGCAAATATTGAAGGAAAAATTGCGAAACCTACTTTTGTCTTGAATACGTCAAAATAATTCTCCGAAGATTCGCCACGAATATCGTGGGAATCATCAACAAATATTCAATGAAATATAATATGAACATCTTCAGAGCTAATTATATATTTCCTCTCACGATGCAATAAATATTTGCACAAAATATCATCTCTTATTTCTCTGAATATTCGTCAAAGCATTATTCACTTCTAACCATTTACTGCATGATTTTTGTTCAAAGAAATTGATAATCACGATACATGATGTAGTAGGTAGTTCAATTCAGTTGCATAGACGTTTTCAATTATATTTTCTGATCACACATAATATTTATTCATATCAGTGATTCACAGAAAGAATTTCATGAAACGAATTTTCAGGTGAAGATACACTGCTTGGGGATCAAACCTACCGTTATTTAACGGCAGATGAGATGAAATCACTTGGTGATGACTCTTTACCAATCGACGTCACCAGAGACGAAAGAATTGATTCTAACAGAATGGTAGGCCTTGATGATCTGAATGCATTTCCTCCTAGGCATATTGAAGATTCGATCAGTCCAGAACACATCCATCCTAACTATGTTGAATATATCAAGAAAAGCTCAGATAACGTAGACATTTCCAAACATCCCCTCAATATTGGGTGAGTAAAGAGTTAATTAATCTAAGTGTTTTTTGTTAAAATTTCTCAAATCGCGAAAAAATTTTTCTTCTCGAAGCCACTTTTATAGTGAATCATCGAAAAATTTATTTCGTAATTATTTCAAGAGAAAATTGGAAATGAAAATACTAATTCCTTTGAAGGATTTTGACTTCAATCCTGAAGGTTCAGGGTTCATTCTCCAGCACTGTAAGAATTGAACATATGGTCTGATTTCTCTCAAAGGACTATGTAAACCGTCAAGAGTATTCTAGCTTCACTAATTTTCTGCCACGAGGCCACTGAAATGAACAAATGCACGGAAATTTTCACGTGAGCCTAGAATCGGTAATGATCGAGTTGATCGTTCTGCGTATATTGCAAAAACCTATTGAAAATCATTCAGGGATATTGGTTAAATGGTTAAACCATAAAATATATCAATTTTCATGATTTTACTTTAGGTTATATTCTCTCAAGGAAGAAAGATTGAGAAACAGTGGTCGAGTGCAATATTCCTATATATATATATATATATATATATATATATATATATATATATATATATATATATATATATATATATATATATATATATATATATATATATATAAGAAAATGAACACTACAGTATTCATTTGAAATTAATCAAGAGAATGTTTAAGTAGAGCTAGATATGTGAACGTGTACGATGTGATGTCTCCATTATCCTTCAAGGGATAAATGTTAGAGAAATATTGAAATCGATGCCACACCTGCTGGAAGTCCGAGACATATATGTTTCGTTCTGCAAGGAAACTCGTCAGTCGCACCACGTCCATCGAAGTGAGGCAACGAATCCAACCTCCAATCATCTTCTTGTTACTTCAAGCGGAAGATCGTAGAGTAATGAATACTCGACAATTCCATCTATAGAAATCAGTAGAAAACACCTCTCTCAGATTACAGACACACCAAGCATCGAAATTTCACATATCTTCTATACCCGTAGGTATCTACTAAATTGCAATGTCTATTTGACAAATATCATCCCTGATATATTTATCAGGGATGATATTTATTAATTTATTCATTAAACGCGTTCATTCCCTGAAATACGGGAATAAACGCGAGCGTACTACTAACGCAACCTATTGACATTTAAAAACATCGTATGATGATATTTGTCAAACAGACATTACAATTTAGTAGATACCTACGGCTATAGAAGATATGTGAAATTTCGATGCTTGGTGTGTCTGTAATCCGAGAGAGGTGTTTTCTACTGATTTCTATAGATGGAATTGTGGAGTATTCATTACTCTACGATCTTCCACTTGAAGTCACAAGAAGATGATTGGAGGTTGGATTCGTTGCCTCATCTCGATGGACGTGGTGCGACTGACGAGTTTCTTGCAGAACGAAACACATATGTCTCGCACTTCCATCAGGTGTGGCATCGATTTCAATATTTCTCTAACATTTATCCCTTGAAGGCGATATGGAGACATCACATCGTACACGTTCACATATCTAGCTCTACTATAACATTCTCTTGATTGATTAAAATTTTTCAAATGAATGTTCTAGTGTTCATTTTCTTATATATATATATATATATATATATATATATATATATATATATATATATATATATATATATATATATATCGAGCTATATAGCCCTCCGTCCTCCGCTCTTTGAACATAATTGAGATAATAATAGTAGATAATAATTTTCGTAAAAATTGATCTTATATTTCTGAGGTTGTTCTAAGGATGTTTCTAGGTGTTCACAGTTTATGTATATTCAGATCATTCCAAATTTCCAATGAATTTCCTTTTTTGAAATACTTCTGATACGAACTGTTTTTGACCACATGTCGGTAGCGAGAGTACGGATTTGAATATATGATAATTTTTCTGTCAAGACTGTTGATAATGCTGTTGATAAACCCGTGGAGTCAACGTCGTCTCATTGGGAAGTTCGAATGCGGCAATATAACTTCGATCGACTTGCGAAGGCTTTCATTTCCGCCCAATGTAAATGAATGATTGTTTCTGCATATCATAAATTATATCTCCTCAACTTGAGAGGATAGTTTTTTGACGTTCTGTCACCTGAGCAACAGAGACATATTCATTATCATCGGAAGAGTCAGATAATATACACTGTTAATACATTCTAATGAACGCTTCGCTTGTTGTGTCGAAGATTTCGAGATACCTGTTGACAGCAACCACCTAGGTATAGCAATAAATAGGTATAATCATTAACTGGTAACCTTTGGTTCGATGATTTATGAAAATACATCGATTCACAACATCGGATTGCTCCGATACATCGTACTTCGAGTGGACCCGATGCATGAAATGTGTCTAAAATGAGTATCTTATGCAGAAACAAACTGGTTAATTTTCTTGAAAGGTGTTTTCAGGTGCTGAAACGTACCTCACGTGTATGGACATAACGTTCATATTGCGTATTTTCTGACAAAAACAGTTTCTTCAGAGAGAAACTGAAGCTAAATGTGCTTTTCTTCAGGATACTTTCATCTTGAAAGAATCTGCTTTCTCTACTTATGTATGCATATGCATATAACGCTCATATTTCATACATTCTGAAAAAAATTTTTTTCTCAGATAAACAGAAGCTAAAGGAGGTTTTGGAAAAAAAGATGCAACGTTTAAAGAAACTGGTGTTTCTACTACTTGGGTTTCTTCCAAGTTTTTGATAGTGAACTTTATCTTATGTATATGGACATAAAGCTCATATTTTCGGTGACAATAAAAAATTTCATATATCTGTAAGAAAATATGAAATATTTCTCCTTTTCTGTTGGACTTTGTTGCTAAATGTCTCTTATCAAAATAAGCATACTATCACATTTCATTGGAATAGTAACGTTGCCACAAAGACTATTATTTTCAAGTAGAATTCGTCGAACTTATTGACATCGTTAAGCATTTCAAAGTGAGGTATTTGAATGAACATTTGTTCTTATTATTTGTTTCAAATATCAACCTTGATATGAAATCGAATAAAGCGTCCATTCAATCAAGGTTTCTCAATTGAAATTTTCTGTGACTAGGTGTATCATCTGATCCAATATTTTGATGTCTTTCATTGCTTTATTTATTTCTACCATTCAATCAATTTTTCTACTTCCAATTTACTGGCAAATCAAAACCGTTTTTTTTTCGAAATAGTTCTGTCAGTCAAGAACTTGTTTAACGTGTTACGTTCATCACAAGAATGTTTCTGCCCATCAGCTCTATCACTAATGGCGGCTACATACTGCAACGATTTATTGTATCGATTTATCTGTGCAGTCTGTTTGAGCGGTTTTATCGAACGTGTGTATGACATATCGTTGCAGATTATTTCGTTAGCACAGTTGGTCGACAGTGGTTGCATTTTCTATTCGATGAATGTATAACCGTGAAAACTCGAATGAATCGTTGCAGCGTGTAGCCGCCTTAAGAGTATATGCAACGGGCAATATTCAAAATAACTTGATGTGGGTACAGCTAACGTAGCCTAAAATCATGACATACTCCGATGTACACAGATCTTGGAGGAAACTTCCATAAATTATGAATAGAAAAATTTCACTGCAATAGAAAATGTCCTGAGGTATATGTAACAAAAACCTGATATAAAACACAGAATTTTGCACTCAAAATAGATTAAATTCCGCTTAAATAATAAAATAAGATCAATATAGTGAAATGAAACAACGATTCAAACCGAACATTGAAAAGTGCAATCTGTAAGAATGCAGAAAATACAAGCCTATCTACTATATCTTGTCGAATAGGAAGATTCATCTCATGTTGATGACATGTAAATATTTTTAGTGGCAGATGGTCTCTTGGAGTTGATTTATTATTGTTAGACATCTAACATGAGCCCTACAGAACCTTTTCGAACTATAGTTCCATTCTTTCTGTGAGAACTGAAAATGCACTTCATAGGTAGCGATGTACACTTTTCCGTTCAATGTGCACAGTTATATTGAATGTCTGCGCACTGTATTCGCTTACTCACTTTCATTCTTTTGTTCATGCTACAGGAAATTACACTGGAAGAAGTAAGTATCTTTCAATTGGGTTATATAATATTATTGGGTTATATATAATTTTTAATGTTGTGTATGAACCATAAACGGTTGTGGATTTTTTCTTCATTTTGTTTATTATATTTATATTAGTTCTCCCGCTGAGCTCAATAGTTTATTCGAAATGAATATTCAATTAACAATACTTCATTTCTTTTATATTTATTATCGTTATATATATGTTTAATATTTTTGAGCTATCGAAACTGAAATTTTCAGTGGAACTTAGAGATTACACGCATAGTTTGATTCTTTTGCAGTAGATTAATTGATATTGAAATAGAAGTTAATTTTTGCAGGACCCATTAATAGTCAACTTTCGTAGTTTTGTCTTTTCCTCCGTTCAAAGCATAAGTGAAGTCCGCTGTTCACTCTCTCGAATGAAATATTAAAGCCAACTCAATCTATAACAATTTCATTGTATTCATTAATCATTTACATTCTCATTTTTACTGTAACAACTACTGATTTATTTTGTTGTTTCAGTTCTTCATCGTAGTATCGTTTAACGAATAGTAGTATATATTAAACTTATTCGTTATATTCAATCTGTAGTTATAAGGCATGAATATTTTCGAATGTTGTTCCTAAAGTAACCTGCGTATACTCAATCCCAAATCATTTTTCAGTTTTCTCGTGTCATTTTTGGTGGATGCTAGGGGTGGAGCAATGAGAGGATGTCGCCATTCTGGTGTCAGAGTCATCGTTCCACCACGTTGCGCTCACAGTCCGACAAGAATTACTTGTAGATATGTTAGACCACAGCGAACTCCGCATCCACCGCCTTTGATGGAGGGAGAAGCATTGGCCAGCAGAGTTTTGGAACTGGGCCCAGTTGGTGCAACATTTTTGGGGTAAGTTCTTACGATATTGTTGACTAAGGGTAAAAATAAACGGACTTCAGATCTCTTACAAAAAGTTTTGAAAATGTGTTTCAACCGACTGTTACAATTTTCGAATCCTGTGATTAGTGATGAGCTTACCGGTGTTTTGGGTCACCGGTATATCGTCGATACCACTCATTGTTCAAGCTTAGTTTAAGGTAGTTTGAGCAGTGACTTTGGTCGCCGTTCAAAACAATATTTTCGTTTCTCTCCGACTATTGATGAGCTTATTGGTACTTTCTTATCTGGTTTGTCGGCGACTGCTATTCATAAGTCAACGTTTGTCTTAGCACGGTTCATATCGCTATTTTGGTTTCACTCGGACATCGGCCAACCAAAACATTTATAAGTTTCGAATGAATGAAACAAATATGGAACATTAAATATAAATCATCAAACTACACCATGGCGATCCCGATAATGTGGATTTCTAGAACAGATAATCACCGGTGAGCGAAAATTAGGCCGTCCGTCGGTATCAACCGGTGACCACTTGAGTCTCCGGTTGAACGTCGACGTTATAAAAGTATCGCCCAATTTTACTGCTGTTCGCAATTTTACAATCAAATGTACGTTCCTTTCAGTTCATGGTCTGAAATGGCATGGTTGCGTACTGTCACATTACCGTTCAGCTTTGAAATTTGCGAGCGTATATGATCATTTACATTCTGTTGCACTTTCGCAGGATGAAAAAATTTATATTTCGTAATCATAGCAGACAAAACAGAATATAGTATACATTGAATGAAAACATCGAATAATATTCTCTCGTTTCATGACGTTTTATTCATCTACAAACCACCTGAAAAATATATCATAAGTTCCTTGGTTGGAATTATATACTTTTATGTATTCAAAAAATTCAAGTACTCTTTGACAGTGACAAGATTGTAAGACGAAATAGCTCATATATTTGAATTCGACGGGTGATAAGACAACTGTTTTCTTTTCTCTCAATAAATTGATGAAAATTCCACAACGAATCCTGTACACCTGTCCAATCCTAAAATCCCTTCAAACTTGAGATGATTTCATCTGTATGATATTTCAGACTATGTTTTCCTGTTTTGTGCAAAACATGTGAGAAACCTTTTCAGACACTCCAACTGCCTACATATTGAAATAAATATACGCCATTTGTGTTCAATCACACCTTAAACTATATTTGGTAACAAATTAACTGGAACATGGTATACAAGAAATAGAATAATTTTTCCTGCCAAATTGCCCGAAATTGAACTACAAACCATATAAACACAAAATCATGAGTTTTGTCTGAAAATTATTAGACCAACCAGATCATGAAATGGAAGCATATAATGAAAGAAAGTATTTTGAAACAATTACCATAAAGTGTTTTCGAAATATGTATAAATTTTTTCGAAATATCCTTTATTTTGCACAAACTGGTATTCTCACATAATCATTTTTTCTTTAAATTAGAAGAGAATTCCAAGAAGATATCGTTTTAGAAGATAGTATTCAGTATATACATATGCATCCACATTCGATATGATTTTCAAAGAAGTATCTGGAATTGAATTCATTGTCTTGTTAACCAAATACAAGAACAGAAAATCATTGTAAATGTTTTCAGACCTGTAATCATTGAAGTACCACATTTTGCTGCACTGAGAGGAAAAGAACGCGAGATTGTTGTTTTGAGATCAGACAACGGTGAATCTTGGAAAGAGCATACAGTTGAGGCTACAGAAGATGTTCTGAACGAGATATTGAGGGATAGTTTCGACCCAGAGGGTGAGGAATAACACTTTAGATACATAATTTTTAATAGTCGAATGAGTCCGATTTTCATTATCTACTCTGAGTAGATAATTCATTCATTTCTTGCCGAATTCAATAAAAAACATTTATACACATTGGAAAGTATAAAGGCGTATGTCGACCGAACAATTAAAGGATATCAATTCATGATTCATGGAAATTTCGATATAGTTCTTCTCATCAATCAGAAAGATGCAAACGTCTTTTTGATTTCTCATACCTTTCTGTTCTCAAAATAAGAAAAAACATCGATGTTGATATGGAGCGAATATTATTGTTGATTCAAAAGGTTAGACATTTTCCATTACTGGGACTGATACGTGATCAGATAATGTAAAGGGGTGAAATAGATATGCCTGTCAGAATTGTAACTTTTTTGAAATTTTGTCAATTTTTGGGAGATTTTTGTGACAAATTTCGGAGAATTTTGAATGGCACACACTTTTGTAATCCTATTACAGTTCTTAGTGCGTGTTCATGAATCTCTGAATCTGAATCAGCATCAACATTTTTTGCATCTCAGAATTTTCCTTAGAACTGAGAGTACTGAGGTACCTTAATACGTTTTTGGATCAATAAAACAATATGTGAATCGGAAAGTATTCGTTCAAATACTTTCTTTCGAATTCGCTAGATAAAATGAGTCCAAATTCGAAGCAGATTATATTGCAGAGGGATAAATTGGATTACACAATCCAATTTCACACATGAATACTTTCTAGTAGATATTGAAAATTGAACAATGCATTCGATATTAGCAATATTAATTGCAACCTTTCACAAAATATTTCGATGGTCTAATGTATGGTCACTATCAATTGGAATTGAATATATGAATATTGAACTGAAATCTATGAATAATTACAGATTGAGAACTGTTGTTGAATATTACTGTACTTATACTGTGACACCTCGACTCAACCCAATCAAATTGTCAACCGTGTCTGAAGTTATGACTTGATTGTATTCTTCATCCGAACTCTCGGATAAAGAATTCCTACTACAACACTCCAATTCAAATTTCTCTGAGAGAAAGTTCCAGCATGTCTATAACTCCTTCGAGAACATGTCATTTAACCTGATCTCTTGTAAATTAATTTTAATTGGAGTGTTGCAGTTACCTTCAATTAGCCATGGTTCAGGTGTTCTGATGAAGAGATAAAGAAATCTCGAAAGCTTCAGCTAAAGAAAAATAGTACAGTGTTTTATCATAAATGCTTTCCCAAATTAACAGAGCTCAAAGAAATCTATCCAATATATATATATATATATATATATATATATATATATATATATATATATATATATATATATATATATATATATATATATATATATATATATATATATATATATATATATATATTAAACATATGTAATAGCAACAATTATAGTTAGTAGATACTTGCAATTATTCAATAATAAATGTTTGCAATTATGCTTTAGATTTGAATCAATTAGAAGATGTGTCCCTGGGCCGTATTACCAGGATTGTTACTCAAGACTTTCCCCAGTACTTTGCTGTGATATCTAGAATAAGACAAGAGGTGCATGCAATTGGACCAGAAGGAGGCATGGTTTCGAGTACTGTTGTCCCTCAAGTTCAAGCAGTATTTCCTCAAGGCGCGCTGACCAAAAAAATCAAAGTGGGACTTCAGGTAAATCTTTTTAAACCACGAAAAGGTGTTCCACTAGAAAAATTACGGAAAATAACTGTAAATCATATACCGAAAAAGAAACGATGGTCACTTATTTGGTGAAAATGGTGAATTTATCAGGCCCAATTTCTCAGTTTCATCGAATTTGGTTTTCTACATATTTTCGAATTACTTATTTGCATTCCCTAATCTTTAATTGAGTTTATCGATAATGTCAATATCGTATGAGACGGTTGAAAACAAATGACTGTTTCTCACAAAATTCATAATAACAATTAGTCTTCTGCACACCTGAGGTTTTGCAAATGAAAACGAATGACTCTCACGAATTATTTAAAAGCTTATCAATTTATGACACCTCTTGTATCTTTCAGCATGAACTAACCAACTTCTTGTACACTAATTTAATTAACTGAATATTGAATATTTAGAATGTTTGATAATAATATTATTATTTGAAATATGCTGTTATTACAATGTGAAAATATTAATTCAATAAAAAAAACAGTTTAAATGAAATTAAACTGAAACAGCCAAATGAAATTTTTACTTCATGGCAATAATTTATATATTATATATATATATATATATATATATATATATATATATATATATATATATATATATATATATATATATATATATATATATATATATATATATATATATATATATATATATATATATATATATATATATATAATTGAAATTGATGAGGAGAATGTCATAGTGTGGATTTTGTGTCTCCGATTGATATGAGGTTGTTTTAAATTTGAAGATGATGCCTATCACTTGGCGATGAACTTGGCACAACTGTTGAGTTTCTTGTAGAACGAAACATATAGACATTGATTTCAATATTTTCTAACTCTTATCCTTTGAAGAATAATATCACGTAGTACATGTTCTCATGTTCAGCTCTGCTATCATCGCTACTAAATATTCAGTATTAAAACTATAACTTTCTTTCCATAATATATTTTTACGAATTATTCCAAAGAATATTATAGCACAGCTAGCTATGTGAAACTTATATAATGTAATGTCTCTATTACCATTCAGGAGATAATTTTTAGAGAATATTGAAAGCAGTGCCTACATTCGTTGGAAACGCAAGACAAATATTGTTTCGTATTACTAGGCACTCATCAGTTGCGCCATCTTCACTTACTGTATAGCTTGTTAGTGGCAACCTGTGAACAGAGATAACTGAGCGTTTTTACTAACACAAATGGCATTAGTTCATCAAATTGGATAAAATTGTCGAAAACGTTCGTCGCAAAATCAGTAGTACATGATTAGATAAGGACATGTGAACGTGTCTTCTTATTGATTTCTAGTAGCGGAGATAGATAGTAATCATTGTATTGTATATGCATACGACATTGTTATGTTTTTCTGTCTTCTGATTCATGAGAGGATTTTTGATAATTTAAGTCGATGCCTTTCGTTTGTAAGACGGTGGCGCAACTGATTAGTACCTTGTAGTACGAAACAGTAACTTGTCTTGCATTTTCAACGAATGTAGGTACCGATTTCAATGTTCTCTAACAATCAATTATTGAATGATAATGCCTACATCGCATTGTACATGTTCCATCTCTGCTATAATATTCTTCTGAATAATTCGTAAAAAAATTATCAGAAGAAAGTTATAGTATAGGTACTTTAGATATTTTATAAGGTTTTATAGGTATATATTCTTGAATACTTGAAGTTAGGAGGATTTATAAAGGTTGAAAACGTCAAAATTCAGAATATTGCAGTCGAAACATTTGATGATATATATTGCATTGCCAGAATGTTTTTGAAAATACATAAAGCGAAATAATATTTTTGATTCGGAATTTTTAAATAAAATATGAATTTAGAGGAAATTAGACGTAATATCTTGTTGATAATCACACTTCAGTCTATTCAAACTTCTTAAAATCTTGCCCCAATATAAATATTGGGGAATGGTATAAAAGTTTGCAGAATGCAGATGCAGTCCTTGGAGTTTCTGTTCTCGATATTTTACTTCTGTCTTCTTCATTCACCATTCCTATAAAGTGCTTCCAGTCCTCATTGACAATGGCACATAGGTATATGATTGTTTTGTTCACTTTAGATCTACATTTTTGGCTTTTGAACTTTAGATTCAGATCTGATATATTATAATGTATAACATTCTGAAAATGATACTCGTCATTCAGATATTATGAAAACATAATCGTTTTTCAATAGAATGTACTCTTTATTGAAGATGCTTCAGTTTATCTGATTCAGATCTTTTTCTTTCCTCTCCATTCTCAATCAGACGGAGGTATTTCTCATCCTTGTGCTAACTGTGTTTGCGGTTCTTGCCTCGATCTATAAAAAACATTGTACCTTGAAGGAATAGAAGGATGAAAAAACCGGTGTATATCCGGCTAGGGAAGTGTTCTCTAGAGCCTAAACCTTTATGAAACAGGTGAGGTTGGACCATATTGAATCTGGTGGTTTACATCAAAGGTCAATTGTTGACGCTTCGTTTTGAACTAACAATTATATTCATTACGTTAGCAACACTAACGGTGAGTTGTTTCGATTAGAAAACTCAAGTCATACGTGACTATGACCCTATTCGATTTGAAATCAATCCCACGATTTATTTCAGGTCAAGATTTTCTGGTACATCAGGTATTGTTTTTGTTATGTCCCGATGTTTCTACCATGGAGTTTGGGGTGGCTGCAAGTGCTCCTCACTATTGTCACTCCAATGGACTCTTCTGATTCTGCATTTCGAGGTCTACGTGGAAGACAGAGTTTTCCACATAGCGCAGGTATTGAAAGCCATCTCTAGTGAGCACCTCTGCATGGCCTCATGGTGTTGTCATTGTGGGTAGGAATCTTGTGAAGACTGATCTTTATGGCACCGCTGACGTTGCTTGACCTGCTGATTCTTGAATAAACTGATTCAGCGGCGCTTCGCCTTTAACCGTGCAGTGGTTATTATGAGACTGTCATGTAAGCCTCTGGTCGATGACGACTTTCAGGTATTTTGCGTTGTCCTTTTCCTGTACTTGCCTTCGCTTTGCAAAGAATAGCGCAATGCTTTTCGCGGTGTTGACGAAGGTGCACCAAGTGTTGGAATACTTTTGCAAGTTGTCTAAGGCATGCTGCAGTCGCATTGTGAACAATTTCCTTCTCAGAACCATCATGTATGGAGCGTCTCATCTGCCAAAGATGGCGGTGTCGTTGATGTAGAGGAAAGGTTGGTATCTTGCATTTTGCGTAACATTTGAAACGTTGCTACGCTGGTTTTATACCCTTCGTTCTATCTTCCCAAAAGTTCTCATCTTGAACAGTGGAAGGAAGCTCTGAGGAAAGAAATCAAATCATCATGTCAGGAATATCAAACCGTATGTGTTATATACTATGACTATACGGTCTATAATTTCTTTTATTTCCTTTGAAATACAAGAAATTGATGAAGAGGAAAGGTTGGTATCTTGCATTTTGCGTAACATTTGAAACGTTGCTACGCTGGTTTTATATTCTTCGTGTTATCTTCCCAAAAGTTCTCATCTTGAACAGTGGAAAGAAGCTCTGAGGAAAGACATCGAATCATCATGTCAGGAATATCAAACCGTATGTGTTATATACTATGACTATACGGTCTATAATTTCTTTTATTTCCTTTGAAATACAAGCTAAATGAACAGTATCGATTCAGTTTTGAAATTTTTCATTCTTTCCTGTTGTTTATGCTTTTTCAATCAGATATTCAAAGATTTAAACGAATAGAAGCGATCGTGTAGAGACCTGACGTACACATTTGATGATGATTAAATCTTCTGGAATTTCATTTTCGAATACTCATGAGATCTTTTTTGTATTAATTCAGATCTTTAATATGAAAAATCTCTAAGTTCAAGAGGTTTACGTTGAAATTGCGTGGTCGTTGAATGAAGAGTGAAAGACTAAGATCTCCCTCTTGCCAAGTTCTTTTTCAGGGAAATTGATTGTTTCTAGTATTCATGCTCTCGATCTACTTCAATAATATGAAGTAAGTCTATTAAGGGGATAACTGAGCAATTCCTTCAAGGTAATCATGATAGACACAATACTACAACTTTCGTATGCGGACATTTTAGTCTCTTTTGTATCGTAATTATGTTGAGTTGAAGATTATATCTATCCTTGTCAAGTTTTTGATGAGTCTTGGAAAATGTTAACTCTGATGATTGACAATAAGTCAAAATGTATTTCTAATGTCAATATGTATATATTTGCGGCTGATATTAGCAGTAATTTGCAGCAGACGTTTGTTCATTGTTAACTTAAACCATTATTTTCATAGTTTCAATTTACTCTATCAGACCGATTTTCACAAATGTGTCGATGAATATCCTAAAATTGGTGAGCTTATTGTTATGAAGCTTCATGCAATAATTGAAATAAGTAACAAGAACAGTCATTTGTCCAATCGTTTGTTGCTCCAATTTCATTTTTGAAATATATCAAATGATTTGTTTCAACAATTCTTTGAACCAAATATTGACAATAAATCAAAATTAAGTGTTTATTAAATCTGAAATTGCATAAAATTTACTCACAATTTGAACAGGTAGAATAATTCGAACCTTCATGTCAATATCTATTTTTATTGAACTTCAGTTTCACTATTATAATGTGCCACAAAATACCATCAATAAGATATGCCTTCACGGTTTCTTTTTCGGGGCGAATAGGACCCTTTTCTCTGATACAATTGACAAGACTTGACTTAAAAAGAATTTCAACGATTTGACAACGATTTCGAACATCTTCATGCGAGAAATAATTATCTCCTCTATCCCTGTCGCTTTTTCTTTCATTCTGATTATATATATCATCGAATTTCAAATGAAAAAACCCAGGTGTTAACAATATCTTTCCCTCTTTTCAATTTCTTCTGATTGATAATTGAAAATATTTAATTAAGAAGAAGAAATTCTTCCCGTATTGATATATATCATTTACATTCAACAAATGGAAAATTTTTAAATAATTTGATAGTTATAGAAGTAGTAGGCAAAATAGGAATTTTCTTTGGCTTAGTTCTGTTCCTTCGAGAATTTATCTATATATATGATACAAGGAATACCAAATTACAAATGTATATAAGAAACATATTTTTATTACGCAGGAAACATAGTTTCTCGAAATTAATAGAAAACCACCTGAAAAACATAAGAGTTCAAAATTGTTTGGATTATTGCATTTAGTAATTTTTCCATGTTTCATCTTTATTTTGTATATAAATTGTTCGAGTTATAACTAAATTGTGTAAAATTTGAATTTGATTTATTTCAATGATATTTCCAGTTTGTAATACATTTCATCGTTATATCTGATCATTACAAAAGGTTTAATTGCTCAATATTGTTTCGAATTTGTTTAATTTCAATTCTTTCATAATGTTTATGTGAAGTGTTCATTCAATGCGTAGTATTCTGAACAGTAGAACCATCATTTTGAAATTGATACAGACAAAATATTCAGTAGATATGTATTGAAATATAATGTGTTCAAATTTGTATTTTTCCACTGGTTTATTTATGCACTAAAATGAATGTAACAGTATGAGTGCCCAATAAAACTAAGTTGAACTAATATATTTTCATTCATGAAAATCACCACGATATTTTCGGCAAACTCGAAACATTTTGAATTCGACTAGCTAAATTCTCAATCAATTTGCATAATTGGAACATCAATCACTCTTGATCTGAATCATAAAAAGGCACATTTGATACTAATTTCAATACCACTATTTTACTAGAAGATATCTTAAAAGCATAAATACCGTCTCAGGTTGAAAACATGAAAATACACTTTTTCGTATTCATTAATAGGAAGATACTAGATTCATAATACATCACATTTCCAACAGTTCCACTTACTATATAATTAATAACAGACTAGAGCTAACTTGTATGAGCAGATAAGATCAAATCTCTTTTGTCGTTTTTCCTCTATTCCCAAAAAAAATATGAACAATAATATTCAAATGAAATTGTTATAGATACCCAAAGGTATTTTGGACAAATGACTGACGACTGGTCCAGTTATTTTAGGTTTTACCTTTGAGAAAATTTAGAGTAAACTTTTTCACGTACATTTATTGAGGTGTTTTCTTGAAGATGTAAAATAGTCATTGATATCATGCCGTCTAATGATGTTATAAAGGCCTAACCATCCCGAAAATAATTTTCTCGCAGATACCACACGACCTATTTCTCCGAGGGTCAATAGAGATCACAATATAAATGTTTTTCTGTAGAGTTAACCGTTTTTGTAGTATCGATTACATCATGACGATATAAGCCACCTTCAAGGTGGAAGGCGCGTTTTTTTACATGACTTTTCCTGTAGGAATAATTCACGATATGTAATAGGAGGTTTTCTTCATTCAATAGCGAATAATATTTCATTTGAATACTCAAAAAAAAAAACAATTTCAGTATATAATATTTTTTGTCATTCATTGTTGATATTTCATTAACAGTTGCTGACAAAACGTTGGATGGACTCTCCAAAATCTCTATAATAAAACTTTTTCTCCACCCAATGTACAAGTATCATATAGACTTTTTCAAGGAACTTGAAAACGTGAATTAATAGCAAAATAGTTTTCTCGTCAGTGTACGGTAAAAAATCACGTATGTGAATGCATTCTAGTCGTTTTCTCAGTGTTCTGTTCCGAAAACCGGTCATTATACAGAAAAATGCCAAGGCATTCGATGTAGATAATTCCACGGCGAATAATTTTTATGATGACCTTTGTTGACCTCTGAGAAGTAAGTTGCGGGATATTCGAGGAAAACTGATTTTCGTGAACTCTCGACCTGCATCACTTGTTTATCTTGCACGATATCAATGTCAATTTGTCACAGGTCTATCTCAACGCCGTTATAAACGTGTTCTCATCTCAATAGGTGCAGCTTTTCTGCAGATTGCTGTTTGAAATGACTAAAATTACTGGTTTAGATTCATAATAATGCTAAAAAATGATTTCTGTCTCGTAGCTTGAGCAGGTCGCACGTTTTGCACGTAGTTCATTTTGATTATTTAAATCACTGTACATCGTAAATCCAGAAATATATCAATTTACATAGAAATAGATATCAACCATAGTAGAGCTGCATATTTTGTTGATTGAAACAGCTTTTCACAAGAACAGAGCTTTTCAGTTCATCTAGGAAAGCAAGCTCTGTAAATTGCCATGAATTCAATAATCGTCATCATTGTAATGGAAATTCACCACACAATTTTACAATTCTGTTTAGCAACCAATTTAACCATGACAAATTAACGAGACCTAAAAATTATATTCGAACATAAATTGGAACTGAAATATTTAAACCATTACATGTATTGATTAAATTTGGATCGTAAATTGATTGAAAATGTAGCCATACTAATTGATGCCTAAATTTTCGAAAAATCGTGCCGAAAATATTCTATTTCTGACGACAAAGCATGGTTCGCGCATTGAATATCACACGATCCATGAACACATTGCAATTATTGGGCTCTCTGCTCAAAATTCACAGTTGC
Organism: Henosepilachna vigintioctopunctata; assembly: GCA_030704895.1. Lineage (NCBI taxonomy): Eukaryota > Metazoa > Arthropoda > Insecta > Coleoptera > Coccinellidae > Henosepilachna > Henosepilachna vigintioctopunctata. The sequence continues at coordinate 368,457 of JARQZJ010000045.1, forward strand.
ATTTATTCTTCTTTTATTTTGCATCTTGCTGAATCTTCTGTGTTTTGTTGCCGTCGAACCTTGCTTTGTGTCGCTTCCTTCTTTCCCTATTCCCATTCCGCATTTTTGTGTTATGCAAAATGACATAGTAAGTATATGCTTTTTTCATTAATATACTTCTCCAAGTGTGTTGAACTTATGCATGCATTTTTGATATATGATAATTACACTTTTCGGCTTGCTTTGTTATTTGGACACACTAATTTGATATAATCGATTGTATATCGCGAAGCGGTCTCCATATATTGATCTCTTCTCATTTTAATAGTAATAATAATCTTTACTTAAGATCCTCGTAATACAATTATATAGGTGAAACAATAGTATTCTGATTCAAAAATCTTTGTTGTCAATTTTGTTGCTTAACCCTCAACTGGCCGGGTGATTTATTCGTAACATAACAGGCCGGGTGCGGTCACCGTGACCGCATGTACTGTAGGTATAATATTTTTATGTTATTATCTGAATAATAAATGAATGAAAATACACAATGCTACTTATAGTATTTACTTTCAATAAAAAAATACAAAATACAGTTTTTATAACTGTTAAATAAAAAAAATTATTACTCTAAGGCGGAAAATTAACAAAATCCCTCAGTTTCTGTAAAAAGTCCTTAAAAAAAAATTCTAACGTAATTTTCTGAAAAATATTCTCGTTTTGTCATCTCAAGAGATCATATAACATAAAGAAGAGAAAATATGATCATAAGCGTAAGTAATAATAAAAAATTAACCTTGGTCATTCATGGTCTTATTTCACGGCAATGCGACATACCTTTTGGCTACATTCGATACATATCGGTTTTCTACAACAAAAACATATATGAAAGGTATTTCGTTTTTTTTTGGGATTGTCAGTGAAACATATTTTTCTATTTCTCAGCTTTTGTATAGGTTATTCTACATTTACTACTCTTCTTTTATCTAAACGAAGTTCTCGAGTCAGATGTTGACTGCTTGCTCGCCTTTTATGTGATGCGAGATCTTTCATGAACTGAAAGTCTTTATCTAGTCCTCTTGCACCGAGTTATAAACTATGAATCCATAAGAACCCGCAATATCCACAAAATGATAGAAAATTGTCATCAACGAGTACGTCGAGCGGTGCTATAGTTTGAGCATCTTGATCTAATGAGTCAATGCAGGTTTTTTCTTGACATTGTCTATTAAAAAATCATAATCCATGCTTTAACCGACCTATTTTTTTCTTTGACAAGATACTAAAGTCAATTCATTTGGGAACCACGGAACTTTCTACTGCACGAGTTTATGAATTTTTAAGCCATATTACGCGGGATTTTTTGGCATGTAAATTTTAAATTTGCATCTGCGACGAAGTGCAACCAGCAACTCATCAACACAAGCTGAAGCTCCAATTTCGTATACTTAGCAACTGCCAATAAAATAATCAAAAATTTCAGAAATTGGAGTTGCGAAATCTTTTTCACGTCGTTCTTGACGTGATCTTGACTATTTTTCGCGATAATACATTGGTAAATACATCGGCTAGTACCATCCGAGTATTGTTGAAAATAATTAATTTTGTTAGGAATATGTAGACTGCAGTGAGAAAGGAATTAAATAATTTAAATCACACAACAGGCCGGGTGCGGTCACTGTGACCGCTGCCAAATTTTAAACAGTAAAAACTCGAAACAAAAGACGCGTATGACTATTGTTATTCCACTCCTCGTACTAATCGACTGAGTTACGAAGGTACCGGGAGGGACGAGTACCATTGACCATTAGAAGAGTATAATATTGGTAGTGTTGCCACCTACTGCGGTCATAGTGACCGCATCCGGCCTGTTAAGGGTTAAACAAAGATTATTTATTATCTGTGACTGTAGCCTGTGGTGAGTACGAAGAATGGCTAATTATATTCTACAATATTTAATATCTATATACACACCAAGGTATATAGTTCCATAATTTGAGAAAAAACTTATTGATATAAATATTTGATAACAATATTGGAGAGAAGAGAATATTAATATCAAAAAAATGTGTAGCACTATCATATATTGCTTTACAACCATAAATGTTCCACAATAATAACCACTTAAATGTTCACCAGTTGATGAATCATATATCTATCCTTTATTATCATCCATTTTTTTATGGCAGACTTGAATTTTCTAATGTTTACCATAGCTTTCAATTCAAATGGCAATTCATTATAAATTCTTGATGCTCAATAGGAGTAGCTACGATGAACTATGGATATATTGTATTGCGGAATTGATAAAGACTTCCTGCTATATGTGGTATTCTTGCTATGTTCAATAAAGTAACTACTGTCTATCTTTTTTATCGTGAAGTTTAGCAGCGATTGAACAAACGTCATCCATCCAATATAAACTGCTTCAATCCAGCATGTCAGCTACTTTATACAAAAAGTCAGTAGGATGTCTGATATCTTTTTATGAAGGATTTTCAGCAGCCATTTTTGTTGAATTTCGAGCTTTTTTATTATTGTATCATAGGCCCCACTGCACGCAAAAATACCATATCGTATCAGAGACTCCGCCAGAGCTTTGTAAATAATTGTTAGATGTTTTGCGTCTAGAATAATTGACAGTTCCTTAAATTTGGAAATTCGCCCTCTAAGCTTCACAATCAAGCTTAGAGACTTGGGAATCCTATTCAAGGTGCGAATCCAGTATAATTCCTAAGTATTTACATTCGTATGTGTAAGGAGGGTTAAATATATTTTCTGCTTTTTTAATTATCAGTGGTTCACTGAGTGGAAGTATGGCTTATCTTCAGCAAGGAATGTATTTCGTTTTATCTGTGTTGCTAGTTAAGAGGTGATGATTTAACCAATTATAGATATTCACAAAATCATATTCACCTTTGGATTCGATATCGCTCCAGTTTGCTACTGACTAAACTATCGCAGTATCGCCTGCCAAACTGATTGTTTTACCTGCACTCCCCGACAACAAAAGTTTATTCATATAGATTGTGAATAGTGTTGGCCCTAATATTGTTCGCTGAGGTACCCCATATCCTATCAACCTGTTCACTTTCACTGTTTGGTTTATATTTGATGAGTAGCTTTCAAATAATCTCAGATGGACACCATTAATTTCAATATCTATTGGAAGGCTCAAATGAGTTGTATGTTCAACAGTGTTGAACGTTTTTGCTAAGTCTTTTAATACGTCAATATTGTTGAAAGATTTATAAGTATTCGTCGTTAATTCAATGACAGCGTCTACAGTGGACTTATTTTCTTGAATTCCAAATTGCAGACCAAATTAATGACTCAAATACATTGAATTTTCGAAATAAAAATTCTTGACGCCATGAATTACGCAAAGTTTTCATACATCATTAGGCTGATTGATGAAAACAATACATGTTAACCTCAATATCAATCAATACCGGATGAAACATTGGAGACACCTTTCTCAAACAAGCAGACAAGTCAATTAGATTTTGTATTTCGGGGTTTTCAACATCTATAAATCAATAGTATTTCAACTGAATTTTGAGTCTCATTAAAACATGTTAATCAGGAAAAAAATTGTTACCTATAAACAAAAGGAAATGAAGCTTATAAAATCTAAAGATTCTCGAATAATTACCTCATCGTGAAACCGATGAGGTAATTATTCGAGACTATCGTTACTTTATCGTTTTTCTGTTGTCAGTTCGGTTCACGTGAAGACGGATTTCAAAGGAATGCAAATTTGAGACCATTTCTTTAGTTCTCGCGAATGTACATGATTAGAAAAACAAAGCTTTGATTTTTGAAAGGTTTTTTCTCACCTCAAATTGATTGAAATTCTAGTTTTTAATCATCTTTATGACAAAATACGTTCAATTAGACTACCGATATTCAACTTCTTGACTTCTTGAATGTGTAAAAAGACAAAAACTGACAAAAAAGAATGAAAACAAAGAGTTCACTATGAAATATTTTCATTCATTTATTAAACTTGTAAATTCTTTTAAAGAGCCTGCTTTTGAAGCAAATTATATCCCTTCTTACAAAGGTGTCTTTATGTGATTAAATAATACGGTTTGAAAACTTTTCAACTTATCAACTTAATTGATTAAGTTATACTCAATTGATCAAGATATAATTAATAACAAAATTATCAACTATTCATAATTTTAATAAGCATATATTTCCAACAAGTAACTGTTTGGTACCCAATTACAGGAAATAACATTATCAAAAATGAAATACATAATTTGGTGCCTTTAAGTGTCAATAATATTATAGATATACAATATTGAAAAATAATAATGATAATGGAAAACATTATCAAATATAATAATCCAAATGTAAAATATCAATATCGAAATAAATATAATTATTTAACAGAATCTTTCAACAATGAATGAATAACTGAACAAGAAACAAATCTCTCAAAGCTCAAACCGGAAGAAATCACGATACCTCAATGGTTAAGATTTAAATACACATTAATGATGGAAACAAGAGAATCCCAGTCAAAGTCACACCAGCTTGATACTTGCTACGCAATAGAACACGCAAAGCTAAGCGACGTTTGCGAGAGAAGATCGGTTATGTGGGTATTCAAGTAAAATTTTTGGCTAAATCTTGTACACATCTGAGGAGCAAGAAATTAAAATTACACAGAAGCTCAGGACAGTCGAGATTATCATTGAGCAAATTGAATAAAAATTTCAATGCTTTCAAACTTCTCCTGTCGTGGAGGCTCCTAATGTCAAACCTGGACAGCAAACATGCGTGATTACAACATCTAGCTGGACATAAACCATTCACTCCAAATGAGAGGCATTTCGAAAACCTTCTCTGCAGTGCCTCCAGGCGGATTATGTGACAATTATATATTGGTCGCCAAACAAGACAGCCATACTCCAGGTTGCCTCTAACTAGGTCATCAAATAAATGGACCGTGTTGAGGAATTCGAAAACAGTCTTGCATTGTGGACGGTGAAATCATAAACTTTGTTATATGATAAAATTAATTAATTGATATGAGGTATGAATGAGAATTTTGGATCAAACACTAGGCCGAAGTCGAGTCAGATTAACACCTTCAGAAACATTATATGTCGTAACATTCAAGTGTATAAAATTATTATTACACTACAGGCTGATATCATTCAGGTCACTTTGTAGCCTCAAACGATTATGTATAGATGACACGATCTTATAAAATTGAATAACGTCCGCATAAGCCACCTTCACGCAGTCCACCACCTCTCAGAGATAATTAAAAAACAGGACAGATAGTAGGGGTCCAAGATTGGATCCATGCGTCATTCTCAAAGTTACTATAAATTTTCAGGAGTTGCAATTCTCAATTTGTACGAATTGACTGCGATTACTCAAGTGAATGAGAAGGGATAAATAATTCGCAGTTCCAAAAAGATTCCTAGGTTTGACTCTAATTAGTCTATGATTTATTTTATCAATAGCCCTCCGGAAATCTGTATATATAATGTCGGTCACATAAGAACTCAGAAAACTCAATCAAATTTGAAGAGCAAGATTGCCTAGTCATAAACCCATGCTGATTATTTGCAATAATTTTTGTGATCTTAGGATATACGCTTATTGAAAAGTATAATTTCAAATCATTCAGAAAAGTTGAAATAAGAGCTAACGCTCGAAACATGTTGACTAAATTGTTAAATAAATCGTGAAACATTAACAAGAGTTTAATTTAATTTAATATGAAATGAATAGCCCACATGAACAATCATATATGAGCATATAATAATGATAATACATTCATTCGCAACAGATATACATCCGAAAAAATTAACGAGAAATATTATAGATTATAAGCGAATATATACAACGAAAATATTAATTGAAAATAAATTGAAATAGTATTGAACAATAAGCAGATAACTAAAAATAAAATAAGATATTGTATGGTCACCAGAAGTTGACCATATAGTAACAAAATAGGTTTGATAAACAAAAATGAAATTAAAATCGATTGCAATAGTTCTATCTAGTAAAAAAATGAAAGTACTAAAATTAAAATAATATTTATAAGTGAGTCATATGTAAACAACAGAAGTTCAGGAAAATATCACGACAACCCATTGCGCTGTTCTGAGTGGCATGCCAAGATAACTGCTGGCCGATCAAAATAGATATCACATCGACCGCAACAACCATCATAAAGATTACATATACAGTTGATAGGAGAACGTTACATACAATTTGATCTGATGTTAGTGACATAAAATGTATCATTCCGCCTCAGACCAGGCCTTGGTACATGAATATTTATTTTGCTGAGTAGAAATGGTGAGTCAATAGAATTGTGCAAAATTTTGAACAGAAACGTTAGGCCAAACCGTTCACGCCTCAACTTCAATAACTCAATTTCCAAACTATCGGTTAGGATGGAATGATCCAAGCCTCTAGAAGGCTATTGCCCATATTATCTGAAGTACATATACTGCATATAAACATTTCCTCTGAACTGCCTCCAAGTCGACAAAGGAATTAATGTACACAGGAGACCAAATTATAGACGCATATTTCAGTTTACTTCGAACAAAAGAGTAGTATAGCGTTTTCATTGTGTCAAGGTTAACGAAGTTGCCCCAATGTCTGACCAAATAACCCAGCATCCTAGAAGCAGAAGCCGTAGTACAAATTATATGTTCAGAGAAGGACAGCTTATAGTCGAAACGTACGCCCAGATCCTTAAACTCAGCACATTTATCTAGAATTTGAAGTTCCAAGAAAATGATAAAATTTTACATTCACTAATATTCAGTTTCAGCCTATTTCTGTTACACAACAGATTAACAGCGTCAAGGTAAGACGTAATCTGACACAATCGTGACGATCGTTAATAGCAGCAAATATTTATGATCATCTGCAGAAAGCAGATGCATGCAGTTAAGCTGTAAAGAAAGACCTTTTGTATTTATAATAGACAACAATGGACCCAAGTTGGTCCCTTGTGGCACACCAAACGATGCAGAATAGAGTGCAGACTCATTATCACCATGCTCAACATATTGAAAACGATCCGAAAAATATGACTGCATCAAATTTAACAACTGTGATGAAAAACCTATAGTCTTCAATTTTGACAACAAACATGTGGTCATATATGAAGAAAGAGTCTTACTGCATCGCTAAAAATTAAAAATAATGGAATAAAATGTTCATTACGATACTTCACCTCCATTAACTTTCATGATAACATACAGTAAGTGCTCCGTCTCTTCATGTGACATCACAGGAACATTATAAGGAAGATCCAGTAGACGGTTTTTCTGGTTCTCAAACTTAATGACGTCACTGACCAAAATTGACTAAAAATGTACTGTAATAGGACGACAGCTTGCTATCTAGTAAGTGAGGACAGAATATTGAAAACTTAATTTTTTAACAAAGGCCAAAAAAAGGACCGATATGTAATGTATGCAGGATTTTCGATGAAGAACTATAAGTGTTGATGTTGATTTGTTATTATCATTTTGTTACAAATTGTAGCTTCATCAAAACTTTAAGAAGTTATTCTGAAGATGAATTTTCAACTTTCTGCGAAGTATTGTGAAGTTTATGAATTGTAAACAATCGAATTATTAATTATAATATGAAATTCATCCGATAAATAATTATTGAACTTTCATTCGAATAATGAGTAGCATCCAATAACCATACATCAGCATAAGTAGTAAAAATCAAAATCGAAATATATGTGTAGTTTCATGTTTAACATACGTTATCTCGTGAAATACTGACTTTATTATGGATATGATGCGAGTAAGTTGAATGGTTTCAATGTTCATAGCGAAATGAACACCGAAGAACAAATGCTAATCATATTGTTGAGTAAAGAATTATAAATCAGAAAGAGCAAAATTTTATCCAGAAATATTGTATTCATTTCAGATAAATTGGATGAAATTTTCATATTTTAAGCTCTGAATTATATAAAATATTTCAAATTATTCATGAAATAGTCCGTATAAAGAGTATTTGAATAATGAAATATTGAAAATAGATGCGACAGTTGTAGGAGTAATATTACTTCAAGTATATGAAATTTTTATCAAAGAAGTACTTCTTTGTAAGAGGAGTGATATTCAGTTAAAATAAATCTCAAATTAAAAATCTAATTATTGGAGCATATAAAAACTCAACAAATTTCCAATATTCTACGAAAGAATGCTCTCAGAAACGTTCAGAGATAATAAGTTACATAAGTAAACAAATGCAGAATTTTTTACAACTGCGTTTTCAAATTCTTTAGTGCCATCGAATTTCTTTGTTCGGATTCGTACCTGAACTGGAAAAGAAGTCGACAAAAGAGTATATAAGTACACATTTTGCCCTCGAAGACTATTTTCATAGTAGCAATTAGTGATGAATTAGAATTTGAGGTCACCTGTATACCGGCGACGCTGTCCTATTAGTCACAGGTAATTTTAATACCGACTTATATCACCGTTCTGATCGATGGGGATGTATTACTCTGGCTACTGATAAGCGGCTGCTGGCGATTCAGTTTGTTTTACCGCCAACTTTTCACAGCCACCGTTTAGATCGCTGTTTTGGTTTCAATCTAACAATCTTAAATACAAAATAATTTCCTACGGTATGGCATTTAAGAATTATATAGTTATTCCAGATCATGATTATTCCACTAGTAGGGCGACATTGGAAATTCTGTTTCTGGCAAATTGTAGGGAAAAAGCAGATATGGAAAGACCACTGGAAGGAACTGAAAAATGTTCTGAAATGGGTTCTGAAAAATGCTGAGCATGTCTTCGTTTTCGCAATTTCAACTGCTTCGAAGTTTCTTCGAGTTCACAAAGTGATCTCAAAAGGCTCTCTGAAGACAATTCTCCGATAGAGCGAGCCTACGTGAATATTTCACTAGGAAAAATTCCCCTCAATTTGGAATAGGACCTATGCTCGTTTTGAAAGTCATCGATTCTTGATTGATAGTTTAAAAATGGACTGATGATTCATGATGATGAAACAATTGTATCCTATTCTTATTCAAGAAGATCGATGAATTTTTCGAACTGCTCTTAATATTCACTCTCGAAAGTGATAAGTTCTTTCTCGTTGACGACATTTGTGTAGACAGCTCCCTGAGAGTTTTATTTGAAATATTTCAATATTTCGATTAAGAGTCTCAGTATCACTACATAGTATGAAACAAAGTCACTTTCTCTGTTAACCTGTAATATCTTCGAAAATATTCATTTAAATCATATGGTGTAAAGGACCATATAGATCTTTATTAAATCAACAATGTATTTAAGGTATTTAATTGGATAAGGATTAATGGTGTATTGGTTGAAATCGCTTAGAAAATCAGCCATTATTTTTCGTTAAAAGTAAAACACAAAAAAATATTATTGTGGGATATCCATAAGAGATAGATATATATCATAGCGAAGTTTTCTCTAGACCTTTGCAATGTGTCCAATACTTAGAACATTATGTTGATCTATGAATCTCGTAGGGTTCAGCCTGCGTTTGCAATGTAAGCGGAAAAAATGTAATTATTTACGACATCACATTAGAAAATGACAGTATTCAAAAATAACAGTATTTCTCCACTATTTAATGGATGTTATTATGCATATAAACCTTCCTCTACAATCACTCTATTGAAAAAACCGCATCAAAATCAGTTGCGTAGTTTTGAAGATTTAAGCATACACAGAAATAAAGGGACAGAGAAAGCGACTTTGTTTTATAATACGAGTATGTAGTGAAGTAATAAGGCATCTCCTCCAACTGAGGAAGATGTTGTGTGATTGCCAGTTCTTGATTCTCAATATTCAATACGACGTCATGTCTCTCTTTTTATTTCGCCTCCTGTATGTATTTATATGCTCGTTTGTCTGTAATGTTTGACATTCTTACTGAGCACTGGCACCTGACTCCCGTCAGTTTGGGCTATCCAACATATTTCAAGGTAATAGCGTGTTGGAATAACTTGGTCTGGAGTAGCTAGAAATGTGCCTTTGTTTCGGAAAATAATCTGCCCTAGAACAACCAGCAGTTCGAATCCTTTTTGTAGACATTTTCCTTCGCGGTGTCATGAATGTGCCTTCCATGTAAATGTTTTTCTCTCCAACTCTTCTTGTTGTCGGATTTATGATAACTTGTAACCTGACCTCTGCTCAGTTTTAAAGGATTGGAGTGATCAGTTCGGAAAATCACTCTGTGCAACTGCTGCAGAAAGGGGATTTTCTATATAGTGAGTCCACACTTCTTGGTAATGTAGATTAGTCCCTCCAACTTTTTGTGTTGTGGGTAGTTGACTATTATCATATCATTATTATTTTACTTGTAAAAAAATTATGAAAATGCTCCACTGAAAATTGTCAAGAGTTGGATACTATATCCTCAAATATGAATTCAACGCAGTGTTCGGTTTCAACAGAAATTTCATCACATTTCAACTCATTAGCAATCACAAGTGAAATGAAAACTATCCTGTAATATAATTTGAATGAAACTGAGTAGTTTTCTGATTTTCACTGTAATTAATTCAAAACAAGACAATATCGTTTCGCCAACACAGTGTCTTCATCAGATGTTGATGATCATCATCATCATCTGATGAATTCACTGTTTTGACGAAACGATATTGTCATGGTTTCAATTAATTATAGTGAAAATCGAAAAACTACTCAGTTTTATTTAAATTAAGTATTTAGATTTTCTTTAAGTATCGGCCCAAATCAATTAATGATATCCTGTATTAATTTTCTATTTCCTTGAAAACTCAGGCACATTCTTTAAATTTTAGCAGGGCACTTTCTAAGACATTGAAGAAATGAATTCCATGTTCGATTGAATTTGTCATTCATTATAATTATGGTGGAGGGGGATTAATAAATTAAACACATTAAATATATAAACATATAAATTGTCTACTACATTATTAATATAGTATGCAGTACCTTCATCACGTGGACGACCGTCAGTGTTAATCAGAAATTTATGTCATGGATTCTCATTAATAATAATAACAAAATTTATTGAAAGACATCACATTGTAAAATTACATTGATTCAATTGATACAATAATTACAACTAATAATTACAAAAGGACCGAATTCAGTTTTGAGTCTGATCTTCGAATGGAAAGTCCTCGAACAAAAATATTGATTCAAAAAATAAGATGGGTTCAATTTATATTCACAATAGTATACAACTTCATTTGAAAAGAAAAAAAAAACCTCAAAGATATTAAACATTTGAGACAATTTCACATGGTGAGGCACATTTGTGTTAAAAAAATATACAAACATATGATACAAAACATTGATTCGTGCATTCGATGATTCAAATGCCCCCATTTGAATCATCGAAGTATTCTGCCACACTAAAGTATGCCTTTGTTAACATCAATGAGTTAACTCTCTTTTTAAAAAAATGAGCATTAAGTAATTTCAAATTTGACGGTAAATAGTTGAAGATTTCGCTCCTCTCATAATAGGGTGAGTGTTCAAATTTAGCTGTTTTATGCTAAGGAATAAGTAGCACATCACTGTTCCTTGTTGAATAGTCATGATTACTATTCAATTTAATAAACCTATCCAAATTTTCTTTAACATATTGTAAACATCTATTAGTTGGATAGTTCTTTTTGTTGAAAAAAATATATTTCGTTCTTACTCTTGATTTTTACATCGATGTAAAAAACGAGAAATTTGCTGGTTGATACGTATTTCACTTTCCTTTAGAAAAAACTATTTTTCTGAGTCACCATCACTGAAATTCTATAAATAGTTGATTTTGAAAGTCCCTTCGCAATAAATTATTCGAAAATTGAAGATTTGCGAATTCATTTACATATACCTGATATAACAATAGGGATATATTTGATCTCTCAAACTTCTAGAAGATCCACAGAGAATGGCAGTTTTGGCGATAAAAATTTATTGAAAAATCTCATATCGATCTATATCCATCAATAAAAATAATAATATCTATTCACCCAAAATTAACTGAAATACATCGAAAGTAATACATATAATGAATCAGCACAAAAAGAAAAACACATGTTCTCATATATATCTAACAGGGCAAAAAAACATGTCGGACAGTTTGGCCTCTCTGAAGTCGTAACTTTTGTAAAAGGTCTGTACACTTTATCTACTTTCCACACGACTCTAATTCACTAGTTGAATACTTTCCTCAGTTATACAACAGAAACATCTATTAACCATTTACTTAACTGTTTTCCGAAGGATCTCAACGATTTGTCACTTAGCAAGTCTTTTGGAAGAATGTCATACATCTTTCATGTCAAATAGTTTAAGTGTCGCTGTCCAATTCGCTCTGCCATTTTATTTTTCTACGAAATTTTATTTCTGTATCTGGTGTTATGGATATGATCAGGATATGCAATGAGATGCGTTTTTGATAACAAAAAATTAATGATCTCTGGAAATACAACCTCCCAACATCAAAGACTCTACTGTCCCCATAGACCTCATCAGCTGCGCAAACCCTGTCCCTCTTCAGCATTATTCTGAGCATCCGCCTTTGAATAACACCCAACCCAGTCAGATGCGAGCTCAATGCTCCTCCCCACGCAAGAATACCATAGGTAAAGTGTGACTGCACCAAACCACAGTAAGCAATTTTCATATCACTCAAGTTCATGAATTTTGAAAGGTGTAAATTTTGGCAACAAGGTCCTTATTTTTTTTATAATACTAATAACATGAAGATCCCAGTGGATATGTTGATCAATGACAACTCCCAAACAACACACTGACTTTACTAATGTAACTACTAAATTTTCCCCGATTTTAAGGTTATCAAGAGAGGACGATTCACGCCATAACATGTGAAGGCGTGAATCGTCCTCTTCGTCTTATTGAAGTTAATTTCCTTCTTCTTGTGCTGCACTCATTTATACAATAGATAAACAACAACACAACAGACAGAGAAGTAGACAAACTGAGACGAAAAAGATAATTTTCCATGTTCAGTTATTGATTGAAATATTTTTTCTTCAAGGCCCAACCAATTGATCCTGAATTGACTGCAAAAATGCTTGGACATGGCGTAGCTGTTTCCCCGGTTGTAACAGTAGAACCAAGAAGAAGGAAATTCCACAAAGCTATCACACTCAGTATGCCTGCCCCAAGAGCGCATTCCCAAGGAATGATCAATCAGTACTCAGGCTCAGCACCAACCCTCAGGTTACTCTGTTCAATAACCGGTAAGTTGTAGTATTAAATAGATTAGATTACGCAAATTCCTTTATTCGAATGGTATCGAATCTTGAAGTTTGAAGTCGCTAGTATTATGTCCAATCTGTACAAAAGCTTTAGATTGATATGAAGCTATGAATCATATCATGTGGATAAACATAGTTTAATTTCATCAACTACATGATTTCTTGAAGAAGCACTTAAATTTTGAGTAATTGATTGGGAATTTCTGTATCTAAAACGGACGTTAAAATTAAGCAATTTGTAAATAACAAAATAGTGAATAAATCACTACCTAGTATAATATTATTGAATATTTTAGTTAATAAGAGAGAAACGAAGAACACTATCTGTCTACAAAGCACCACAATCAAGTCTGCAACCTTTTTGCTGTTCATTAGTCATTTTCAAAATCATTCGAAGCGGTCTTCTTCTATGTACATCAGTGTTTAAGCAATATTTTTGGGCTATGTGTCACCTTGGTTTATCTACTACTGTTATGTTTTCCCGAATAGAGTGAAAAAGGCAAAATAATGAGGTGCGAAAGGGTTACAGTCGTGTCGAATCCATTTCAGAATTGCCCACATTAACAATCAAATTGCCCCCTTTGGGGAGTGGACCCCACATTGGTAAATACTGATGTATTTACCAACATATAATTCATTGTTTTTGGTTTCCCTAGATTGTAACATTTTTGAAGAGAAAACAGATATGTTCGCGATGTCAATTGATCATTCTGATTCAACCCACGTCTTGGTTTTTAAATCTATATTTAATATAATAAACAGATAACGGACCAAACACTTTTCTCACTACTCTTTCGTACATGGTCTTTTTGTTTCAGTAGTGTTATATAACTCTAAAAAAGGTCGTTTTGATTGGTGGCACGTTAGTGTTTTTTTTAATTCAGTGGATCTACAGTATAACGCCGGTTCCGAACGGCCATTGGGCTTGTGATGAATTCCCAGCATATATCATTATTTAAACTACTTAAATCATAGACAAGCAAAAACAATCATGCCTCTAGCGCGGCTCGAACCCGAGCTCTACCGTACCATAGTCGGGTGCTCTCCCGACTAAGCAACATAAACCGAAACGTAAGTGTGACTATAAGCTGAACAATTCTGCTTTTTGTCGTAACGGCAATTGGAGAAATAATTCATGAGTGTGCAGGTCTCCGTGTCATGGTCGTGAGAACACCCGATTATGATGCAGTAGGATTGGGGTTCGAGTCCCGGTAAAGGCATGGGCGTATGTGTTCCACTATTATTAAACTAAATTAATGATGATAATTGTAGGGTTATGCAGGTTGATTAGAAGCCCATTGGCCGTTTGGAACCGGCGCGGCGATAAACTGTAGGTTCACTGAATTAATAAAGAACTCTTGACTTCAGATTGCGAGAGAATTGGCCAATGTATACCACCTGGCAATTGTGGCAGGGAATCTTGTACACTATGTTCGATTTTAATCAATGTTTTTCGAATCTTTTTTCTGTCTACTAGACTGCAAAACTTGGTGAAACCAAAAATACATATCGACAATCGTGAAAAGAAATATATATATATATATATATATATATATATATATATATATATATATATATATATATATATATATATATATATATATATATATATATATATATATTATCATTATTATTATTAAATAGACATTGCAATTTAGTAGATACCTACGGGTATAGAAGATATGTGAAATTTCGATGCTTGGTGTGTCTGTAATCCAAGAGAGGTGTTTTCTACTGATTTCTATAGATGGAATTGTAGAGTATTCATTACTCTACGATATTCCACTTTAAGTCACAAAAAGATGCTTGGAGGTTGAAGTCGTTGCCTTACTTCGATGGACGTAGTGCGACTGACGAGTTCCTTGCAGAGCGAAACATATATGTCTCGCACTTCCAGCAGGTGTGGCAACGTTTTCAATATTTCTCTAACATTTATCCTTTGAAGGATAATGGAGACATCACATCGTACACGTTCGCATATCTAGCTCTACTATAACATTCTCTTGATTAATTTCAATTTTTCAAATGAATGTTCTAGTGTTCATTTTCTCAAATATTTCATTCAGTGCCATAAGCACAAAGAAATTTCATTTCCTCAAAAATATCGCCGAATAGGCCCCTGAAATACGGGAATAAACGCGAGCTTACTACTTACTCAACCTATTGACATTTAAAAACATCGCTCGATGATATTTGTCAAATCGACATTGCAATTTAGTAGATACCTACGGGTATAGAAGATATGTGAAATTTCTATGCTTGGTGTGTCTGTAATCCGAGAGAGGTGTTTTCTACTGATTTCAATAGATGGAATTGTAGAGTATTCATTACTCTACGATTTTCCACATGAAGTCACAAGAAGATGCTTGGAGGTTGAAATCGTTGCCTCACATCGATGGACGTGGTGCCACTGACGAGTTCCTTGCAGAACGAAACATATATGTCTCGCACTTCCAGCAGGTGTGGCAACGTTTTCAATATTTCTCTAACATTTATCCCTTGAAGGATAATGGAGACATCACATCGTACACGTTCGCATATCTAGCTCTACTATAACATTCTCTTGATCAATTTCAATTTTTCAAATGAATGTTCTAGTGTTCATTTTCTTAAATATTTCATTCAGTGCCATAAGCACAAAAAAATTTCATTTCCATATATATATATATATATATATATATATATATATATATATATATATATATATATATATATATATATATATATATATATATGAAAATGAAATTTTTTTGTGCTTATGGCACTGAATGAAATATTTAAGAAAATGAACACTAGAACATTCATTTGAAAAATTGAAATTGATCAAGAGAATGTTACAATATATATATACAATGTACTATAATGTACTATATATACAATGAGAAAATTTGATTACCTGTTCGATCTTTTATATAAGCTGAATGATTATTGGCGAAAACAGATGTTAGGAACAATAAAAAGAAGAAACATGTAGTTATATTGGACGTTTCGTAGGTTTCTTCTCTTTCTTCAGCAACATAAATATATCATTCATATGATTTGTTTTTTAACTTCGTTATATAAGAATCATTTATAACAATAACTAGATTCTCAATATTCAAATTCAATATGTAAAAAATATAAAGCTACTTACAATTAAAGTTATGCAATGATAATTACAGAACTCCCATTATTCAATAATCGTTTCTTATATTGCTTCGACTTTTACCTCACATGTTGCTAAACTGAATGGTCAGAAACATCAGCCTGGCTTGGCCTTCAGCCTTAAGGTGTTGAAATTTCTGACCATTCGGTTTAGCAACATGGAGGATTAAAGTCGAAACAAAATAGGAGACATGTTGCATAATGTTAGTTCTGTTATTATCACTGCATAATTTCTGATTGTAAGTAGTTTTATATTGTTTACATATTGAATTTGATCATTGTAGTTTTTATTTTGCAGTTTGTTTTTTCTCCTGAAGAAGACACAAAAAAGTGTCAAAATACTGTAATAATTGTAATGAATAAATAAGTTTTTAAAATAAACATTTTAAATGAATTTTAAATAAACACTTCACAGACCGATTATTTCCGTTACCTGAATATATATATATATATATATATATATATATATATATATATATATATATATATATATATATATATATATATATATATATATATATATATAAATTGAGTTTTCCTCATATTTGTCCTCATCTCTTCATCAATTCTAAATTCTGCGCTTGTAATAATTCTGTTTTTATGATCAATGACTATAATCGATAATTGATTGGTTAGCATATTATTAGTTCTTCAAAATTTCAGTGCAATTTCTGATCGATGTTTTGAGAGGTGCTCAATCTTACAAGATAGTTCATGTTATAGATGCTTCGACATTGTTGCTTTTATGTCGCTAAGCCACATTTATTCATATTGAAATGTGTGAGATTTTATTTTGATATGAGGAAAACAAGTTTGCCATCCTCGTTCTTCATTTTTTGTCTTCAAGTGGCGTCATTATGGCGTTAAGTTTTCTTCATTATATCTGCTTCAATGAAGATTTTGATGTGATATATAATGTATAATAATTACAAAATAATAATAAGTAAATGTTCATTTAGTTGAATAAATGTTGTGTGTACCACGTGAATACCTTCGATCCTTTTTGATAATTCTATACGTGGAAAATTCAATTATGGTAATTATTTATATAAATGGAGGGTATAAGAAATACAGGTTACTTTCTGCTGTTTACTCAGTCGAACGATTCATATTTTGTCTTCTGGTACCATATTCCCTTCACTAACAACTGACTCTTTGAATAATTTGTAAAGATAAGAATAAACTACAATATCTGATATCAATCCTCCAAAGGTCAACTTCAAGACATCTCTGATAAAATTATTTTTGATCGCAGTTTTTAATTGAATCATAATTCATGAAAAAAGCTTGTCAATATCATTTTACCACAAGATATAGAATCAAAGGCAAGGTACCTAGTCGCTATTTATTCTTGGACTACTGAACAATGACGAAAATTACATTTAGTTTAGGAGAAAGAATCTTTACTCACTTAACGTCATAATGACCCCATCAATTATCATAACGAAACTAATGCGCTTATAAAAATTTTCACGTGCGTGCCCAGGGGTGTTTCGGAAAAGATCTCTCAAAGGTAACTAACTAATATTATACGCTGGCCCCTTTTAGTATGTCTATCTTATTGTCATCTTAAAGTTATGTCAGGAATGTAAGAAATGAATGTACGCAGTTTGGCTCGCAATAGTGGCAAGTTTCTGTTTCCAGTCTGGAAACTCTCGTGAAACAAAATTCCCTAAATTTTTGGGAAAATTTAAATCAGAGAAAAGCTTAGAAAAACATACCTTCTCTGTTTCGAAATAAGAGAACCATATTCACTGCATTAACAACTTATTGAGTGAAATCATTTTTATTCAATATTATGAAATTGCAAATACAAAAAGTGTATTTTTGATTATCGAAATATTGAACTATAAGTAATTCCCATACGGTATTTGAGATTATAGCAAGCAGAATGAAACAATCATTCCGTTGACTTCAACTGTGTATATTCAGTTCGTTAAACTAATAAGATAATTTTTTTGCCTTTAGTCGTTAAGTATTTTTTTCCTTTTGAATAATTTGAAATCACGAAAACACAATTTCACCTTATAGATTTGCTGCATACCATTATCAGTTATTATTTATTAAATTTCTTTCGATTTAATTAGATCAGTCGTTATATATAACCTTCAACAAAAATGAGTTTATAGAAAACC
The DNA here is from genome assembly GCA_030704895.1 of Henosepilachna vigintioctopunctata. Taxonomy (NCBI): domain Eukaryota; kingdom Metazoa; phylum Arthropoda; class Insecta; order Coleoptera; family Coccinellidae; genus Henosepilachna; species Henosepilachna vigintioctopunctata. Next base: position 386,988 of record JARQZJ010000045.1, read on the forward strand.
AGAAGAAATAAAATATGAAAGTTAGTTGCCACCCGACTGGTCTTTTCTGAAACCGTTCAAATGAATGCTTTGCTTCTTGTCGCTTCAACCACTGCATTTTCACTTGCCAGATTTAATTGCCTGTATATTGCTTCTGCTACTACAGTGTGTACAATACTGACCACAATATACCTATGATATTTCTAGAAAAATATAGGATCTCGTCTATCAGCATAACGCATATTAATGCAGAAAATATTTGGAATACGTTTGCTTAGACTGAAGCAAGCGTTAAGCTGATGTACGGGTGATTCCTGCATGCATATTCAGACAAACTTATTTCAGAAATTTGATATGATGATTATTCCCTGATTCGCCCCTTCAATCAACTGTGCTCTGAAATATAAAGCATGTATGTAAGAAAAAGGATTATGCCTTCCTAACAACTGGTTGATATTATCTATTGTACATAATAAAACTACAGAGTCTTGGGATCAAAATATGAAAAGTATACAAGTGGATGACATGATCGAGTGGAGATACAGGATGATGTCAATGCTTTATTCTAGATTTTTCACATGTTTACTAACATGGTTTTTTGTTGTGAGATATTCAAGTCTATTCTCAGTTCAGATGACGATTGCATTATGTACCATTTATAAAATCATTAAAATGATTCAGCCTTCTTGTTTTCATAATAAGGTGAAAGATAATAATAATAATAATAAGATTGATACGGTTTCAACACTTTTTCCACGTATAAAATTGTATCGTGTGAACAGCGCTGTGAATGACTGTTTTTGAAATATACGGATTCAAATTTACCCATCTGAAGGAGCACAAGGCAATTTTCTGCAAAACTGGTAATGGGGGAAGTAAATCGCTTCTAAAATGTTTCATACATAAGAGTATCGTTTGAATGGTGATTTTGATGGAGAAAGTGAAAATTTCCTATTTATTTAAGAATGCAATTCGTACTGATACCCGATAATTGGAGAAAATTAATATCCATAATGAAACAATATTTAGAATTTTCTTATAATTCAATACTAATACGCATGACGACGTTTCGAAGTACTAATTCTTTATCATATGCTGAATCAATACTGAATCAGTATTAATTCAGCATTTGATAAAGAAGTAGTACTTCAAAACGTCGTCATGCGTATTTGTATTAAATTATGAGAAAATTATAAATATTGTTTCATTATCATATATTAAAGTTGATCGAGAGGTTATCTCAATGTAGTTACATCATTTCAATGAAATTTTTAAGTATCGCCTAGTGTGGTTATCATGAACTACAGACAAATCTGAATTTCTCACTCCAAACAACATTTCGTTTCTCAACTTCATGTCTTTGTGATGCTTTGCTTAAACAGAAAACTGATGAAAGATAAATATCATCAAGACAACTACTTTGACACCCTGTATCTAGCTCATTATCAACTCTTGAATATGTTTGCCTCATTTTGGCTAAACAAAACTGCTGTTCAATTATGTACCATCAATTAGCGGAGCTCTATTCAAATTTATATATATATATATATATATATATATATATATATATATATATATATATATATATATATATATATATATATATATATATATATATATATTCCATTGCAGATGGTTTTTGTGTGTTATTTCAAAGTTTGAGTACTGCTCAGAACTCAATGAAGGAGATAGACAACGAGTCTTCTATAATTTTGTATGTAGTCCCATTTTCCATTGTGTCAAGAGAAAGAAGTCCAGCAACTCTAGTGTTAAGTCATAGATAACCTCCATCTTTCACTATTGGTGTTGATTTTTTTTGTATCTGAATAATTGTAATATAACTCTGTATAATAATGACGAATACAGAAGAAACCGATAAGTCAAGAGAAAAAAAATTCATTTGTTTGAATATTTTCCATTGCCTATCAACTAACTAGGAAATGTTTTTTCTCTACGCAGTTTGAATTATATGATTAGATAAGTATCGAATGCTTGGTGGAACCTTTAATTCAGTTGGATTACAACATAGAAGAACTTGATTCTTTACTCATCATATTAAATTTGAGGAATTATTATCAACAAGCCTGAAAATCTGAGAATTTACAGACATTTACAAACATTTCCCTTCTTATTATTTCACGATAAAAATGAAGAGAATCAACGAAGTTCTTGTTGAATTCACAGCCACATGTTTTTCGGATAATGAACTAACCTCAAGGACAAAAGCGTTTCTACTGTTTGTTGTTGAAAACTCAATATATTCCGAAATAATTTTCAGTATTTCGGAAATTCAGAAATTTGATTTTTTTTGAATTGATTTCTGAAAATGCATGAATATCGTAGCAATCAAATTAAAAAGCTTCCTTCACATTTATATTGAAGATAATAGGAATACTCATTCTGGCTTTTTCGTAAGAAGATGAAGAAGTATAGGCTAAACTACTGTTCTTATTATTGTTGTCTTCTAGTGATGAAGGAAAATTGTCTACAGATAATATAAAGTAAAAAAAGTTTTTGTGAACAAAAATAAAGAAAAAATTTAAACGAATAAAGCATCATGTACTGATTTGTCGAATAAAATATCAAGCATGAACTTGAATGTGAAACTGTAGATATACCGAATAAATCATTATTCCTTCCAAACAATTCACGTCTATTTTATTTAGGTGGAACGTCAAGAGCTCAATGGGAAGATGTAACTGGCTCTACGCCTCTAACTTTCGTCAACGATTGTGTTTCGTTCACAACAACAGTATCAGCAAGGTTTTGGCTCATGGACTGCCGAAATATTGGGGATGCCACTAAAATGGCCACAGAGCTATACCGGTAAGCTTAAAATAGATATAAATCATAAATAAAACACTTGCTCTGAGTTGTACTGAATATATTAATAACTCTACATATGTTTCAAGTGGTTTGGTCATTATTCAATATTTAATTTAGTCATTATTTAATTAACTATTTTATTATTCTTTATAATGGGCTGAAACAAGTGTTTCTTTTTTAATTTTTTATTTAACGAAATATATCAACAAGTGATAAGCGAAACCTCAGCATCATTTATCAGATGAACCTTGCTCTGAATCAGTAGAAAATATATCATCTTCAAGACCTACATTTTCGGTTGTCGGTTGGAATGTTTTCAAGATCATTCATTAATTTGATGAGTAATATGATGCACAATTCCAGTGCCGCAAGGGATTATGTTTGTATAGAAAACCTGCTCATTTTGATGTATCAAATCTCACACAGAATATAATTTCAATATTCTTGATTTTTGAATATCAATTTCAATATTCTTGATTTTTGAATTCGTCTCCACAATAGGACAATTATAAGTGAAAATGAAAAATCGATAGTGCAAACCTTCAACGTTTCTAAGACAAGCACATTGAAGTGATAGGACGCGACAGAATATTTGGGTGCCTATCCTTGAAATATCGTGAGATGTGTCCTTTTCATACTTCTGAAGCTAGAAATTCAATAAAAATTCAGATCGTAAATAATTTTTGGAAGCACAGAGCACTGTACATTGAATTGATATTTTATAGTGATATTATTGTCCAGGTAAAATAATAAAGTTTCTAACTTTGTTCTGAGATCAGAAAATGAAAACATTTTCTTTTGGGACATTACTTCGTAACTGTCAGTTTCGGTGAATAATTTTCCAGTTTTCATTTTTTTCCAGTTCTTCAACCATGGAAAATATCTTGAATTATGGTTGGTATTGGATTATCATAAAAAAAAATTTAAGTTTCATTTTATACCAAAATTTTCATTGATTTATATCATTTTTATTTTCATGAAAATATTCATTGATTTTTCTCTGATCCCTTGGAGAAAAATTGTGGAATATCTTGAATAAATAACACTTGGCTTGGTTTTGCAAAAATTCAATCGAATTATTGTTTCACAACTTGTTTCGTTTTCGAAAGCTTTTTCAAAAGCTAGACTGAGAAGCTTCAAGGTCTAGCTTCCTAAGTCTATAGTTCTAACTTCAAAGTTCTAGCTTCAAAGTCTGTAGCTTCCGATACAATTGTAAAGCAATAAGTCAATGAAATTTGTGTGGAACCCAGCCATGTGTTATGTATTCAATATACATATCTACAGGAATACCAGAATACCAATAACTGTATATAACCAAGAGTGAATGCGGCACAAAAGGGCTGAAATATGTTCAAAAAAATTACGAAAGATCGTTATAGACCATTTCTATGATCGCACGAAGTACTATAACGGATTGTTATAGTAGTTCAAAGTGCTAGGAATTGACAGTTTGATAAAATAAAATGCAGAGAGGAAAGGAAATACAGATGTATAAGATAAAATATCAAATCTCTGATCAAAAGAAGTAGTATATTCTATTTTAGATTTGTAAAACTAGTACCGGCATATCCAAAAACGTCAATGGATTATGTACTGAATATCCAAAGACACTTAATTTTTCTCAGAAATTCCATTCGTTTGATTCGTTGTGATGACTGGCTTCATAAAAAGGTCACGAGTATCTGAAATCCATTTCGTAGTATGGGGAGCTGAAACAATGCGGTTCTTTCCCTTGAAAAAAAAAAAAAGTTTGTTTTCCATGCGTGCCATACATCGGTATGGTATCACACAATCAAGTCGGTATGAAAACACACAAGTTGTGATGAAATCTAAACTATTTCCTTAAACTTCCATTATTGAACTCTACGGAATTTAAATATATCAAAAACGAATAAACACTGATATAATTCGATGATATTCAATGATTATATCAACGAAATAAACTGTTATTGTTATGATTTGTCTTCATTTGAATTATTTATTGCAGAGAGGCTATCCACGTTCCCTTCATAGCCAAATTCATGGTATTTGCTAAAAGAATCGATCCTCTAGAAGCAAGACTAAGAGTGTTTTGCATGACAGATGACAAAGAAGATAAAACATTGGAATATCAAGAGCAATTCACGGAAATAGCTAAAAGTAGAGACGTTGAGGTCTTGGAAGGAAAATCGCAATATATAGAGTTTGTTGGCAACCTTGTTCCAGTGACCAAAAGCGGAGAACAGTTGCAATTCGCCTTCAGAGCATTCAAAGAGAACCGATTACCTTTCTCAGTACGGGTGAAAGATCAGCATGCGGAAGCCGTGAGTCGGTGCCTCTTCATGAGAGAGCCCAAGGTAACTCGAATTAAATATATTTTTCATGAAACGAAGTTTATAGAAGAAATGTCAATTTTGTGTTAGTTCATTCTAACAACAAAACGGAAACAATGAAACCTTTCTGAAATGAAAACATTGAAATATGTATCATAGATTTAATTAAGTCTAACACTCCATTATCAAATATCAAGTATTAACTTATAGATCAAGAAAGTTTATTCTTGACAACAAAGAAAAACAGAGCATTTTTTCCACTATTATTCTCTATGAGTATGTTAACAATTCATCCAAGACATTCATTCTAAAATTAATATTTATATCAGAATTATGTTGTGTGTTACACTTGCGCAAAACAGTAAGTTAGTTTTGAATATAAACTTAAATTCAAACACTTGAACTTATAATTTACACTTTATTATAGCATGACGCGTTTCGTCGTTACAAACGTCGTTTGTAACGTAATGTCAGTCGGTAATATCACACAATCACATAAAACATCATTCGCAGATAGCACGATTGCTGTTATAGTCGATGCTTAGCGCTGTATACTGTGATGTTCATCATCGTAACATCACAAAGACAACTGGCGTACTGGGGCTTTTTCATTGGGTAATCGACAACATGTGTCAACCGATTTCATTACATAGTTGCCTTATTTTGTTGATATATTTTTATAAAGACCTGATTCTATATAACAGTGAAACGAATTCGATATTAGTATTTTTACTCGAGGATTGAAATTCAACATTTGAAAAATTATTCTGAGATAATTATGATAAATATCAACTCTGTCAGAAGAATGTGTTTTTCTTGATGGTTCTTTATATGTTCAGAATGCGTAAATAGAAACATTATTAGGCATTAAAGTCAGATTATTCATTTGGAATATCTGCATATCTACTAATGTTATCCAAAATCGGGGCAGCCACTGTGTCTACACGTAATAAACATCGTTCAATCTCGGGCTAAATAGGTAATGTAATACAATCCACTTCAATAAGTCCAATCGGCTCAAATCGTCGTATCTTGTGATATATCTTACAGCACATTGTATCAAATTGAAGTAATATAGTCGATTTTAAGATTTCTCTCGTAATGCGTGACGTTGCATCACACCACATAGTGATTAAACTCGAGTGATAAACCCAACATCACTTCCTTGTTTACTGTCTATGCTGTTAAGTTCAGCTTCTGCAGAATATTTCGCAGAGAAAAGATTTTGAACGTATTTCAGAAGTGAAGACAACTACCTTTGGTGAAACACAATGTATCAAAAAAATTCGTCTGATCGTTTATCGTCATGGAGCTTGGTCCAAGCAAAACATTTTCGTTTTTTTACCTTAGTAGCACAGAAAAGTGAAGGAGGTTATGAATCTTTATACCAAATAATGCCTATGCTTGAATCAGTTACTGCGTTGAGAAAGATAACTTACTTCAAGTAAGGTGAACTAAGACAGAAGAATGGTGAAAAATAATGAAATCATTTATTTTATGTGAACTGCTGTTCACATAGAGCATATAATTTCATTATGTTCATATCATGACTCGTAGCTTCGTAGGACACATTATAACCATGTTTTTAACATCAATAATACTTGAATCTGCGTTTCCGTTCATTCACTATCGAAGCTATCGACTTGAAATGGACAATTGATATGAGGATGAGGACTATTTTAACTAAATAATCTTATGCTAATGAATTGTGGTAGCTTATTCAACATTGAATATAAAATGAATTCAAACACTTGATCTTACGATTTACACTTTATTGACTACATAGCATGACGATACGTTTCGTCGTTACAAACGACTTTTTCAGATGCTTACAGAATAATAACAACAAATTTGAAAAAACGGTATAAATATCAGGGTATTTGAGATTCTAGGACTTTGGGATTCACCTAAGGTATTCCATTCTGAAATTTAATTTTAATTACCTGAAAAGGTTTAACAAGGGTGAATTGTTCAATTCTACCTGTTCATTGAGCAAATTTACAGAATTTTTATACGATTTATTTCCACTATTTGCCAATAATCTGATTGACTACTTTTCTGTATATTGTGTAAAATTTTGAAAATTCTATTGATAAATGGTTAGCATAATTCGATTTACTGATTAAGCGTTAAGCGAGAAGCTATATTTATGTTCCTGTTTTCTAGTACGAAATTTCTACTACTTTTAGCTATATATATATATATATATATATATATATATATATATACCGGGATATATATATATATACCGGGACATGTTCCACAGTTCAATTAGTAAACTCCTGATTTGTCTTCTCTTTCAATTTTGTTTTTATTGTTCTTAATGTTTCTCGATAAATTATTCTTCGTTTCGAATGAAATATGAAAAATATATGTTTTTTGAAAGGTTTTGATTGTTTGACTCACGGTTCCAAAGTATTTTGGAACTTGCTATACTTTGGAACCGTCAGTCAATAAGTCAAAACCTTTAAAAAAACATAATTTTAATATTTCATTCAAAACGAACAATAATTTCTCGAGACACATTATAAACAATAAAAACAAAATTAAAAGAAAAGACAAATCGGTGTTTACCAATTTAATCGTGGAACATATCCCGGTATATATAGAGGTAAAACTAGTAGAAATTTCGGTACTAGAATACAGGAACATAAATATAGCTTCGCGCATAATAAAAGTAATTCGAATTATGCTAACCATTTATTAACAGAAAACCATACTTTTGATAACGAATTTCAAAATTTTACACAATATACAGAAAAGTAGTCTATTAGATTATGGGGAAATAGTGGAAATAAATCGTCTTTCAAAATTCTGGAAATTTGCTCAATGAACAGATAGAATTGAACAATTCACCTTTTATTCATTTTAAATTCATTCCTTGTTAAACCTTTTCAGGTAATAAAAATTAGATTTCAGAATGGAATATCTTAGGTAAAACCCAAAGTCATAGAATCTCAAATACCCTGATATTTATACCTGTGTTTTTCAAATTTGTTTTATTATCCTGTAAGCATCTGAAGAAGTCGTTTGTAACGACGAAACGCGTCATGCTATGTAGTCAATAAGTGTAAAAGTGTAAATCATTAGTTCAAGTATTTGAATTTAAATTTATATTCAATTATAATGGATTTACATCAACTCTATTAAATATTATTCAACATTGAGTTCAAACAATAGTTAGAATTCAACTTGTTTCGAATTGATCAACTACCCAGAAATTATGTCGTTGCCAGTTTATGGAGGCTTGGGGATTTCGGTTTAAACATTAAGTCTTACAATTGACATTTGATTGTTGTTTTGAATTTGGTGGATCACACTAAATACAAATTATAATTTTTTTTAAACAGAATACTGAATATATCATTTCATTATCGTACTTATAGATCTTGTGTTCACATAATTATGTTGAGTTCCTACAATGATTTTGAAAAGGGTCTCAGTAATAACTCCAAATACACATGGGTGGCCCTTGGTCATAGGCCATAGGCGCAACTGGTTTATACAAATTTAATGATTCCTAAGACTTTTCACAAACAAAATTTTTCTATTTTAAATAATTTTAATCTCGTTTCAGGTTCAAAAAGGAGAGCCACCGCAACAACCCATTTGCATTCTCAATATACTACTACCTGATGATATAGTATCAGACACAATCTCCCTCACAGACTCAGATTCAGTTAGACGAAAGTACTATGCAACAGAAAACTTTGATTATTACAGACAGGATCCTAGACTTGCAGATATAAGTAACCTGTTGGGTGACGATTGGGTTGATCTTGCAAACCAATTAGGGCTAACAACTTCAGAAATTAATGTGATTAAATCAGAATATCCAGATAGTGTTGCTAAACAAGCGCAATCTATGTTGAGGATGTGGCTATCCCAGTCGGGAAATAGAACACAAGCTAATACTTTAGATAATGCCTTGCGTAGGATAGGTAGAGAAGATATTGTGATTCAGTGCCTGAATGAAGACAATAGAAACCAACAAATTGTGAGAATTAAATCAGAGGATAGGGAGAAATACAGACTGAGAGACCAAATTTCCGAACAGGACTTTTCTAAACGTGAAGATTATTATTTGGAAAACGAAAGAGGTGAGAATTTGATAGTAACACCCTCTTAATGTTCAGTTTTTATAATCGATATTTATGAATCATTGATGAATGACCATTGTGTAACCACAATCATTGAAAAAAGCAGCCAATATCATAACCAAAAATGAAACTTAAAACCTATAACGATAACGATTTCGAATGTACATTTCTATAGAATAATTGAGCTGTTTTTCTAATCCGTAATAAATATATATCATATTTTAATCAAGGTCAAAATATCGAAAAACATTTATGGTTTCGTCGATTATATCATGAACTTTGTAACGTTTCTTGGTCTGCGTATATTAAACCTGCGTCGTATTGACCACTGAAAGTCTTACCGTTTTCAAGATAACCAATGTATATAATGCCTCTCGCATCCCAAAACACAGTAGCCATAAGCTTTGTCATAATGTTTGTCGAAAAAGTTGTTTTCGCTTTCGTTGGACTTGGTCCTTCCCAACCCACTGTTTTGACTGTTCTCTATTTTCCGGAGTGTAGCGGTGAACCCAAGTCTCAACAAGAGTTATGAATCGACGAAAAAATTCGTTTGGAATACGCCTATACAACGCCAAACTTCTTTGAAAATTTGAAATATGTTGCTAGAAATGTTGTTTCGAATCAGATTTTGGTCGAGCGTTAGCAAACGCGGCACACATCTTGCACACAGCTTTTTCCATGCTCAAATGGTTTTGCAAAATACTCACGTTCAGCTGACATCTTACAGGTCTCAGCTATCTCATGCACTTTCAATCTGCGTTCTTCCAATACTATTTCATGGATATACTCAATCATTTCTGAAGTTGCTCACACGACCCATTTTGAATTCAGAAACCCACTCCTTAATAGTTGAATTGATGTTTGCACGTTTCTCCAATTTTTACCATTTTCACGAAATCGATTGGGCTGAAAGTTTACATACAAGCTTAGTAGAAATTGCACTGTAGGACGCCGCTCCAAAAGTAGACATGGTGACGCCATCTCTTGTTCAGGCCGGAATTTTTCCACCCCACCCTCGTATTAGGAATGAATCAGAGATAGATTGTTCGTCCGCAAATGAGATGTCCGTTGTTTGATACACGTTCTAATTCGGGGAGTAGTTCAAAATACTACTACAACTTATATGTGTTATAAACATCATATAAGAAATTGTTGAAGATATTTTAATCTTGATGATTGTTGAGGCCGATACTTGAAGGAATTTAATCTCCACAATGAAAAAATATTTAGAATTTTCTCATAATTTAATACAAATACGCATGACGACGTTTCGAAGTACTACTTCTTCATCAAATGCTGAATTAATACTGCAATAAATCAGTATTAATTCAGCATTTGATGAAGAAGTAGTACTTCGAAACGCCGTCATGCGTATTTGTATTGAATTATGAGGACATTCTGATTATTGTTTCATTATATTTTAATCGTTTTATCAATTTTGGTATTTCATGGTGACTTTTTTGATATTTATTTTTTATATTCGGTATAGAAATTCAGAATATCTAGTGACATTAATTCTACTAGAATAAACGTTTTTCATTCACCAAACCAATCAAATAGGGAGGTAAAAGCTGATGCAATTTATCCTCAATCTGAGGAGTAGAACGAGGGTGAATTTTTATAAGACGAAACTGAATATTTGTTATTATCGCTACAGAAAAAATATGAAGAACACGACTGTGATCGAGTAGAGTTGAACTTAACCCTGGTTCTTCTAATATGTTCTGAAAATAATGAATATAATATCGTGATATTATTCAGTTCATGAATTTTGTACTTTGTTGAATAAAAAAAATCAATTTCCTGCAGTCCTGCGTTAATGTGAAAATTATTCTGGAACAAGTATCAAGAAAATTGAATTTTTATAATATTTGTTCTAAGAATTCTCCGATATCGAGTAATGTAATGCATAAAGTGATTTTTTTCAAGGTTTCAAGACAAAACCAGATACTTTCGACAAATATTCAGCGGAAGAGAAAGAAATTGAACCCTCGGATGAAGAAGATGATTTCAATAAAACTGTACCTGAAATAAGAGAACAAATCGTTAAACGACTCTCAAATGCAAGAACTATTCCGGCTTCTTCACAACGAGTTGAAATTGTCCAGGAAATAAGTTCGATAAAACGAAAGAGTCTTGTTGAAGATAAACTAGCAGAGGCTCAGTATAAAGCTGGGTCTGATGCGATAACAATCATAACAGTTAAACCAACATCAAAAGTATCTCAGGAGAAGAAAATAGCATCTGAAGATACTGAAGTGGAAAAGACGCCATCTGATTCCATTTCCAAAATGCCAGACGAACATAAAGAGAAAGAAGCAGAATCACGCATTGATGTATCCGATTTGAAGACACCAGCAGATTCGGATAGAAGAGATTCTATTCTATTGGAAGAAGTCACACATCGACTTGAATCGAAGAAACCTTTACCAAAACTAATAGCAGACGAAGGTTAGTTCATTCTTAAAATTTATTTGTTTGTATATGACTAATAATTTGAAATGCATATATTTTCAACTACAATATTTTTCTGGTATGCAATAATTTCATCAGATGCATGAAACGTGCGTAGGAAGTTTGGAACATCAACTTATCTTCTTAACTTTCACTCTCTCCAATATAATGATTGGTCCCTCATTTGATCTTAATTCGTTATTCTTGATGAAATTGCAAAATGTAATTATTTATCAGTTTTTATCTAATTTATCAACATTCTTTTCTTTTTCGAGAAGTTTCTGATATCATAGGAAGATTTTCGTACATCTCACCAAACGCATAGCGTATCTCAAAATTCAGTCAACTAGTTTTTTTACATATATCACATATACTGAAACTTCTCAAAAGCAGACTCACTTTTTTGCACCTAAAAGTGCAAAAATGTGAGTGTGTAAAAAGACAGTGTGTAAAAAAAATGTTCGTTATCACACATTTTTGATGTATATTCTTATGGATGAATGAAGCGATATAAAATGAAGACGAATGATAGTATTTTTGTTGTTGTGCTATGTTATTCGACACCTTTGTTCATCATCAAATCTATTTATATATTGAAAAAATCGAAAAAATCCGTTGGATTAAACTTAGGTTTTTCTATTTCTCAGTTCTGAGTTTCTTAGTTCTGAAAATTATATTGAAACGGACGTTCCAGTTCCTAATGCAATGTCATTTCATGTGTTCAACTCTCCTTATCTTCTCTATATATAAGATTTGTGATGCTGCATTGACCAGTGAAACATTCGAGCCTACTGTATTTAACCTCTTCTAATGGTGGATGAAATTCAGTGATATTTTCCATCTCATATTTTGGCCGATACTCATGGAGTCACACATGTAAATTATATCTGAATTGATCTGAGTCTGCTTGACTGAGATCAGCTGACTTATCTGTCTCATTAATGATTTATTTCCAATTAAACGCTGAGTGACTAGCATTGATAACATTATTGACACATTATTGTGTCGTTTTCTGAGTTCTGAGCTTCAGTCCACTTACCAATATTGAAATGGGTTCTCTAGAATCCATTTGGAAAACAAATCTTGTCAATAATTTTGTCGAAGAAACTATCACTTCTACTCCGTAGCCGGATTATTTGTTTACACTTCTTCTTTTGGATCCTCAGTGGACGTTGGAAATTACTATGGCTCATCTGATTCCATATGCTGCAGCCTGAAATAAATATATACATGCCATTCCGGTTCACTGTCATAGATTTCGCAGCCACGATATTTGTTTTCTTCCAGGACTTCTTTTTCCGTTAAACTTGCCCTACCTAGTAAAGTGGAGTAGGATAAAGTTTCGCATAACATGTGCCAAGAAAAACAATTGGGTTTTTTGATTTTGTTTGAAACCTCTTTCTCTTTTCTCATACTCTGTTGGACGGCTTAGTTGGTTACGTGTTGAATTCGTGATATTCTGCCTTCAGCCTTCAGCCTATTCAGCCCTTCACATACAGCATTGGTAAGACTGCAAACTCTCACCCCAGATCTTAGTATTGAGAAAAAGTAACATCAGAGAGCTCTGAATCTGAGGTGAAGGCCTATATGCATCTCATGCGATTAGAAGTTGTTCCAATTTCCTCAATTCGAATCTCAATTTAATTTTTTTGTTCCCAATTTTTGATAAGAAATGTTCCCAGTTAGTTTATCCATGTAATCGTATCCAGTTGAGATCCATTCGTGTAAAACTGGTTATCAATATTTTGTTTGCTCATCATCATGGCTTATGTTTCATTTGTGTTTAGGCGCATGTTGTAGGTTTCGCAAAATTATGTTACTTGATGTGTTATATTCTTTTGGCGACCCTGAACTGTGTCTGCAATCAGGACTGTGTCACCAGCATTATTATTGATAAGTATGTCGTTTAGCAAAATTCCGTCATTTGTATTATCCGAAGTCTCTCTGAACATTCTGAAGAATTTGTCTCCAGTCTTGTCAGTTTTTTGGCCTTCAGTTTTCCGGTAATCCACTCGCAGTTTACTTTCGTACTAGAAGAAATCATTTTGCGAACAGTTCTGATTTTCACCCAAAGTATGGAGTTTTCCACGGAGCTTCATCTCAAATAATATCTTTTCGACATTATCAACAAAACGAAGAAGGCAAAACAAGCAGTACTCGTTCAAAAAAGAGAGTACTAAAATGGAAATATTGCGGGAATAGTGCTGAGACCTATTCAGAGTACTGTTTGCACACTGAATATAGTGTCGTGGGATTCACATATAAAAAATTTTAACAAGACGGTGTTCGGTGGCACTTTCAGTTGTACGAGAAGTCTAAAAAATTTCTTCGTTTCGAATAGATTCACTGGTATTCTTCATTTTTCTACTCGTCGTCAAGAAAAATCATTCTACTAGAATATGTTAAATAGCCAGAATAGCATACTCAATGTTGAAAGTCAATTCGTTGGAATGCAATCCATCTACGATAACTTGGTACAAGATTGTCTTGTTGAAACTTTTGTACTTTCAGCGGCTGTGGAGTCACATAGAATGAATGAAGAAATGATAATTTGTTTATTAAAGAGTATGTTTTGTAGGACTACAATATTTCATAGCTAGCTTCTATATGGGGCAGTTGAGATTTTCCATCCTTCTTCATCCCTTGAAACTTGATTTAGCTTTTATGCTCACAATTATAAAAAACTTACTATTTCAATTTATATTCAATTTTCAATTTCAATTCATGGAATATAAAGAGGTCACATAGAGACTAATCCCCGCAATTCTGTTATATTCCAACCAAAATCCCACCGAATAATTCGAAACGTTCATTATGAATGACCTTGGGGAACAATTTGTAACATAATTTATGTTGACTTCGATATTCAGGCTGTTTAAGAGACTAGTTGACATGATGATTCCATAACTTTAATCAGTTTTTTTCTATCACGTCAAGTTTTTTTTCTACAGTTGTTGCGCATACTACTACGCTTCCCGTATAATTAATCAATAATATTGGTAGTTATACGCGATAATATGGTATAATATGGTAATCAATTATATTAATTAATCGAAATTGATTATATGGTTCAACCCCAATAGGTCATCCAGTTTCTTTGCATGAAGAATACGAAGACATAAAGAAGGTCATTGACTTGATACAACATAACATACACCATTTGCTCATCTGTGTTGACGATGAAATGGTTTGAATCCTTCTTGGTCAGCAACAAAACACTATCCCTGTTTTCTATCTATGTGGGACAGCAGTGCTCATGAGGAGCATTGGGTACAGCTAAAGTGCCAAGATCTGACCTGAAACATGGTGATCAAACATTCTAAGCCAGCCACTTGTCGACAGAAAGAACATTATATTTGCGCCTTTGCATATAAAACTAGGTCTCACTAATCAATTTGTTGAAGCTTTGTCAATTGAAGGGGACTGTTTTAAGTATATCATTTGGGCATTTCCTAGTTTGTCATATGAAAAGATGAATGCTGGTGTCTTTGATAGGCCACATATTCGGCAATTAATTAAAGATGATTGTTTCATTGAAACAATGACCGAGCTTGAAAAAAATGCTTGATTGACATTCAAAAGTATCGTCAAGGACTTTCTTGGAAACACACGAGCCCAGAACTACGTCGAAATTGTTCAACAACTCTTAGAAAGCTTTTAAAAGCTTGGCTGTAACATGAGTGTTAAACTGCATTTCTTACATAGCAATTGTATAGAAATATGGAGTCTAATTTCTCGCAAGGAAATTTTACCCTAACAAGGCCTCGATCTGCCTACCCCTTGTCAGGGGGTTAATCACTTTCCGACTGATGGACAACCAATTTAAGGCCCAATTCTTCCGATTCCTGGAAATCGGTATGAAAGGGTTTCGGTGCTGGCAAGGCCTCAATCTGCCTACTCCTTGTCAGATGAATGAGTTTTGATGTAGAACTGATTTTATTAAGAAACTCACTCATGAGAGTGTGGTGAAATCACTATATTCGCAATATTTGCGTTAACCTAGATACTGATTGCCTAATACATTGTTATGAAATATTTACCTATTCTAACTATGCAAATCTCTTCAAAATCTTCAAGATTCTGAACAGCTATCTTGCTAACTTCCCAAAAAATCTTGGCGCTGTTAGTGATGAATAGCGTGAGCAATTGCAGCAACATTTGAAGGCCACGGAGGCAATGTATCAAGGTAGATTGGGTGCCAATATGATGGCTGACTATTGTTGGAGCATTAAGCAAGAATGTCCCTAGATTGAACATTCTAGTTATAAGCGAAAATTGTAACCCTTTTTAATTTTTGTAAAAACACAATTAACTTCGAATATTATAATAACCTTTGTATGAATGAAATATTCTAGAATGTTTGGTTAGTCCCACTTTATTTACCTCTGTATGCCCATTTTGTATGACTTTCAGGGTAAAGAGAGGGTATCCTGTAGTTTAAAAAATTGATGATATTTAGACAAAAATAAGTCACATATCTGAGACAACAAACTTGCTGTTCTCCAGTAGCATTATTATGATTATGGTAACGCGTATCACATGAGGCAATATCATCTCTGACAAAATTCTAAAGCTATCTTAAAATTTACAGATCCGAAATCTCCAAAATTCTCGAGAACTCCACCACCTAGCCCAGCAGATTTCATAATGAGAGAGAAGGAAGCAACCACAGCTCAAGGTGAGTTTTCCTTTTTCCTCAAACTTTTTGAAGCATTGCTTATTTAGAATTTGATCACACGAAATATATACTTCGTTATGATATAACTAGGGACCAAGTATATATTTTGCGGTGAATGTGTGGCATATAAACGAAGTGAAATCGATATTCTAACACTTTTATTTTTATAATCCTATTATGAAGACTTCATGCGAAAACTCATAAGTTCCTGAATTAATCAGCTATATATTTGTACTGGAAATATCAATAATTATTAATCCCAAGAACGTTTATTTTTGGTTCTTGCTTTCCTTTGTAGCCACTTGGGTGATTGGATTCATATGATTTTTCTCGGTATTGTGTCGAAAATATTTTTCAAGGTACGGAGTATAGAAAATTAATCCGCATATTTCTTTCTAATTCAATTGATACAACACGAAAGAATAGACTTGTAGGGATTCAGGCTCATTGGATTAATATAATGTTTCTTTGTACTCGTCGGAATTGAGTTAGTATTTTGCGAGCTTCCGCGAGAGTGTCTTGGTGCCGATAGGTGAGTTTATTGTCAATAATAATTCACAACTTATTACCATGTACCCACCAAAATATAAATATTCCAAGAAATTCGTTCAATATGCCACACAAATGGAGTTTGCAGTCGGATAATTATTTTATATTATTTCGATTCAGTAGATTAGGTAGAATTGTCAGTATATTCTTTCAGATGCCACTTCGTTTTCTCAAAACATACATTATCCATTACATAGATATCCTTAGAAAATATATAATATTTCATTGAAACAGTTTCAATTACTCCCTAAGGAATGAAATTTAGATGTTGAAGCAAAGAACTTCCTGAATGCTTAAC
Organism: Henosepilachna vigintioctopunctata; assembly: GCA_030704895.1. NCBI lineage: Eukaryota > Metazoa > Arthropoda > Insecta > Coleoptera > Coccinellidae > Henosepilachna > Henosepilachna vigintioctopunctata. The sequence goes on from JARQZJ010000045.1 coordinate 404,184, forward strand.
TAATTTTAACCAAAACTAACAGAAAATAAATCATGACATTTACTTATAGTTCACAGTGAATTCCCTCATATTTCCTTTAGCTTTTGCCATGTAGATGTTTGCAACATTAAGGTGATGATGCTTGGCTTTTGACCTTGTTTCGAATATTTAAGCCTAAATGGTTCTTATTCTTAAATGAGTTTTTTCATTTACGAATGGAATTCAAGCATTTCTTCACGATAACGTAACTGTTTCTGCTTGAATTTTTAACTTGCAGAATCAATTATTCAAATTTCAGTAATAGGTCATCACGGCCAAATTAAAAGAAATTTCTCACTACAATTAAAAAATGAACTATTGCTTCATTAATATTGGATATGATTATTTTTGGTAAGGGAGCAAATAGAGAATTTTGGAATTTATTCGAGTTTGACATTTTAACATGAGGGGAAATTATTTACTCCTTACCCCATCATTCATAAGACACATATAGGAAGTAGCAACTAGAATAGTGAATAGAATTTGAATACGAAATCTAAGTTTACAAATACACTAGTGTGCCAGATTGAAGAAAGTTGGGTTGGTTGCATTCTGTAAAGTTTAAATCTTGCAAGAAAAATCCAAAATCAGGCTTTGGAATTTTTCAATAAAATATACCTCCTACAGCTGAAATATTTAGTATGTTCTCTTAATTTCAGTTGTCATACCGCAGTTATAAGGGATCAGAAAACTTGAAACGGGGGTTTCGCTTATAACTTGGTGGAACATTACGTTGAATAATAGTAAATTGAAATTGAAACACTTGGCTTTGTAAAGGGTGTTTTTTTAGAGGTATAGAACTTCAAATTGCAATGAAAAAACGATGGATCATTCCATTGACAAGAATTTTTTTTTATTCGAAAGATAATCTTGTGGCATTACATTTTGAATATGATTTAAATTCAGATTTAGATTGACGGCATATGACCGCCACAGCTGGCTCGGATGTAGTCCAATCTGGACGTCCAATTTTCGATGACTTTTTCTAACATTTGTGGCCGTATATCGGCAATAACACGGCGAATATTGTCTACCAAATGGTTAAGCGTTTGTGGCTTATCTGCATAGACCAATGACTCCACATAGCCGCACAGAAAGTAGTCTAGCGGTGTTTAATCACAAGATCTTGCAGACCAATTCACAGGTCCAAAACGTGATATTTGGCGGTCACCAAACGATTCAATAAATCGATTGTGGCACGTCTTGTTGAAACCACAGCTCCTGGACATCATGGTTGTTCAATTCAGGAATGAAAAAGTTAGTAATCATGGCTCTATACCGATCACCATTGACTTTAACGTTCTGGCCATCATCATTTTTGAAGAATTACGGACCAATGATTCCACCAGCCCATAAAGCGCACCAAAGAGTCAGTTTTTCAGGATGTAACGGTGTTTTGACATACACTTGAGGATCATCTTCACTCCAAATGCGGCAGTTTTGTTTTTCGACGTAGCCATTCAACCAGAAGTGCGCTTCATAGCTAAACAAAATTTACGCGATACGTATTCCGCACAGAAGCTTTATTTTCGAAATGAAATTGCACTATTTGCAAGCGTTGTTAAGGCGTGAGCCTATTCATGATGAATTGCCAAACCAAACTAAGAATAAATCATTTCTCTGCTGCTAAATCGGTCGCCATCTTCAACAGTTATGCCAACTTGAAATTCTATACCTCTAAAAAAACACCTGTTATGATTGAAACAATTGCAATTAACAATGGCTATAAACATTAACGAACGGCTAATGGATTCGTAATCACAGTACATCACCCAACAATTATTATCATTCAACTTATTAAATCATGGACCAACACACACACTAATGCATTCACCGTGGCTCGAACCCGAATCTTTCCGCACCATAGTCGGTTGTTGTCCCCACTCAGCCACGGAGGACGGCACTGATACGTACGTTGACTCACTGGTCGTCGTTATACCGTTGACCTCTGGTCAAAAAGATTGTCATTCAAAAAATATCGATACGAACTGCTAAGTCACTGCTGAAAATCACCGGTGACTGATAGGTCGCCATCGCCGCTATACCGGTGACCTAGTACCGATATGCTGTAACTCTTTCATATATCGGATTGAAGTCTATGATTACAATTTCTTGGGCGCATTTGATGTCGCAGTGCTGAGTCATTGTAATAATATAGATATGAAATGTATTTTATTTGGATAAAATACAATGCAATAAATTTTCTCTTATACGAGGTCTGTTCAAAAGAAAATGTGAATTTTTGCAATCTGTGCACATTCGATTATGGAAACTTATTTTTTGTTATGTTAGTACACATGTGTTTTTCATATGCTGACATTATCGGCCATTTTAAACCAGTAGTTTGTTTTTGACGACTGAAAAGCTTTGTCATGTTTGTGTGTTCTTCGATTTTATACTTTTGCAAAAAATGTATCATAGAATCTGTATTAGATTCTGCTTTGAAGATGGAAAAAGTGTCCCAGCGCACTCAAAATGTTGATGACGAAGAGCGTGCTGGAGCTGCAACCACGTCAACCAGCGACGAATACATCCAAACAGTGAAGAAGATGGCTATGGAAAATCGTTGAATCACTTTTAGGGAAGTTGCAGAGGATGTTGGCATATCAATCGGCTCATGCTTCGCAATGTTCTTACATGTTTTGGGTATGAAACGTGTGGCAGCGGAGATTGTTCCGACATTGCTAAATTTTGAGCAAAACAACGTCGCTTAGTTGTATCGCTCTTAGTAAAACAACTTAGTATTGCTCAGGAGTTGATGAATGACGTTAACGACGATCGAGATTTGCTCATGAGGGTCACAATTGGTGAGGAAACGTAGATATATGAATACGACCTCGGAACTAAGTCTCAATTATCCTAATGGAAGCAGCCAGAAGAGCCTTTAACAAAAACAAACTTGCCAAGTCGGCTCAAACTTGAAGGTTTTGCTCACTGAGTTCTGAGTTCTCACTGACAATCGTACTAAGGTCGTACGGTTGATAAGGAACAATACAATGAAGTTATGCAACGTTTTCGTGAAGCAATACGGTTCAAGGATCGAAATTGTGGTGAGAAAAGTCATGAATCTACATCACGATAATGCACCAGCTCACACATCAGTGCTTGTTCGTGATTTTTGGCCAAAACCCAAATCACCGTATTCACCAGATTTAGCTCTCTGCGAATTTTTCCTATTCCCAGAAATGTAGAGATCAATGAAGGGAAAGCGTTTTGACACAATTGATGAGATGGTGTTAGAATCGAAGAACGAGCTGATGAGTATACCGAAAAGTGCTTTTCAGAAGTGTTCCGAGGATTGGATAAAAAGCGCTGTCAAAATAGCATTATATCTTAGGGGTATCACTTTGAAGAGACGAAATGGATATCAACGAATGAATAACTACTTTGGAAAAAGTAGCAAAATTCACTTTTTCTTTTGAATAAACCTCGTACATAAAAACGATAAGATATTAGCATCTTTGCATTTTGAAACAAATGGAAGAAATTCACATCCAACCCTCATATTGGGAACACTCTACAAAGTAATGATCAGATATTCGGTATTGTATTTTTGTCCAATTTCCGAAACTCGTTCCGATTTTGCGTTTCTGCTCGAACGGCAACGTATTTTGAATAATAATATTTTTTGAGCACACTCAAACAACTGTTTATATTATCATCCCTTGTTATTATAGGCATGTTGCGACATATATTAACAATGTCTGGCACGCTTTGTGTTAAATATTGGTTCACATAACTTTCGAGTATATCTCTATGGCTCTCTTACTAGTTTGATTGCTGTCATTCATGCATGAATACCACGAGTTTCATTTCAATTTGCTTTATATGAGTATTCTTATTCTATTTCTCATAAACTCCACTTTAACCAGATATGCATTATTTCAACTTTATGTTGATAGCTCTCATACAAATTCTTCCCTTTCCCAATATTCCAATTGCTTGATAGTGGCCTTTAAAGTGTTTTAGTTTGTATTAATGTTATTTATTTGGGTTAGAATATTACTGAACCTTCGATTGTAGATAATATTTCAATGATATCGCTATGTATAGAACAGGAAACTAAGTATTTCTTTCGATTGGCAGAGATATAATCAAACGAAGTAGCACATTTGAAATTAGTTGAGTAATTTGAACGTTAACCGGTAGCCTGCGTGTAGAATATATTATCGAAAATTTTTTGAAAATATCGAAAAAGTTCATAAATTATAAAACATTCCATTGCAAACTCCATAGTTGATCAAATATTTTATACGTTGATGTGTATTGATCGACAAAATTGATGAATTTACAAAAATTCAAAATGAAGTGAATCCTATTTTTCCTGAAATTATGGAATTTTCATTGCACTAAAGAAGTTGAATTTTGTGAATCTATCAGTTTTTCAGACATATCCAGGCCTCGGTCAACATGTAGCAAAGGCTACTCAAGGTTTGTGAAAAGTTTTTGATTGAATTATTAGTTGTGCATCACATTTAACGAAATTATTTGTGTTTTATACTACCAAATGTACACATAAGACGACTTGGGTTACTTATTTTAGAATATTTGCTTATGTCGTTATTGCTATACGGCTTCTGAAAAACTTGACGCCACAAGCGGCTGTATATATAGCTGTCGTCATTCCTTCTGTCCTATCCCAGCAACATTTCACACACTTTCATATTCATTCACCAGTCATCGGCAAGAATCAATGACCTAATGATTTATTTTCTGATTGAAAATTTTCTTTAACTTGATATTAAACTTATACAATCTACACTCTATTTATATTACATGATAGAACTTCCTTATCCACCCTTGTGTATTTTCCCTACGACAGCATCAACCTCATCTCCTCAAGATGATGATGAATCTATGGATCCGGATGGTTTTCGCGAATATCAACTCGTAGAATACACACCTACTCGTGATTGCGCTGAGGATGGTCTTCTACCGAATCTCACTGAAAACCTTGGATCTGTGGAATTGAAACGAAAGTTGACATATACTTCTTTAACTAAAACACCAGCTGTATTACGTAAAAGGTTAGCATCTACTGAAGATTTGGATAATGAATCTATCATAGTAGATTTTGCTGTGCGCTCATTCGTGCCTTTATCACATAAGGAAGTTATTCCTACTTCTCCATCAGAAAAAGGCATTCGAGATTCCAATAAACCAGAAAAGTCTGAAAAATTTGTTCAAAAATCACATCCACTGTCTCAAGAATCGGACAACTTATTGAAAGAAACTATTCACTCTGAGAAAGAAGTTGTCAAAATTTCATGGATACAACATTCCGATGACTCTACAAGGACTTATCATAAAACTGAAACAATCCACAAAATAGGTAGAAGTTATGCAGATAACAAATCTCCTCAAAGAGTTTCCAAGGAAGAAATAATAGTTGGACGAATAAATCCCAATGATTCAGAAGAAAAAGTTTCTGATGAACCTGCAGTACTTTCACTAAATTCTAGAATAAGTAGGATAGAAGATGGATCTGAGGAGAATATAATTAATGCAAATGATTCAACTGACTCAACTAGAGAAAACGAAATATCAATCGTTTATGAACCAGCCAAATCGAATCCAATTTATGCAAAAGAAACGAATATCGAGTCCTTTAAGAGTGAAAAGTGAATGAAATTGGCGATGATCTGTTGCTTGAAGATGATGATAGTGCCTCTCATTATATTTCTGATACTGGAATATTCACGAGAGACGAAAGCCTCACGGAGGATGAACAGTTGAAACTGAATCAACCTGATCCAATTTCAGACACAACTTTGAAACATGAAACTGCTGATTTCACTTTCGATGCTGGTGGTTATAATTTTGAAGATGCTGAGTTAACAGATGCAGGAATGAGTCCTATTCTACCAGATGAGTCAGTGTTAGCAGAGTCCAATGAATACTTTACTGATGCTGCAACTAGTCCTATCGACTTCTCGGATTCATGTTCCCATCCATCTCAAAAAATTGAAACCTCAGAAACCGGGACATCCACTGATCAAGTGGGAACCAAAGACGCTTCAAATAGTCCGATAAGCTGTGAGGATAGCAATTATTCATCCCTCTCTGAAAAAATGTCTTCGAATTATGAGAGAAAAGGATCTGGCGATGTGAAATTCATAATTAAATACTTAGAAGAGAAAATAATTTCGAAACCACCTCATGATCTGAAGAAACTGAAGCCAGATATGCAAAGTTATGATGACGAAATATCTGGCAAAATGAATGAAGAAATCTCGCTTAGACTTTCTTCAGAAACATTAGCACCATCGGATGACGAATCGAACAGCATTTCATTAAAGTGTGATGCTATATTGGTAAATCGTAAGAAATCTGTGGACCATAAAATAGCCAAGCTTCAGCAAATGTTTGTTGCCACAGATATAGTCGATAATATTTCAGATATAAGAACCTCTCCTACTGTTCCAAGTGGCAAAAAAGCTGAAGAACGTTCTGGCCATCAAAATATTGACAGTAAAATATCGGCTCTACAAAAAATGTTGGAACGATCTTGTAATGAACAACTTTCTGATTCGAGTAAACAAAGTCTTCTTCTAGCTCAAACGTTTCCGAGTTGGAAAATTCCATTGAAATTAACGGTGAAATGCATGAAAAACATCATGTCAAACATAAACGAGAACTTTTCGAAAATCTTGCTAATTCTGGAAGAAACATTGATGGTAAAACGATTTTCACTGAACACAATAAACCTCAATTTTCTAATGATTCACACCAAATGAATAGAAGCTTCACGGACAGTGATGAAAAACTACTACAGACTGGAATCGGTAACCAACTGAACAGTGGAAAATTCGAGATTGTGACGAAAATCGCTGGAGAATTATATTCACCTCTTCCTACCTCTGAGAAAATGAAAGAAAAAGTGGAATCGGTTGAAGTTGTTGCAGAATGTAATCTATCAGAATTAGAAAAACAAATTATACAAGACTCTAGCATTGAGGAAACATTATTAAAGACAAACGAAATAGATAATTCAGAACTCTCAAAACTCGAAACTGACTCACCTAATTCTGGAGAAGTAGAACCTCCATGTATCAAAATTGTTTGTAAGCCGCAACCGCCAGTTCGACTACTAAGTCTACATATTTATTCAATTGAAAAAACTGAAGATGAATCTGATCAACTATTTAGCGCAGAGTCGTTCAGACCAGAAGATGTTATTCTCGATGAAAAAAACAAAACAGAGGAAGAATTTGAGAGAGAAAAAAATACTGGAGAGCTCTCTTCATCCCTCGTTAATGTGGAAGAATCACAGAAACAAGCACAATTGAAGGAAAATGATATAGTTTGTGAATTATCAGAATTAAATCAACAAATTTTGCAAGACATCAGAAATGTTGGACCAGTATTGAAAATAAACGAGAACGAAAATTCGAATAGATCAAAATTCGATATTAACTCATCTGATCTTGCAGAACAAGAACCTCAATGTATAAGAAAAAAGCGTGAATCGAAAACTTCACCTCTTTTTTCGGCTGAGGAACTGTGGAGAAACCGATCGAGAAATCAGATCAAAAGATGGTCAGACCCAAATATGAACCTCGTGGAAAACCTGTTGAAACCAAGGACGATTTTGAAATAAAACAAGTTGCTGCAGAGCTTTCTGCGTCTTTGTTACTACAGAAGAGTCAAAAAAAGGAGAACAATTGGAGGAAATGAACGCAATGCGTCCATCACAATCAGACCATCAATTTATACCAGACATCAAAAATGCTGAAACAACATTGGAAACGAATGAAATAGAAAATTTTGAGAGATCGAAATTAGATATTGGCTTATCTAATCTGCAGAAGCAAGAACCTCAATGTATCAAAGCAACTCACGAACAGGAACATCCAACTCAATTGTCCAATCTTCATATTGGGGCAACTGAGAAAACTGAAGAAGAACTGAATAAGAAATTAGACGAAGAGATACCTAGACCAGAATATGTACCTCTAGAAGAAAGTGTAGAAACCAAGGAAGAAATTAAAATGAAAAAAATTGCTGGAGAGCTATTTTCTCCTGTTGCTACTGACGAAAAATCACAAGACGATGGACAATTGAAAAAATTGGATGTAATTTGTAAGTTATCGGAATTGGAAGAACAGATTATTCAAGACATTTCAAATACTGAAGTGGTGATGAACACAAAGGAAATAAAAGATTCCGAAAACTCGAAGTTTGAGAATGACTTGTCAAATCTTGGAATAGATGAACCTCAATGTACTAAAATTATTTGTAAACCGAAACCTCCAAGTCGACTGCTAAATCTGCATGTCCATTCAATTGAAAACCGACAATTGAACGAAGAATTTTCCAAGCCTGAATATGAATGCCCTGAAGAAACTGGCAGAAACGATATGTTCGACCCGTCTTTGGAAAAAGTGAAACAAACTGGTGATTCACAAAATATATTGAAAAATGTACTACACATACATGAATGTATTGTGACAGAAGTATCTGGTATTCCTTTAGAAATTGTCGAAGAGCCATGTTTGAAGAAATGTATATCTCATCAGCAAACACAAGATGATACCATAGACGATTTAATTGTGGAACAAACGCCTCCTCGTTATAACGAAGATATCAGTTGTGAGGATATCAAAAAGTTCATGTCGGAAGTTTTGGAAGTATCGCAACGTATTAAGGAAGATATTAAAGAGTTGAAACCAGATTTGACACCCACTCCAGATGGAGTTGTTGTTGCCATTTTTCCGTCAGAAAAAGAACTATCTATGACTCTGCAAGAAAAAACTTATATGACTCAGAAGATTACCATTCCTATGATTGAAAGCGTAGACGAAACAAAAGCGAATGTAGAAGAAGCACATTTGGTTGCAGAGACAGGAAACGCTTCAGAATACCCAGATACATTTGAAGAAACAAAGTTTCCTATAACGGAAAAAACTTTAACTGATAATGATAAGAATATAATAGTGCATCCAGCTTTGAATGAACGAGACCAATTTGTTGATAATGAAGTTGATTCTTTTTCGACGCATGAAAAAACACATGATGCTGAAAAGATTCACAGTGATCACGTAGAATATGAAATAACAAAAGCAGAGCTTGAAAACGAAATATATTCTGGAACAAGTTTCGAACCGCTCCAATCAAAAATCGAAAGAAGTTCACAGATTAGTCAAGATGATTGTATGAAAAGTGACCCTTCGAATATCATGAAAAAGAAATTGAAACTAGAAACTGAAGAAGTGAAACTATCAGAGCCTGAGAAAAATCCAGTGTTAGAGTATGAGGTTACAGGAATTTCTATACGTGCAGAAGATTTACGTAAAAAATCAGATTCATTTACGGATATGCCTGATGTAAAGGCAGAAGAACTTGAAGTTGATGGAATCATCTCGAACAAAATGGCATTCGTAGGTACCAAAACAGATGCACATTCATCATCTGAGGATACCAACCCAGAAATTGGAGATAGACGGAATACTTCCGAAATTTCCCTTTCGGTTAGTCATTTGAAGAATGCATCTCATGAAGACAAAATGCCACGTGGAGTAACCTCAAAATCGAAAATATCTGCTGAAACTCATCAAGATTCTGATGAAATCAAAAATGATCAAAGATCTGCTCATGACATGATAAGTAGTATAAGTATTGCGAATACTGAAGGCGGTCAGAAATTGTACTCTGATGAGAAAGGTGCCTCTCCCAATGAAGATAGAGGAGCTGTCATACCTCTTTCAGCAAGCTCAAAAACACTCGATGTACTGAATATTAAAGAAACAATTACATCTGAAGAAAATATCAATAAGCCATTATTATCAGGTGGATATATAGAAACAAACATGGACAAAGACCTCAGGAAGGATGAATCAAGTGAACAACAAATCAATAAACAAATTTCTGCTGAAGATGAAGTAGCTGAGTTAATGCGAGTAGCAAAATCACCAGAAGAAATAGCTAATATTTCACATGAAAAGAAAAGGCAAGCTCATGAGAACCTTCAAATTGAAACTGATACTGACTTCTGTAAAGAATTTTCTTCAGAAAAACCTAACGATTCAAATGAACAATGTGAGATCACAGTAGGTACTTCCATGTTAGAATTTGAGAAAAATGAAAACGTTTCTAAAATATTTTTACCAGCTACACCGATCGTGAATGAAACCTCATCGATCGTTAAAGGGAAAACTCTGGACTCGACATCACAAAGAAATGTTGAAAATGATGAACAAAAACGCATCTCAGATTTTAAAATTGATCCTCTCATGAAGGAAGAGCTCGTTAGTCCTTCACTCGAATCAGGTGTCATTCACCAGAATTCAGATCCAAATGTTGAAAAATTTTCTACACAATATACGAAACTAGAATCAATTGAGAAAATAACTGAAACATTGAAATCAGCGGAAAACATCAAGAATATATCAGAAACAGTTGTGCTTCTGGATTGTGATTCCAAGATCATACATGAAATGAAACACTATAGTAGTAAAAGAGCAGAAAAATATGAAACAAGTACTTCTGAATTGATCATCAAATCAGAAAAAGTGTTTTATGGAAAACAAACACAAAAAGATAGCGAAGAGGAATACAGCTCATCGAGCGCAACTGTTTTAGAACCACTTGAAACAACTCATTCTGATCAGAAACCTCCGAAATTGCTTAACACCGAAAAAACATTACCCAGTTCTTCTCCGATAGTTGGAGTTAGAGAAATGGGAAATGAAAAAAGACCACTGATTTCGTTGAAAGTGACGATTTTCTTATTGCTTCAAATTCAACAACCCGCGAGAATCTGCCTTTTCAATTATCAAATGAGTATAATAAGCAGATCAGTTCTCAGCTGTTGCAAGCAGAAAGGAAACATATATCTGATACCTTAGTACATTTCATGCGAGATGCAAAAGAAATAAATGATTCATTCGAAATGGATGAGTCACGCATTGATCGAATTTCGATAAGAACTACCCAATTAGAATCGGATTCGCAAGTAGATTGTGGCGATGAGGCATTACCAGAGGTGGGTTCATCTTGTCCTGACGACGGAGTCTCGGATATTAGTGAAATTAAAGGCTATCAAGTTGTCTCGAAAGAAGTTCATGAGCCTTCTGGAGAAACACCAAACAAAGGTCATGAAATTTTTTCTAGTCAACACAAGAGGTTTCTCGTACCGATAGCCCCCTTGACGTCATCTGAAAATGTAGTAATTTCTGGTGAAGAGAGTAATGAAATTACAAATGATGAAGAGTTGTATCATGAAACCGTGGAAGCTAAAGAAATTGGATCTGTTGTTGAAAAAATTGTTGAGACTTGTTACAATCTCCAAAGTGATTCAATGGATAATATCAAAACAGAAAAGGAAAAATTTGAGGAAGAGCCATGCCAAAGAGACGAAGGTTTTGAGAAAATCATTTCAACGACAATAGTTAATCAAAACATACTAAAACCACAAAGTCAAGTATCAATTCCCATTCTTGATGACCCAAAAATAACTCATGCAAAGTTATCACGTGCAGAAGAAAACTCAAAGGGTGTGGAGAAAGAAAGGACTTGTGATGTTGGTGGGGGTTCCGATTCTATACGAGAAAAAATGTCTTCACAAAAAGTTTTGCCTGAATCGTGTAGGACCTCTCATGATGGAATGGAAAAATTTCCATTGATATTACAAGATAAAAAATATTCTAGAAATGAAAAACGAAGTGCAGAGTTAAGAAAAGACGAACCGGGTGGTGAACAGGAGGAAATAATCCGAGAATTCGCAGAATCGAACGTACCAATTGCATCTTCTGAGGTACAACCTTGTGACAAAAAATTGGATGAAGCACTTGTTGAATCACAATATTCGATATCTGGTGAAATGAAACCTAAGATAACTCTTCCATCTAAATCAATCAAGAACAAAATTGTTGAAACGGTTGAGTCTAAAAAGGAATCGAAAATTCCAACTATGGAAAAAGCTTTATTCACTGAAATATCGAAAGAAATTTCTGAGACCAAGAAGTATAACGACCTAGCAGAAACATCCTTTACTGAAACAGACAATTTTGGGAATAGACATGAGATATATTCAGTAATGTCTAACTATGGAGAACACACGACTTCTTTAGATCTATCGAAGAAATCAGAACAATCAGAAACACAGTACCCAATCGGTATATGTAATGAGATTTTGTGCGAATTCGATGAAAATGAAGAATCAATTGAGTCACCAAAAACAACCAAGCAGTCTACATGTATTACAAATGAGTACCGTACTGATTCATTTGGGACTGCATTCTCCGAGACAAAAACGAAAATAGGGAATATACCATCAGCAGCGAAGCCTGAAAGAACAACAAACAAATTACAGTTTTCAATTGATTCATCCGAAGTATCAGAATCGGAGTTGGTGAAAAATATTCAATGGCAGGTATCAACAGTTTCATATTCAACTGAATCCTCTGCGTCACTGAAGAATGTAAGTGAGGAATTACTGAAAAAAACAGAGTTGACTACTCCAATAAATAAACAACTTCAATCAAGCGTTCAATCAGAATACGCAAGTATCAACACAGAAGCAGGAATGCATCCAACTGATGCTGAAGCAAGGTTTCTAGAGAGGAATAGGAAATTACTAACTGCAAAACAACAAAATTTAGATCATTCGTCTGAACAGCAACTACATGATAAGGAAGAGAAAAACGCTATTGACTTCGACATGAACTTGACTGCAGAATCTTCTGTGAACGAACCTATGCGTCAAAATGAGACGGTTTTTCTCGAAGAGTCACCTCTGAAATCAGTAGGTTCATTGTCTAAGGAGGGGCAATCTTTTGTTGAATCGTACGAAAATACAACAACTGTGAAACCACAAAGGGTATCAAAATTGTCAGTAGAATACACTATGAACGTACCAACAGACTCGCATAAAAATGAACCGATCACTCGAACAGAACAATACGTTTTTGAACCTGCAATGTCGGATTCGCCAATGACTACAAAGGTTAATTTTCCCATGGACTCAGTTCAACAAAAGTTATTCTCTCAAACTGTAATTGACCAATCATTAGATACAACAGAATTGACAACGGAATGCAGTATAAAATTGACACCAGAATGTTCCGAGGAGAAAACAATGGGTCGAAATGTGAGTTTCATGGAAGAGTCGCGTATGAGAACGATTTCTTCATTGACTAAAGGAGAGCAATCTTTTGCTGACTCAAATGAGGAAATCATACTTTCACGAAGCCAAGATATTTCAACTGTGAAACTACAACACCAATCAGAATCACCAGAAAATTACGATACCAATATAGCGAAAGATTCGTCCCAAAACAAACCTATGGCCAGAATAGAAAAATATGCTTTCGAGTCTGATAAATTGGTTACGCCAACAACCACAAAAGTGCAGTCTCTCATTAGGACAGTGGAAGAAATGTCATCTTCTCCAAAACGAGAGTTTGTAATTGAGCAATCATTAGGTACATCAGAGTTGACAAAAGAATGCTATAGGAACACGACAGCAGAATTTTCTGAGGAGAAACCAATATATCAGATTGAAAGAAATTCTTCCGAAGAGCTATCTCTGAAATCAGTAACTCCATTGAATTTAGAAAAGCGATCTGCTTATGTCTCAGACGAGAAGATGTCACCTCCTTATTGCGGAGATGTTTCACCTGTTAAACCACGACAGAAACCAGAATCCCAGAAAAATTATGATAAGAATATACAAAAGATTCTATCCAAAAAGAACTCACTACTCCAACAGAAAAATATGCTCCCGAACCTATTCAATCGAATACGCCAATGGTCACAAATGTGCAGTCTTCCTTTGGTTCAGAGGAACAAAATTCATCTTCCCAGAAAGGAGAATGCAATATGAAAACAACATCAGAATTTTATGAGGAGAACAAATGCATCAAAATGAAAGAGGTTTTTACGCTAAATCACCTATGAAAACAGTAACTTCGCGGACTACAGAAAAGCAACTTGATACTGACTCAAGTAAAAAATTTACGCATTCAACAAACGAAGATATTTCACCTGTTAAACCACAGAATGAATCAGAATCACCAGTGAATTGCACCACGAATATCTCAACACAAAAATCTCGAAAAGAATCGATCCCTCAAAGAGAACAATATGTTTTCGAATCTACAGTGTCGGATACTCGAACGATGACGAGAAAGCAGCCTGAGAGTGACAAAGTAAAAACAGAGCCATCCACTTCTATACGAGAAGTTGTATTCGAGGAATCATTAACAACGTCAGAAATAGGAGGAGAATGCAAAATAAACACAGAATCGAAATTTTCCGACGAGAATTTAATGCTCGAAACTCATACACGTCCTTTCGAGCAGATATCTTTGTCATCAGTTACTTTATTAACTCCAGAGAAGCCACCATTTACTGGCTCACAGGAGGAAATATTACCTCTTCAAAGCGAAGATATTTCACCTGTTCAACCACAGCAGAACTCAGAATCACAGAAAAATTACGATACGAATGTTCAAAAGGTTCTCTCCAAGCGGAACCCATGAGTCGAATAGAAGAATATGCTTTTGAACCTGCAAAATCGGATAAGATATTGACTACTAAGGAACAGTCTCCCATTGAATCAGTGAAAGCAAAATCAACTCCTCTGAAAGGCGAGATTCTAACAGGAGAATCATTAGATACATTAGAACTGACAAAAGAATACAATATGCACACAACATCAGGCGAGAAACCAATGCAACAAAATGAAAGTCTTTTCAAACAGTCATCTCTGGAATCAAGTTACTCCATTGACTTCAGAAAAGCTTTCTTTTTCTGACTCGAAGGAGAAATTGTCGCATCTTCAATGCGAAGATTTTTCAACTGTTAAACCACAGCAGAAATCAGAACCATCGAGAAATGACACTACGAATGTTCCAGAAGATTCTACGCTAACGACCACGAGAGTGCAGTCTGAGAAGATAACTCTTCTGAAAGAAACGTTATCTTCTACGAGGAAAGAGTTTTCAGTCGGACAATCATCAGATACATCCGAATTAACAACAGAATACAATGTGAACAGAATAGCAGAATCTCCCGAGGAGAAACCAAAGCGTCAGAATGAGAGAAGTCCTCTCGAAGATACATCGCTAAAATCGAATACTCAACTGATTTCAGAAAAGCGATATTCAACTGACTTAGAGGAGAAAATATCACCCCTTGAAGATATTTCATCTGTTATACCTCAGCAGAAAGCAGAATCACGGAAAAATTACGATACGAATGTACCAAAAGATTCGTTCCGCAAAGAAACCATGACTTTAACAGAAAAATATTATCTTGAACCTGCACAGACTATGATCACAAAAGTGCAGTCTCCCATTGACTCAGTGGAAGAAGAGTCATCTTCTAACAAAGAGGAGTCTCAAAAGGAGTTGTTCACTCAGAGAGAACAATATGCTTTCCCACATACAATCTCGGTTACTTCAATAATCACAAAAAAGCAGCCTGAAAATGACACAGTGAAAACAGAATCTTCTACCCCGGTAGAAGGGGTTGTAATTGAGCAATCACCAAGCGCGTCAAAATCGACAACAGAGTACAAAATAAGCACAGCACCAGAATCCTCCGACGGCAAACTATTGCTTCAAAAAGGAAGACGTTCTTTCGAACAAGCATCTCTGACATCAGTTATTCCATTGACTCCAGAAAAGCGATCATTTATTGACTCAAAGGAGAAAATGTCACCTCTTCAGAGCGAAGGTATTGAACATGTCAAACCACTGGACAAATCAGAATCACCGGAAAATTACGATACGAAATTATCAAGAGATTCTTCTCGAAAACAACCCACAATTCCAACAGAAAAATATGCTTCAGAACATGTAACGCTGGGAACGCTAATAACCACAAAAGTACAGTCTCGAATTGACTTAGTAGAAGAAAAACCATTTTCTCCGACAGGAGAATTTGTAATAGGGCAATCGATATCAGAATTAACAACAGAATACAATATGAACACAACATCAGAATTTTCAAAAGAGAAACTAATGCCTCAAGAAAAAGAAAGTCTTTTGCAAGAGTCATCTCTGGAATCAGTTACTCAATTGACTTCAGAAAAGGATTATTTGGCTGACTCGAAGGAGGAATTGTTACCCCTTGAATCCGAAGATAATTCATCTGTCACATTACAGCAGAAATCTGAAGCACAGAAAAATTACGATATGAATGTACCAAAAGAGGCTTTCCAAAAGGAACTCATAACTCTAGCAGAAACATATGCTCTCGAACCTGCAAATTTGGGTACGCTAATGATCAAAAAAATGCAGTCTCCCATTGACTCAGAAGAAGAAAAGTCATCTTCCGTAATAGACAAGTTTGTTAAAGGACCGTTGTTATGTACAGAATACAATATATCCACAACATCAGAACCATTTGAGGAGAAACCAATGGGTCAAAATGAAAGGAGTCCTTTCGAAGAGTCATGTCTGAAAAGCGTCACTCCATTGACGTCAAAGGAGCTTGGTCTTGCTGACCCAAAGCATACATCGTCAACCTTCGAATGTGGGGACATTTCATCTGTTAAACCCCAGCACCAATCAGATTCACAAGAAAAATACGATACGAATGCACTAAAAGATGTTTCCCAAAAGGAACCCATTATTCTAACAGAAGAACCTGCTGTTGAACCTGCAAAGTCGGATATGCTTATGACCACAAAAGTGCAGTGTAAGATTGACTCAGTCGAAGGAAAGTCATCTTCTCCAATAGGGAGATAGTTATAGGGCAATCATTAGGTACATCCGAATTATCAACAGTATACAATATGAACATAACATTAGAATCATCTGAGAAGAAACGAATTAGTCAAAATGAAAAAAGTTCTCCAGATGAGTCATCTCTAATATCAGTTACTCCATTGACCTCAGAAATGACTGTCCCGAAAGTGAAATTGTCACCACTTGAATGCGAAGATATTTTACCTGAAAAACCACAGCAGAAATCAGAATCACAGAAAAATTACGATACGAGTGTACCAAAAGTTTATTCGCAAGAACAAACCGTGACTCAAATTCAAAAATATGGTCTGGAACTTGCAAAGTCGGATGCGCTAATAATCACAAAAAAGCAGTCTGCCATTAACTCAGCGGAAGAAAAGTCATCTTCTCCAAAAGGGAAGTTTGTACTAGGGCAATCATTAGGTACATCAGAATTACCAGCAGAATACAATATGAACACAACGTCAGAATATTTTGAAGAGGAACTTATGCGTCAAAATGAAAAAAGGAATATCGAAGAGTCATCTGTGAAATCAGTTACTCCATCGACTTCAGAAGAGCTATTTCTTACTGACCCAAAGGGGAAATTGTCACCCTTTCGCAGCAAAGATATTTCAGCTATTAAACCACAACAGAAATCAGAATCATTGAAAAATTACGATACGAATGCACCAAAAGATTCTGCCGAAAAGGAACCCGTAACTCCAACAAAAAAATACGCTCTTGAACCCGCCAACTCGGATACGGCTGCGACGGCAAAAGTGTCGTTTCCTATCGATTCAGATGAAGAAAGGTCATCATCTACGAGAGAAGGGTTTGTATTCGCATCAGTTTCTGAGGACAAACTAACGCGTCAGCATGAGATAAGTTCTCACTCACTGTCACCTACAAAAACGGTTACTCCATTCATCGTAGAAAAGCAATTCGATACTGACTCGAATGAAAAAATTATGCATCTGCGCATCGAAGATATTTCACCTGTAAGGCCAAAGGACAAATCAGAATCATCAGTGACTCATATCAAGAACGTTCCAACAGAGTCGCCTCAAATGGAGTCGGTCTCTCAAACAGAACAATATATTTCTGAACTTGCAATGTCGAATACTTCAATGATCACGAAGAGGAAGTCTAATAGTGACACAGTGACAAAAGAATCGTTCTCCCTGATAGAAGAGGTTTTAATTGAGCAATCATTGACTACGTCAGAACTAACAACAGAACGCAATATAAACACACCACAAAAATCGGACGAAGACAAATTACTGCTTCAGAATGAAAGTAGTCATTTCGAGCAGTCATCTGTGAAATCAGTTACTTCATTGACTACCGAAAAGCGGTATTTCACTGACTCAGAGCAGAAAATCTCACCTCTTCAAAGCAAATATATTTCACCGCTTGAACCACACCTGAAACTAGAATCACCACAAAATTACGAAGCGAAGGTACCAAAAAATCTTCCCAAAAAGAACCCATGACTCAAACAGAAAAACACGCTCTTGAACCTGCAAAGGCAGATATGCCAACCACCAGAAAAGTGCAGTCTCCTATTGACTCATTGAAAGAGAAGGCATTCTCTCCAAAAGGAGAGATTGAAATTGGCGCATCATTAGGTAGATCAGAATTGATAACAGAATACAAAGTGAACACAACATTAGAATGTTTCGAGGATAAACCAATGTTTCAAAAAGAAAACAGTTCTTTCGCACAGTCAACTATGAAATCTGTAACATCATTGACTATTGAAGAGCAACTTTATACTGACTCAAATGAGAAACTTATGCATTTAAAAGACGATATTTTACCAGTTGAATCAAAGAACGCATCAGAATTATCAGTGAATTATACTACGAACGTTGCAACAGAATCACCTCCAAAGGAGTCCATTACTCAGAGAGAACAATGTGCTTTCGAACCTGCGATGTCGGATACTCCAATGACCACAAAAGTGCAGTCTACCAGTGACAAAGGGAAAGAAAAGTCATTCACATCGATTGAAGATGTTGTAATTCAACAATCATTAAGTAGGTCAACATTACCAACACAATCTCCCGATGGTAAATTAATGCTTCAAAATGAAAGATGTCCTCTCAGTGAATTATCTCTGGAATCAGTTACTCCATTGACTTCAGAAAAGTTATCTATTACTGACTCAAAGGAGAAATTGTCACCGCTTGAATGCGAAGATATTTCACCTGTTAAACCACAGCAGAAATCAGAATCACGAAAGAATTACGATACGAATGTACCAAAAGATTCTTCCCAAGAGGAACTCACGACTCGAACAGATGTTCTTGAACCTGCAAAGGCGGATAATCTAATTATCACAAAATTGCAGTCTCCAATTGACTCAGTGGAAGAAGAAACATCTCCTTCGAAGGGAGAGTTTGTAATTGGGCAATCATTAGGTACACCAGAATTAACCACAGAATACAATACGAACACATCAAAATCTTTCGAAGAGCAAAATATGCGAGAAAAAGAAAAAAATCCTCTCGAACAGACAGTTCTCTACACTACGAAGTTATCAAAAGAATCGCCTCAGAAGGAAACGATCACTCAACTAGAAAAATATGTTTTCGAACCTGCAATGTTGGATACACCAATGATCTCTGAAGTGCAATCTCTCATTGACTCGTCGAAAGAAAACTTAGATTATCCAGAGAAAAAAGTAGTTATTGACCCACCAATGAGTGCAGCAGAATTAAAAACAGAATATAAAATGAACTTGACATCAGAATCTTTCGAGCAGAAACCAATGCGTCAACATAAAAGACGTTCTTTCGAACAGTCACCCTCGGAATCGGTTCTTTCATTGATTATAGAAACAAAAACATTTGTTGACTCAAATCAAAAAAATAGATCTTCAGCTAGCGACAATATTTTGCCTGTGAAAGCAGAAAACGAATCAGAAGTATCGATGAATTACACAGAGAAGGAGTCAACAGAATTTCCTCAAATGGAACCGATCACCCAAACAGAACTTGTTTTTGGACCTGCAATATCGGATACGCTAATGACCACTAACGTGCAGCCCTCCATTGACTCAGTGAAAGAAAAGTCATCCCCTTCAAGAGAAGATTTTTTAACTGAGCAATCAATGAGTACACCAGACTTGAAAACAGAATTCCATGAAAACGTGACATCAGAATCTTTCCGGGAGAAGCAGGCAAGTCCAAATGAAAGAATTTTTTTCGAAGCACTGACATCGACCACTTCATCTACTGAAAAAGAACAATCACCTACTGAATTGAATGGAAAAGATACATCTTTCTGCAACAAAGCCATTGCAACTACTAAACCAGACTTACCACCTAATTCTAATGAAAACGAAAGAGCAGAATATTTTGATAAGAAATTACTGACTCCATCAAAAGATCTGAGCGAGCTGATGATTGAAAGTATCCAATCTCCCGCTAGTCCAAATCAGCAGAATGTTCTTAAGAATGAGGAGCTTGAAATTTTGGAAACCGAGCATGAATCAGAAGTACCGATAGATTACAATGTGATTCTCTTATCAAGAGAATCTCTAGATAAAGAATCTTTCCCTGAAACAAAACATTATGTTTACAAACCTATTACGACGGATACTACTATCACTATAGAAATGAAGTCTTCTATTGACTCTAAGGAAGATAAGTCATCCTTTCATGCAGGAGAAAAAGATATTGTATTACCCCTGAGTGAAAGCGAATCAACAACCAAATGCGATATAAACGTAGCAGCAGAAACTACCGAAAAGAAACCGTTCACTCAATCCAATCACGTTCTTGAATCTGTGAAGTCGTATTCGCCAAGGACTATCGAAAATAAGTCGCCCATTGATTCATTGGACGAAAACGCATCAATTGAAAGAGATGACGAATTTGTTCATCTACTGAGTGAATCAGAATTAATTGCAAAAACAATATTATCGAGGGACGATAGCAGTTCTCTAAAAGAATCGCCGATGAAATCGGATATATCATCAACTATGAAAATGCAATCTTTGGCTGACTCAAGTGGTGAAAATATGAGGTACGAGAACGACGACAAATCATTTGTGAGACCGCATCTAGGCTTAGAACCGCTATTCTATCAGAGTGTTAACGTTTTAACAGAAAACGTTATTTTCGAAGAGAAACCAGACACACCAATCAGACAACCGGATCTTGAGCCCACTATGTCTGTCACGCAAAACGTTAGAGACATGGTTTCTCCAATTGGCTCATTGGAAAAGAAGTCATGCTTCCAAAAAGATGACATGATTGAACAACCATTGAAAACACCAGAATCAATAACAGAATACGATACGAATTCATCCAAAGAATCGCTCGAAAAGAAATCCTTCTCTAAAGATGAAAACAATTATCTTGAAAAACTACCTCTGCTAACGGATACTCTATTGGGTGAGGGAATGCAATCTGTTAGTCATGGTAGTGAGGAGAATACAACTTTTCAGAACGAAAACACTGTGGTTGACGAATCAACAGAAAACGTTACGTTCAGAAAGGACCATGTCGTTGAAAAGAAACACAATGATTCACAAAATTGGATCGTAAGAGAGAACCAACAACTCACGAAATCACCAGAAAAAACAGGAATAACAAAGATGGACTTGAAAACTGATATTTCGAAAGATCATCTATCCACTAACCAAGAAAGCAACGCACTTTTCTCTGAGGCTTCCGAATTTTCAACAATCGAGAATAAACAGTCCAAGATTCATTTATCTGAATTCGAACAATTGCCTCAAGAAAAAAAATTAGAATCTTTGGATAAATCAATGTCTTCAGAAACTCAGTTACTATTGGATTTGATGAAGGAAAAACCTCTGCATGAAAAAATTCAATTACTTCATCCATCAACAGGGAAATCGGAGTTGTCAACAACTTCAGAGTTGGCAACAACTCCAGAAATTCATTCATCTGGCGTTGAATCGTCTGAACATAAAAAAGTCGTAGTAACTACAGGATCGGCGGAAAAATTAGGTTTACATAATATTGATTCAATAAAACCTGCAAAATTTGATTCTCAGAAAACATCCATCTATCCCTAAAACCAATAAACCATCTATGAAATCCCCAGTGATATCCCAATCGACTACAAGTGTAGTAACAGCATCAAATATAGACCCAAATGCGACAGAAAGATTTGATACGGAGAAAAAAAAAGCTATTGTGAATTTGACCAAAAAATTTGAAAAAGTAAATGATATAGAAGGGTATTCAGCAAAAGACTCATTTGTTCGACTTAAAATTTTTGAGAACGAAGCTGAAACAGACGTGAAGTCATCCACTGAGTCTGAATTCTCAATATGTATTAAAATGCTCGAAACGATTGATTCGCCGGAAAGTAAAATGTTCGAATTACCATTTCCTCCTGAGGTACCACAGTCTATTCAGAAACTAAATGAAGCAAATGTGATAAGATCTGGAGAAACACAATTTACAATACATCAGAAGAACGAATGTCCAACTGATTCATGGTTCGAAGGTAGAACTGAACAGAAAGAATGTATATATCTTGAAGGATCACCAAATACATCTTCAGTTTTGTTAAACAACGAAGTAGAAGTAGCAACTACTCCGGTTGAAGAGAGCCAACATGAAAAACCAGAAACTTCAATTGATACGTATTTAAAACAACCATTCAGTCAAAAAGAGGCCAATGTTTTACCACAAACGCAAACAAAATTGGACCTCTCAACAGTTGCACTGAATGAAGAATTATCAACTCGTAGCATATTGGATAAGGAAAAAGGAATAGATTCAGCAAGTGAACCGTCCTCGAAGGACAAATCAAATCTTGAGGAAACAAAAGTCTGGAGCTATTGCAATCAGAATCAAAAATATCACAATTCGAAAGAAGTGAATCACTCACAGCTGTTCGTACAGAAAAAAATTCAGAATATAATGATGAAATAGAAATCGCAGACCAACAAGAAGAAATTGAATTGAAAATCAATTCAGAAAACACCATTCACCCCAAGCAGCCGACGAAGAACTACATGTTAAGGAGGAACATGAAACTCAAATTCGTGCATCTCAAATAGAAGCGGTATTGACAGGAAAGAAAACTCCCTCAGAAATACGTACTGCAGAGGTATCATCATTAATTCAGCACAAAAATATAGATTTCCCTATGAAATCCGATATTTTGGCAGAAGTTGTTAAAATCAGGATAGGTGTAGAAGATTTATCACCTGAATCATTTTTCGACACAGAATCACAGGATAAACCATCTGAACAGCAAGAACCTATTCAGATGAAAGGAGGAGCACGTCTAGAGTCAACAACCAAATCTCAGTCAGCAAGCAGTATAATATTTCATTCATTAACTGAATCTGAGAAGATTCTCCGAGCCCAGAAAGACGACAAAGCTACTGTTGAGAAACCAAGGAAATCAGAATTGTCAACAATCGCCAAAACAAAAGACCTTACACC
Organism: Henosepilachna vigintioctopunctata; assembly: GCA_030704895.1. Classification (NCBI taxonomy): domain Eukaryota; kingdom Metazoa; phylum Arthropoda; class Insecta; order Coleoptera; family Coccinellidae; genus Henosepilachna; species Henosepilachna vigintioctopunctata. Next base: position 427,321 of record JARQZJ010000045.1, read on the forward strand.
TGATTCATCTGTTATAAAAACTCCCATACAAGAGAATATCAAAGAAAAAATTCTTTCAAAATTTGAACAGTCAACAAAAATAGAGAAACAATGTTATGAATTGCCTTCAGATGGTGATTTTCGTTCCCATACCGAATCAAATTCTGATGAAACTACAAATGAACAACCAGTTCAATTTAAGGTCACAGCAGAAGTTGTTGAAATGAGAATAGGTTCAGAAAATTTATCACCTGATACATTTGTAGAGACAGAATCGTCAAAAAGCGTGAAAGCTCTGGAAACTGATTCACAGGATACGCCATCTGAACCGAAAGAACCTGTTCAGATGAAAGAGGAAGCACGTGTCGAGTCAACAACCAAATCTCAGTTAGCAAGAGGTATAATATTTCATTCATTAAATGAATCTGAGAAGATTTCTCATGCCCAGAAAGACGACAAAACTATTGTTGAGTTCCCAACGAAATCAGAATTGTCAACAATCGACAAAACAAAAGAGCTTACACCTGATTCATCTGCTATAAAAACTCCAATAGAAGAAAATATCGATGAAAAAATACTTCCAACCTTTGAACAGTCAACAAAGATAGAGAAACAATGTTATAAATTGCCAGATAGTGATTTTAGTACCCAAACCGAATCTAAATCTGATGCAATTACAAATGAACAACCAGTTAAAACTGAACTCACAACAGAACCAAACATAGACCCATCGATTATACCTTTCGAAAAAGAGTCTAATGCCATGAAAACAAACAAAATTCAAGATGAATTATCAGAAGAAATTGAATTGCCAACAAATGCCGAAAATGATCCTTCGATCAATTTTACTGATGAGGTAACGTTTGCAACTGTGAAATTTTTGACACCTGAACAATTGACAACCATCGCAGAAACAGAATTATCGAGCGAATATATTGAACCACAAGGACATCCTCGCGATATAAACAAACTATCTTTATCATCCGTGAGTAAGTCAGAGTTAACAACAAATTTAAATGCTCAGGTACCATATGATTCATTACAGCTTGAAAGTTATTCTCATACAGAAAAGGATACTCCTCAATCATCCGGGGAAGTGGAAGCGTCACGAAAACTGAAAATTCACCAACCAATTCACACCTCGAACGAAAAAATATATACCGATGAATGCAAAGAGGAATGTTTAGAAAACATAAAAGAAAAGAAATTTTCAGCAAGTTCAGAAATATTGACGCCAATAGATTCGCCTGGAACTGAGTCAATTACGAGGACAGAAGAAAAACGCTTCGAGTCGTTCATCGAATCAGAATCAACCACAGATATAAAAGGAAATAATTTCAATGATTCATGTATTGAACCAAGAGAAACAGATGATGCAGCACTCGCAGACGTGTCCACTAAACCCGAATTATCAATTCAGACAGAATCACCCCATCTGGAAGTTGAATCTATGAAACGAATAATGACAACAACGCAATTACAATTAGCAACAACTACACCAACAGTCACATCATTGAAATCAAACACAAAAACTTATGAAGAAATTGAAACATCATGTTTGGATTCGAAAATGTCTGATATTTCCACACCTCAGTCATCATTTGTTGCACCAAAAACAAGCAAACCATTGTTAGATGAGAAATCATCTGAAATTCCGATTGAATCTAAAACACTTAATGAGTTTTCGATAGAACCAAGTCTTCTTGAATGTACATCACAGTTTCCTACTAAGAATATTGACAGGGGCCAGTTTCATGAGAAAAATTGGATACCAGTTTTAAAAAATTCAGAGAAATCGGAGTTGGACACAAATATTGAAAGAGAGTTAATAATTCATGATGTGAAGCAAAACGTGTTAGAGAAAGAAGATGATTCCGCAAAATCAATAGTAACACAAAATTTGTTTAGTGATACAGAGACCCAAATTCCTCTGAGTGTGGAGAAATCAATTCCACACGAAGATTATTCAATATACGTAGAATCACCAACGAGTGAACACTTTGCAACAAATGCAAAATCAAATATAAAAACGGATTCATTGTTATTCGACGCTTTTGAGGAAGAATTGAATCCACAAAAGAAAGTGCCGCAAGTGCCGATAGAATACTTTGCGACAAAATCTGAATTGAACGCTAATATCGACACATACCTAGTTGAAGATGCATCTTTTGTAGAAATTAATGCTCAATCACTCTCTGAATCGAGCGAAATTATTGAATGTTCTATGAACACATCGCACGCAAAATCATCTACGGAAAAAGAACACGCACCTATCAAAACTGAAATGGAAAACAACTTCTCACTTGAAGTGAATGAAAAGAAAACACCGACCCAAGAACAGAATGAAACAATATGCAAATTAGCAATTAATTCAGGAATCTCTAGTACAACGAATTCGCCGACTGATTCTTTCGTGAGAGATGAAAATTTAATAGAGAGCGTAAAACTAATAGAGAAGCTACCAATCACATCAAATATTGCAAAAGGTACGATTGGGAAGTCAGTTCTCAATTCAACAGAGGAAGAACCAGTAATCCCGAAAGAAAGGAAAGGGATTGAAGAATTGATAACCCATTCAGACCCTACAATTGTGAAGCAACTATTTCCTGCATCTGCTGTGAAGTCATCACTTCCTCAAGAAAAATTATCAATTGAAGTTCAACAGAAGTCATTGGAATCAGAATTGTTACCAAATGAGAAAACGCTTCTGTCACTTGAAGCTGACAAACAATTTTCAATCCTGAAAGAAAAAGAAATACTTCCGAAACCTTGTGAAACATCAACATCGCCAGGTTTAGTACATGCACCAACCGATACATTCGTGGAAAAGCCACTTCATCTGGAGAGTGAAATAGATATCGGCGAATTATCAAGAGAATCGGACATCAAAACTTATATGAAGAGAGATTCAGATGTACAAGTAGTTCTATTTTCTGATGAACATCAAACTGATGCTGAAAAGAATGAAGAACTTATGAAATCCAAAAATTATTCCTCATCGCTGACCAATTCAGACACAAAGATTACTTCACCAGTTGAAAACTTTTCTTTTGGCGACAAAAATGCGTCAAGTATAGACACACCAGAGATATCAGAATTTTCATCGCGAAAGAACACAAATTCAGCAACCGATTCATCTGAGCAGACAAAAATTGGAATAATTTTAGACTTCAAGGGCAAGTCTGAATTGTTAAACTCTTCCTTTACATATTCACAGACTGATTCGCACATGCAGAAAGAGAATCTCAAAGAACCAGTGAAGGACGATAAATCCGAGAGACTGTTAGTGATCAGCAAAGAGAATGTACCATTGGTAAAATCACTAGACTCGCCTAAGTTATATGAGACTGCACTTTTAGTTCAGGAGAAAATCGATTCAACTGAAGACGTGGTCATGATATCAGTAATCTCAAAAAAAGCAGAAACGTCCACTCAGGAGCAAAATGTTCTGAAGGGACTGGAATATGAAACTGATTCGAATACGCATTCATTAGTTGAGTCATTCAAAAATCAAACACTAATTCTCGAAGAAAATGAGGCATCTGCAGAATATCTCACGAAATCAAACTTACCGTATATAATGCCGAAGCCAACCGATTTATTTGAACAACAAATGCAACTTATATGAAAATGAAAATGAAGAATCGCCAATCAAACAAGAGTTGGAACAACACACAAAAAAATCTTCAACCATTTATTCATCTCACGAACGACCAACTGGCATTGACAAAAACAATGCAGATGAAGAGGAATCTTTGGGTGAGTCGGACCTAATACCAAGTGAGTTGGTGCAGTTTGAACCACTCACAATAATAGATTCACTCAAGGAAGAAAACCCTATTGAAGAAAAAAGTGAATCACAAGTAACATCGTTGACAGTAGTAGGAATTTCATCAAATGAAATCCCAATTCAATTATCTGAATCCGATCGGAGTGGTGAAAACAAAGATGGAGGAACTACAGAATCATTTATGGAATCCGAATTGCTCACTAGTATGAAAGAGTCGGCACCTAATTCGTTTGTGATCGTGTCTTCTTCTCATGAAATATATGAACCTATCAAATTAGACTCAGAAAAAACTTGAAATCGATGCTTCAGCTCAAATATTCGTCAATCAACCATCAGTTAACGAAAAAGAGAAATCACCTGTAAAATTGCTATTTTCTAAAGTATCGTCAGGTGAAACTCATTCACCAGTGGATGTATATGAGACGAATCTTGAGAAAGTGATAGGAACTCGAGATCTCACATCTTATTCTTTGAAACAATCCCTCAAATCGGAAGAACCGGAATTTATAGGCGAGAAAACTTCCTCACACATAGGTATGGCAGAGGTATCGTCATTTATTCATCAGAAAAGTATAGATATCCCTATGAAATCCGATATTTTGGCAGAAATTGTTGAAATGGGGATAAGTGTAGAAGATTCATCACCTCATACATTTGTCGAAACAGAATCGTCAAAAAACGTAAAAGGCCTCGAAACTAATTCACAGGATAAATCATCCGAACAGCAAGAACCTGCTCAGATGAAAGAGGAAGCACGTGTAGAGTCAACAACCAAATTTCAGTTAGTTGAAGTTAGAGCTACTGTTGAATTACCAACGAAATCGGAATTGTCAACAATCGCCAAAACAAAAGAGCTAACACCTGATTCATCTGCTATAAAAACTCCCATACAAGAGAATATCAATGAAAAGATACTTTCAACCTTTGTTGAACAGTCAACAAAAATACAGGAACAATGTTATGAATTGCCTTCAGTTGGTGATTTTCGTTCCCAAACCGAATCGAAATCTGATGAAACTACAAATGAACAACCAGTTAAAACTAAACTCACAATAGAAGTTGTTGAAATGAGAATAGGTTCAGAAGATTTATCACCTGATACATTTGTAGAGACAGAATCGTCAAAAAGCGTAAAAGCCCAGGAAACTGATTCACAGGATACGCCATCTGAACAGAAAGAACCTGTTCAGATGAAAGAGGAAGCACGTGTAGAGTCAACAACCAAATCTCATTCAGCAAGTAGTATAATATTTCATTTATCGAATGAATCTGAGAAGATTCCCCATGCCCAGAAAGAGCTTACAACTGATTCATCTGCTATAAAAACTCCCATACAAGAGAATATCAATGGAAAGATACTTTCAACCTTGGAACAGTCAACAAAAATAGAGGAACAATATTATGAATTGCCTTCAGATGGCGAATTTTGTTTCCAAATCGAATCGAAATCTGATGAAACTACAAATGAACAACCAGTTCAAACTAAACTCACAACAGAAGTTGTTGAATTGAAAATAGGTTCTGAAGATTTATCACCTGATACATTTGTAGAGACAGAATCGTCGAAAAGCGTAAAAGCCCTGGAAACTGATTCACATGATACGCCATCTGAACGGAAAGAACCGGTTCAGATGAAAGAGGAAGCATGTGTAGAGTCAACAACCAAATCTCAGTTAGCAGGAGGTATAATATTTCATTCATCAAATGAACAAGAGAAGATTCCTCAGGCCCAGAAAGACTACAAAGCTACTGTTGAATTACCGAAGAAATCAGAATTGTCAACAATCGCCAAAACCAAAGACCTAACTCCTGATTCATTTGGTATAAAAACTCCCATACAACAAAATATCAATGAACAAATACTTTCAACCTCTGAGTATACAACAAAAATGGAGGAACAATGTTATGAATGGCATTCAGATGTTGATTTTCGTACCCAAACTGAATTGAAATCTGATGGAACTATCACATTAGATTTAGGAACAAACTTGGAAATCAATGCTTCAGCTCAAGCATTCGATAAGCAACCATCAGTTGACGAAAAACAGAAATCACCTGTTGAATCACTCACTACAAAAGTGTCATCAGGTGGAGTTCAATCACCAGTTGATGTTTATAAGACGAATCTTGAGAAAGTGATAAGAACACGAGATCTTACACCTGAACATTTGAAAAAAGCACCCAATACTGAAGAACAAATACGCGAACAGAAGAAGTCTATAACGCAACAGGAAGCGGCAGTAAATGCAGATAAACATTTCGTTTTATCTGGGCACATATTACCTGAATACAACGAAAATATTGCAATTGTGGAATCAGAAAAGTCTCCCTCAATGGACAGCAATGAATCAAATAATGCGTCTGGTGAGCAGTCAGCTTTTATTGAAGCCGATGAAAAATCGGGAACTAAATTAGAATTTTCGACAAATACAGCTACAGGAGCATATATTGATTCAACTGTGGAAAAGCAACGAACACAAAAATCGAGTATAGAAATTACAGGATCACCAACATCAGAATTACATATGAATAGCGAAATATCCATAACAGAAGATTCATGTCAGAAAAAACCAGCTACCACAGAAGAAAATGAATCTCATAAACAACCATCAACTGAATTATACACGCCCATAATACGAAAACCAATTGATTCACCTATGGCAATAACATCTGCTCAGAAAGAATTTGCAGCAAAATTACAAGGGCTTACGAAATCAGAATTATCTACTACTATAAAAGCGGATTCACCAATTGGCTCGTCTGATATAGAATCAAATTTTTCACATCCATTGATTCACGAATGCGAAACGTTCACAGAATCTCCGCCGAAAGCAGAATTACCTGGTGGAACACAGTCATCGGCTGTTACATTTAAGGAGAGAATTGATCTTTCAAAGGGCGAGAAAAACACTGAAGAATCTCAAAATAAGTCCGATTCACAGAACTATACGAAAGAAGAAAAACAGGTTCCTACATTTGTGGCGCAACTATCTACTCTCGATAAAACCGAGAAGAAGGAAGAACCTGCAACAGAACTAAAATTGACATCAATTTCTGATCCCGCATTGCGGTTAGCTGATCAACTCTCATCAGTCTGCGATGAGACGCTATCTACAGAAGAGGTGCAATTTGTATCACAATTGGCAGAGACCAAAGAAACTGATTTGCCCATTCATAAATCTTGTGAAAAATTGGCCTCTCATGAAGAGAGTGAAGCCAATTTTGAATCACACGATCAATCAGAATTCTCGACCGTTTCGGTAATAGATGAAGTTATTGAGAAATCAGATCCACCGAAAGATGAATTCCTTTTGGAAGTATTTACACAATCAAAACAATCAAATAGTGCAAAAGAACACAAATCAGTGACACCATCACAAACGATATTAGAATCGTCACCAATTCATCCTTTAACAAGTGAATCACCAATCCCTAAAATAGCTTCATATACTGTTAGATCGCATCCAAAGACACAGATGGCAACTACTTCCGAAAAGGAAGAGTCAGTAGGCTCGCGTGGAACAGAACCGTCTTCCCGTGAGCTGTATATACCAGAAAAATTAGCAATTGAAACAGTCAAAACAAACTTGTTGATTACACCAACCGATGAATATTCCTCCAGTTTTAAAGGAAACGCGTCAATTGATAGATCCGATAAGAAACCTTGTCTCGAAGAAAACGGGATACGGGCTGCAGGACAGTCAGTTTTGGAAATATACAACAGAAGTGAAATACCATCTCATTCATCTGAAGATAAACCTGTACTTATCGATTCAGATGAGACCCTTCTAACAATGGAACAAACCAATATAGTATCACCAAAAAAATCACAAATGGAAAAAGAAATTACCTTCAACGCATCCAATGATTCAAGTGATGTTAGAATTCCTGTTTCTGAAGAAGTAAAAGGACAACTAGAATTATTACCACAATATGGAATGACCTGTAAACACACACCACCACTGATTGCGCCTTCTCTGGAAAAACCATCTCTTCGTGAAAAAGATGTAACGCTCCTGAAATCATCAGCATCAACTACAGAATACCAATCACAACAATCAGAACAATTATTGCAACTTCATGAAAGAGAACCGATTGTTGAACTACAAACCAAATTGAAATTATCGCCTTTAGAAACAGAAGCAGTAATTGAGTTCTCTAACGAAAATATCCCTAGTGGACATAATGACTGTGAAATTATCACTCACTGTAGCACAAAAATTCATACAACTTCACCTTTAAAAATAACATCTGCCTCTGATGCAATATCTGACAATGTTATGGAAGTAGAATTGGATACACAGAAGGCACAGCATAATATTCTCGATGATGATATAACATCAAATATAGAATGTGATCAATTTCTCGAGGAAGATCAAGCACTTGGAAATGAACGCCCATGTTCAAATCTGCCACTAACATTAGAAAAGGACGATAAAGAAAGAAATATCATATCGACATTTGCGGAATTTGAGGTAGTGGAGCAGAATATGAAATTGTTGCAACATTCGCCTATGAAAAAATCAGTTGAATCTTCGGAAACATATGTCACACAACAAGGCATAAACCTAAAACAGGTCCACTTCCCAAATAATGCCGTAAATCACAAGCATTTGGATACAAAAACGAATACGGGAGTGGAACCCTCTACATCTAATGAATATCCACTTGAAGCTGATACGACTACAGAAACTGAAGAGTTAGTATTAATTGGTGTTCAGGAAAACAAGACAATTTCCACTGACGAAAACGGTTCTAACCAGAACAAAAGATTTTTGGCTGTGAAAGAACAACTGATTGATGATCAGAATACAGAATATAATATACCATTTGAAGAGAAAATTGATAAGAGATACCATCTGGGAAATGATATGGCAAATCAGAGAAAAAAGAAACGCAATCCGCCAAAACCCACGCAAATACGTACTCCGAAGAAAATAACCATGTATAGTCAAAAGCGAGATGACGTTGAATTCCTTGAAAACTACGATTTTCGGGCGCAAAATGAAAATTCTCCTCAAAGTTGTGAAATTTCACCAGGAAAAGTGAAAGCATCATTACTAAAAGAAAAAGTTGTAAATCAATCAAAACCTGTCCGCAAACTACAAAAGGATATCCAGAAATTATCACCGAAATCATCTGAAGCTCAACCACATTCGAAAACACAAGTTGAGAAGTACAGGGTTAAATACTCAAATAAACAAAATTTACCAGAAAAAGCTTCGAAAGGATACGTAGGTAAGACTAATAAACATTCAGAAATTCAGGAAACCACTAAGACAGAAAAAACACCAACATCGTTGACTGGGAAAAAAAGTTTACCGAGAGAAAATATCACAAAGTACTCGAAGTGAAAATCGTGAAGATTCGATAAAAACATGTTCAGTTGGATCTGACCCATTGATAAAGACCCTACGAGATGATTCTATACTCAAAAAGAAAATTGATACAAAGTCTATCAGTTGTGACACGCCGAAATCCCAACTCACAGTCACAAATGTGTTGAAAAAACAAGATATGTATTCAGAAAAACCTGAAAAACAAAAACTACGGAACTCACTAGACTTCAAAGCCAGTTGGTCATCAAATATAAACGAAAAAAGTCCTAAAATGTCGGGCTCACCCAAAAAACAAAATTTTATGACTGAAAAGCAATTATCTATAAACAGAAAATCAATACTCGATAAAACTAATATTTCATTTATAAATGTTTCGAAGCGACACTTTGAAGTCACAAGTCATAGACCTCCATCTAGTGACAAAAATAAGACCGATGAAACTTCTAAAAATCGATTGGTTGCTTTCAGCACAAAGAAAAAGGATGTTTCAACAGATGAGTGGAAAGTTGGATCAAAAAATAAATGTGACAGCGCCTCTTATCTGGAAAAAAGTATTTTTCGAACGCAGGTACGTAACATAAAGAATGTTCCATCAGAAACTAGAAGTGCTCAGAAAGTTTCCGTGCAGGCCACTGAAAAATCACCCAGATCTAAACGACCAAATATTTCTGAACCCTTAAAGAATACACGCAGTAAAGATGTTTCAAAAGTGAAAATTGAAAATGTGAGACAAGCGTCACCAAGGCAAGCACCCCATGTGCAAGCTTCTGAAACCATCTCAAGTTACAAACTTATTCAAAGAAATTCTGCACGTGGTAATGATTATCAAAAGAAATCATGTATTCCGAAAAAACCATGTGAATCACCTGAGAAACATGGCGAAACTAAGTCTATAACATTCAATGAGCACTCTTCGAATAAATCGAAAGTCGAGCATTACAAAACAATCAGTCACAATCAACTACAGAGCCATATTAATATGAAAAATATAAAGCACAGCGATATACTGATGAACGACGATTCCTTGGAAATTGTTTTGACCTCTACGTCAGAGGAAGTTCCCATTATGGATCTTAACCGTGTAACAAACGAAATTGAAAGAAGCAGACCTAAACATAAATATGATCGAAATCGAAGTAATAAATTCAGTACATCATCCTCCACCCAGAAATCTAATGAAGAAACCACAGATTTGAAATTGAATAAACCTAAGCAACATAGATATATGACATCAACATTATCTAGAGATACCAAGCTAGAGAAAACTCCAACAATCAGTTCTAAAAGCAATACAAAATCAGTTACGAGGTCTTTCGGAAAAAGTTCCCAAGTGACCAAAGATGATTCTTCATTGAGTAAAAAAAGCAGACACAACGTTAGTGGAAACATCAGTCGCAAATCGCTTAAGTATGACTTCAATGAGGTATACAAAAATAGATCAAGTCCTTCCCCAACAAGATTGAAAAAACCGGTGGTTATAGACTCCAGAAAGAATGACAAAAATGACAAAGAGAAACATGCGATTAAATCCATAGAATTTGAGAAATGTGTGCAATTTTCTGAAGATGATAGGAGTCATTCAGCTATACCAACAACATATCAAGAACTGCGATATGAGCGAATAGGAAGTCCTATCTCTTTGCCAGGAAGTCCTCAGAGAACTAGGTCTGCTAATGGTAATAATAAACAGATTACTTCTGAGGTATTCTCAAGAACAAGAGATAATTCTCTCTCAATAGAAGTAGTATACAGACAACCTTATGAAAACATGAAACGTGTTGCCTCTACTCTGAGAAATGAAACAGAATATTCTCTAATTGACACAACAGATTCAAGTTTGTCAGAATCTATAGCCTTACCTAGTTCTCCTTCAGATCAAGACGTAAGCATTGATACCAATGGAAAACATAAGATAGTTTCCCCTAAACCTAGAAAGTCGCTCGGATCGATAAACGAATCACTACATAGAATATCTGACCTTGCAGAATGCGTCGATGTATTTGAAATGGGTAAGCTGAATTCTGATCTGGATGAAAATGGGATAGCTTTCACAAGAAAACTGGTCATGGCACAATATTCCGACACTGAAAAGGAACATTCGCAAGATAATGCAGTATCAAAAGTGGTTATCACTTCTCAATTTTCTGAAGAGACAATATCTCCCATAATGGACGTACACGTGATATCTCCAATTCGAAGAAAATACCAATTCGATTATGAAGATGTGGCTACATGTGAAAAGCCCTCATCAGGTAAAACACAAGTTGTGTTTCCTGAAACTAACGCGATGTCTTCCACCAGCATGGCTTCCGAAATAGAATCTTCCACTGAGGTACAAAGTAGTGGCAGTCGTTGATATGTTCAAAATGCTATGTTATGATGATGCACGTAGTTAGTTCCCTTGTAATATCTGCAGTTTTATCTGTTCCAATACATAGTAAAAACTTCACTCTATGGTCAATTAATATTTCACGAATTTTAAAGGTAAGTTGTTAGTATGGATGGGTACATGGTCATACCTCACGAAATATAACTTGATATTAAAAAATTACAATTTTTTTCTATAGGATTACAAAATACTGGAGACAACAGAAATGTCTCTCAATCTAAACATACCAAAAATTGCTATAACACCAGAAGCTGAAGAGGATGACGATAATAACTTTCTCAATTTGAACGAAGCTTTAACAGATATCGAAGAATTGTTTGATGATACCGTTTCAGCAAGAAGACGTTCGTTTCAAAAAAAACTAAAAATTAAAGTTGTGGATACCGATGGTTATAACACTGCTATGGAAGATATCGAAGCTTCTGATGACGAAGAGATTGTTATCATAAGAAAGCATTCATTTCCAATTGTTGTAGAATCATTCGACATGGAAAAATATTCAACTGAAGAAAATATCGAAATTGCCGAAAATAAATCATTTGGTTACCAGCACCTGAACATGAAATCATCTGAGAGTAATAACTCAGTCGACTTCAAGAATACGAATGGTAGTTGCAACATGGCCGCAGTAACGGATGCTGAAGATTATGATACTGAAAATGAGATAGATGAATACAACGGTACATCTGAAGATGAGTTTAATCTGAATGATTACGAAACAATGCAAGCAATAAGAATATCAGATGATATGCAGCAGAGACAGCAAGCGCCCTCTAGCTCTTCTATAACATTTGCTGTACCAGAAGTTAGAACTAGAAGGAAACCACCTACATTTAGTCAAATCATGAAAGCTAAAGCCGTAAAATCAAATGATAAAAAAGCACGAAGAAGAAAGAAATTCAGAGTATCTGCTTCTAAATCAAACCATCCAGAGAAGTCTGAAGAATCTGACTCGTCAGAAATAGAGTCTAATGAACGTAAAAGTAAAGCTGCTATCATATCAATGAACTCACTCAATTATGAGTCTGAGTTAGAAGAAGATGCCCAACTTCCTTTTCCAGTGTGTAAAAAAATGTTCGTGAAAACAAAAACTTTTTTACAGATGCCAAACTGTAATGTTCAAGACGTCACTGATACTGAAGATATTGAATGTGATATAGATTTATCACGACGGCGTATATCAGTAGATAACGCAATAGTGCAAAAACAGTTGGATGAAATGGCCAGTTGTTATAGTTTCACAAAGGATAAGAATGAAGCAAAAGATTTGGAATACGAAAGTGCAGCAAACGTACCGAAAATGAATATCAAAGAAGATAAAATTTGTAAATCCAAAAAGCAACCTCCATGTTCCACTCGAAATAATCTCGAAGTAGTATCTAACCAAGACGCAGGTGGTACTGATATAGAAAATATTGGATCGTCTTCAGAAAATGAAGAGCCTGAAACACAAAAGGATGAAAAATATTTCGGTGACACAGAAGAGGAAATCTTCGAGGTAGATTTCACAGTCGACACTGAGGACTCCCCAGAAGTCAATCTACCTCCTACAACAAGAACGCTCATAATTGCGGAAGAAAGTAAATCATTAGTTCCAACTGTGAGAATATTTCCCTTGGACGAAATCATACTGACCGAGTCTGACATCGAAATTCATTCGACAGATGAGGAAAGCTTCAATTCAGTAGAGGAAAAAGAAGACAATGATGATTTCAAGATTCTTCTGAATTCCCAGCTACCCAATTTTGAAGATGGTTTAGTCAGCGTGAGTGAAAACTTCATTCCACCTAGACATGCAATTAACAATATTGAAGAAACCGGTACAGATATTGAAGATTTATATGAAGAGAATCAAAAGAATATGAATGGGGAAATATATAATTATAAAGGCCAATATCTCATTCCTCATAATACTTCGTCCTCGAGAACTGACTCTAAAAAACAAAATTTGAATTACGAAATATCTGGACCATCGAATTTATCCGTTATAAATGGTGAAAACGAACCATTCACTGATATGGAAAATCTTGAGTCTACTGACGACGAACAGCATAATCCCAGTAGAAACAAAATTACTCATTTCAATCCAAAAGTTATGAAAAATCATACAACCCCAATAAAGATTATATTGACACAGATGATACTACTCTATCTACGGATGATGAAATAACTTATTCTAGAGCGGAAACAATTACACCACATGAGATGAAGAAGGAAGTAGAATCAACAACTTTTATTCCAGGAAATAATGGAAAGGATAATTTACCGAAAGTTGATTTTTTTGAACAGGAAAATGTGATGTATCTGAAAGGTGGAGGATTCATTGCAGATCAACGGGAATTTCCAGAGGACTTAGAGATGCAGTTTGAAGTAATGGATGCTTGGGAATACTTCAACCATCCTCTTTCTGCGAGTATTGCCTTGATAAAGACAGGTAAATACGAATACTGCGATCATAATATTTTTCGACAATTGTTTCGCCCTTGAAAGGTAAGATGCACGTTAATGCTCTCTTTTTTGTTTACATAGTTTATAACTAGTTGATGCTACTAGTTGAATGTGTTATACGTAGAATAAATGAATTTGTTGTTATGATATGGAAGAACACAGAACTCATCGATGTAACAGGTAAATTTGATGTGAGTTAGAATAATATGAAACAAGGAAAGCACCTATGAAAAATAATATGGTATGTAAATTTCTAGAATGGTGTGCCACAAAGACAGACCTCATTGATGCGTCCACTACACAACAGAGGGAAACAAGTCAGGAAGCTGAAGGTAAATTTTGAAGTGGTTGAAGAATGGCGAATCAGAATTGCTCTCGAAAACATTTCCTCATAACTTCAAGAACCTTCATATCATCTCACTAAAGCTAGAAAAGAAATAAGTGTGAGGAATGAGTGTAGCACATCTGTGAGCCTTCATTCACCACATCAAATGATCTTTGTTTCTAATTGAATCGTAAATCATTAACAGCTCGGTGTTGAGTAAGTACTGGTGATAAGTCTTCGATCCAGCCAGTCATTCACTTCATTACTTTTCATAATTCACAACTAATTGAAAATTATTATCTCATAAATGATTTTTTATTCAAGCCAGAGATTGCTTTGTGAGAGTATTTCAGCAGTTAAATATTGGAATATGATTTTATGTTTTTCTTCTTTATTAAAAATAATCATTTGAATAGTCTTAGAAGCATGGTGTGGACCTGAATTATATCATCACGCAAAATAATTTAACGTGTCACTGAAACTGTTGATCAATTTCGAATATCTATCTATGTAATTTCAAATAGAGGTAACACGGTAGATTCATCTCAAACGGAGGTTTTTGGGGAGCTCACATGAGTGAGTTCACTAATGGATGCTTGCCCTATTTCGAAGGGATAGGGCCAAAGTAGTTATGGAAAACCACCGAAATTTTATTGCTTGGATGCATGACACTGAAAATGCCCATAATAGAAATAGCGCTCTATGGTATTTTCAACAAGTTCTGGGTTTTTCGGGACACTCAGTGGGACTGACAGTTAAACGACAATTCCGAACGTCCTAAGAGCACGAGGGAGATTCTAACCCACTAGCACCAGTAGGCCGAGAGCGTATAGTTCGACACATCCTTTGGCTGCTGCGCTTCCTATATCTTGATTGAGTAGTTCATCGAACCGTACGCTTTCCGCTACTGAGCATCTTACTTCATGATTTTTCAGTTAAGCACAAAGTGAAATCAGCACCAGAAAAAGCATGAAATGTAAAACCTAGTCAAAGAAAAACTAAGAGCACTATAACTCAGCACTAAAAGCAGGATAATTGATCTCTGCTGTTATATAAACTTAGTTCTATGATTTTTTGCCCTGAAGCTGCATACAAATTTACTTTATTTTCGTCAGAAGCAGGGGACGGACACGAATTTATTTCTTGCGAAGCCTGTGACGAAATTTTGTATTATATCGTCTAACCGAGTATACTGTTATCTGCCTCGGAGTCATGAAGCGAAGTTATTGTTCATCCAAAGTTAGTAATGCCAGTAATCATCCAAGTTCGTAAACTATAAGAAGAAACGTTTCTGTTTTTCACGTTATTCCTGAACAAATGTTTTCTTCTAATAAAAATTGTGAAGAATAGACCTTCGCAACTTCAGTGGTAATTAAATATCTGTCTTTTTGATAGGTACTCTTTGTGAAGTTGAAATTATTTATGTGGAAATTCTGAAGAAACTACGATTGTAGCAACTTCAATAATAACCAATAAATTATTCTACTTCTACAGCTGTAACTTACGTGAACTCTAAAGATTAATATAAGCAATGAAAAGAAGAATATATTGCACTTAGAGGAGACGTCATAAATAGAATTGAATAAAATAAATAAATTCTTTTATAAGTTCAATTTGTAGATGATTTCGAATATAATTGTTTGATGATATAATTCTAGTGAATGTTGAGTATATTTTCTTTTATAGCTGTTGAGATTCATTGTATGTGAAATGACTTATGGTGCATCATTATAAAATTTCTTCTATCGCACTACCATCAGCAGATTTTCAGAAATAATAATCATTCCAACCAGTTTTTCAGTTGCCGCTTCATCCTTCACACATCATCATAAGTGAACAGAAATACGGTAGATATTTTTACATCAGGCCATTTACTATTGGTTGCATCTTATGAGTCATCAAAAAAAAAATGATGATGGATTTTCGCATTAATTATCAGTAGTCAATTTTTGTCTGAAACGAGACTTATCCTAATTTCAGTTAATCCAACATGTCGAAGTTGTCCATCTGTTTCATACCAAAGTGTATATAATATTCACAATAATGAATATTCTCAAAACATTAAATCCTATGCTCAAATTGATGATATGCTGGATAAAATGCTGAACGAAGTAGAACTCATTGATTGTTCAAGTAAAGAGAACTGTTTCAATTCTCTTACGTTAGAACCTTCCTCTGATGCTTTAATTGAAATACCAATCAAAAAATTGAGAAATGAAAAGACATATACTACTGAAGTAGATATCTTCGTAAGCGAAGACTTGGAAGAGATAGCAGAACCTGAGGATTCAAATCATCGAATGAAATCGTTGAAGGACATTCATAAAAATAAAGGAATACAAAATAATCTTAGTAACGATGAGTCCTCTTTTCACCATATAAATGTGATGTTCTATTTGGTGAATTCAATGGAACCAATGACATAGAAACAGATTTTGATATCGTAGAAGATTACTACGAGCCTATCGATTTTTGTTCAGAATATCAAGTAAATGATAAAGATGGTATATGGTGGGAAGGAACTTATCGGAACTTGGGTGTTGTTCTTGAGGAAGACGAAGAAAATCTGAGTCAAAGTAGTTGTAAAAAGAATGTCAAGTCTACTCATCAAGAAACACCTGACTTCGTTTGCTTGAAACAACGTTTCAGCTGTGAAAACGAATGGGAGCAAGAAAATTCGGAAATTTGCAGTGACTCAACTCAAATACATTCTTCGATTAGTACAGATGACAGTGACAACGAAAATATCTGCAACAAAGCCGAAATTAAAGTATTGATCAAGTCGAAACTAGGTGAAGCAAATTTGTTAGATATTGATGCAGTAAAAGGAAATATATTCGAAAGAATGAGAAACGAAATCGGTCACGAACATTTGGGCAAATTTAGGGAATATAATTGGGACGAACGAAACCACCAACATTTCAACACTCTTCCGAGAAGGAACGAGGAGAACCGAAAACTGAAAATTAAACCTAGTTTCACCTTACCACGATTATTCCTTGAAAATACAGAAGTATCTAGTAATTGCAACAAGAATGATAATTCCAGTAGACCAAATCATAATATAATTGCAAAACCAAACGAAAATTTTCCATTATCATTTGACCATACCAAAGTTTCCTCAGAAAATTTGAATATTGATCTCTATGCAAATATACCATTTTATCCCACATATGAGAGTGGCGCGTCGACATCCTCACCTAGGAAGACTCAGTATATTCCACCAACAGAAGTCACACTTTCAGAAGCTTACTGTAATTGGACTACAGAAATAGAAAGCTTAGGTAAAGCTTCAATTAAGATTGGTTTCGCATTGAACGCATGGGTTTTCTTTTGAAATTTTGTTGTTTGAAAACTAATATTTTTCAGAGTGTTAACCAATAAATAGCCTGACGTAAGAATATTCGGTTATTTCTGAGGTTGAAATGGTATTATATTCAATACTGTTAGATATTGCATGTTCTTACAGGACAAACGACTTCACCTCAGTATTTAGATAAGCTAGAAACAAAGTTGCTAGATAAAACGTGTGTTGTTAAATTTCCTAATATCGAAATTGAAATTGCGTACGATTTCGAACAAACTTTAAGAGAAACTAACGCTTTTCTCAAGTATGAGTGTCAAGCTGAACCGTATGACGCTTGGACTGATAACAGGTATAAGGATATAAAATCAGAAATTGAGTATTCACCAAATACTACCCCAACGAAAAAGAGAAGAAAAAAAGGAATATTTGAAACATTGAAATCATTAGTCACCAAATCGACAGAAAATCTATCTTCGGAACCTGAGGGATTGTCTCCTAAAAGTGATAGGACCGATAGAAAAAAGAAAACCTTCTTGGTTACTTCAGGTGCAATCAGTAAAAACACCGAGCAAATTGAGACTCCAAGTCACAAAGAGTCGAGTCATGGACATGATGAAATATGTGAATATAGAAGTGAAAAGGATTTTCAGAATGATAGAGCCGAAATACAAAAAATGTTTTCAGAATCGGCAACTAGCTATCAAGCTGAAAGAAAGGATTCTGATCATATTACCGTAGGGACTACAGTCAAAGAAAATGTTTCTTCAGAACGACAGGAAGAAAAAACCTCAGAAAAAGGTAATATTCTCAAAATTGTAGATGATTCGAAGGACGGATTTTCTAAGGAACTCGATCGTTCAGTAAATAATTCAACTCAAGAAAAATTCTCTTTAGACAGAGGAGCAACAATTGACGGAATTTATGAAAACTTGAAACACGATTCTGATGTAACTGCCACTAGACCGCTGTCCTGCAAAGATGGTAAAGAAGATTTCAAAATAGAAAGGAACGCAGAAATATCAGATGCAGAGCGCCCTACACCACAGACATCTAAAAAACCAGGAATTTGGAGTTTCCTCACAAAAAAATCCAAAAAATCTACAGCAGTTGGAAATGAAGAAAATGTTGAAAAAATACTAGAAAAAAATGGTGATGAACTCAATGTCACACAATTGTTCCTGGAGCAGGAACAGAACAATTACTACTGCGGCAGCAGACACGCCAATATTGAAGACCACCAGAATGTACTATCTGATCTGGATAAAAATCAGACGAAAATCAAATCAATGGCAAAGGCTGGAATTTGCGAAAGTTTTCTTTCCAAACTGAAACCATCTGATGCTGCGCTAATAGATCCTGAAGAGGCTTCCTATATAAAATTCGATGAAGATGATTTAATATACGATCCTGTTACCACTGTCATACATGAGAAGCAGAAGAAAGTCACGTTCGACGAAAAAGCTCCCGAAGAAATACTACCAGCAGATACATCTATTGATGAACCCGCCGCAAAAAGATTGATTTGTCGATTGAAAGAGATGAATGCTGACGATCAACTAATAAATAAACAAGATTCCATAGAAAGAGATAGCGATTGCAGCCGAAAAATCAGAGGAATCATAGGCAGGGAAAATAAGAACTTAGAATTTGACTATCCTGATAATTGCTTGGAACAGGAGGTAGCATATACCATCAATATGATTGACCAAACTGACAGATTCTTGGAAACAGAAAAAGTATTATATCAAGGTGAAATAATTAGTTCTATGAAGAATATTAAACAGGGCGAATGTGGACCCAAAGAACTTCCAAAACCTGCCCTTGATGAGCAATGTCGGAAATACCAATCACCGCTCAAAGAGAAAGAAGTCTTGCGCGATATTGCCTCGACACGAACCGAAATGTCTCAAGACGATCATTCAAAATCAGCAGCCTCAATAATTGATGAGTTATACAATAAGGATATGAGTACGCTTGAGCAGCCAGATCAAGATTTTATAGATTTGACCGATTTATTCTTGAAGAAAGAAATCGATGAGTACTCCGATGTCAAACTCGCGAAATTAACTACAGAATCATCATCCCTCGACCAGATTCCAAAAAAAAATGAAAACTCGAAAAGTAAACGATTTTTCGTTCTGTCCAGTAAGAAAAGGAAAATACCCAAGGAAAGCTTGGTTCCAAGGAGGAAAGGAAAACCAATAATGCTGTGAATATATCGAATTCAGAAACAAGCATTGACCAGAGAAAAGAATATACGCTAAAAACATCAACAAAGGAACCTAAAGTCGAACTTAGTCCACATTTGAAAACATCTAGCCAGTCAACAGAAAAACGAGACGAAAAATCTAAAATGCTTCAATCTAAACACGATGAAAAATTCAGTTTTGAAAATATTGAACGTGACAATAGTTTTCCGAAAAAAGATCAGCCAATTTTCAAAACAATATCAACAACCAGAGATTTCCTTCTGAAGGAGAATGAATATTATGATGGAGTTCTATTCACAAAGAAAATTCAACCTCCTACTGAACCAGATCGTAAAACTTCAAGTGATAATTTTATTTCACACACGAGCGCAATGAGACAGTCAAGAGGAAAGCGCGATGAAAATGAAATTATGCCTCAATCGAAACACGATAAGCATTTGAGTGAAGATAAAAACACTTCGGATAATATCGAAAATGAAAATATTCAACCGAAAGAGGAGCAGCAATTTTTGAAAACAATATCGGAAACGAAAGATTTTCTTTCAGCGGAAAACGAACATTATGATGGAATAACATACAAAAGGAGAACTCGACTCCTGTCGATCCGGATCTGAACACTACAAGCGTTAAATTCAGTCCACAAGTGAGCACATCAAAAGAAAAACAAGGTGTAAATAAAGTAATGACTCAATCGAAACAGGATGAATATTTGGGTCAAGATAAAGACACTCCTGAAAATATTGAAAAAGAAAATATCCTACCAATCAAAGAGCAGGCAATTATCAAAACAATATCGAAAACTAGAGATTTCCTTTTAGCGGAAAATGAATATTATGATGGAATGACATACGTAAAGAAATACTCAACCTCTCTCGATTCGGATTCGAAAATTATTAGCGATGAAATTGGTCCACATAAGATCACATTGTCAACAGAAAAACGAGACGGGAATGAAATTATGCCTAAATCGAAAGACATCGAACATTTGAGTCAAGATAAGTACACTTCTGATATTATCGAAAATGAAGATATTCTACCGAAAGAGGAGAAGAAATTTTTCAAAACAATATCAGAAACCAAAGATTTTCTTTTAGCGGAAAATGAACACTATGATGGAGTGACATACATGAAAGAGAATTCGACTCCTATCGATCCGGATCTGAACTCTATAAGCGTTAAATTCAGTCCAGAAATGAGCACATCAAAAGAAAAACAAGATGTGAATAAAATAATGACTCAATCGAAACAGGATGAATATTTGGGTCAAGGTAAGAACACTCCTGAAAATATTGAAAACGAAAATATTCTACTAATTGAAGAGCAGGATATTATCAAAACAATATCGGAAACTAGAGATTTCCTTTTAGCGGAGAATGAAAATTATGATCGAATGATATACGTGAAGAAACACTCAGCTCCTCTCGATTCGGATTCGAAAATTATTAGGGATGAAATTGATCCAAAGAAGATCACATTGTCAACAGTGAAACGAGATGGGAATGAAATCATACCTCAACCGAAACACAACGAACATTTGAGTCAAAATAAGTACACTTCTGATGTTATCGATAATGAAGATATTCTACCGAAAGAGGAGAAACAATTTTTCAAAACAATATCGGAAACCAAAGATTTTCTTTTAGCGGAAAATGAACACTATGATGGAATGACATTCATAAAGGAGAATTTGACTCCGGTCGATCCGGATCTGAACACTATAAGCATTAAATTCAGTCCACAAATGAGCACATCTAAAGAAAAACAAGATGTGAAGAGAATCGTGACTCAATCGAAACAGGATGAATATTTGACTCAAGATAAGGACACTCCTGAGAAAATTATGAATGAAAATATCTCACCAAATCAAGAGAAGTTAATTATTGAAACAATATCGGAATCTAGAGATTTTCTTTCAGTGGAAAATGAATATTATGATGGAATGACATACGTGAAGAAATACTCAGGCCCTTTCGATTCGGATTTGGGAACTATTAGTCCAGATAGGATCACATTCAGCCAGTCAACAGAAAAACGAGATGAGAATAAAATCACGCCTCAATCGAAACACGACAAACATTTGAGTCAAGACGAGAGCACTTCTGATAATATCGAAAACAAGGAAAGTTTCGAAACAATATCGAAAACCAGAGATTTCCTTCTAGTGGAAAATGAATTATATGATGGAATGACACATGTAAAGGAAATATCAAGTTCTATTGATTCGAATCTCAAAACTATTAATGATGAACTTATTCCACATATGACATCGACCCAGTCAACAACAAAAAGAGGTGGAAATGGAATCATGATTCAATCTAAACACGATGAATATTTGACTCGAGGTAATATCCAAAATGACAATATTTCACCGAAAGAGGAGCAGCACGGTTTCAAAATAATATCTAAAACCAGAGATTTCCTTCTTGCGGAAAATCAATGTTATGATGGAATGACAGACATAAAGAAAAAGTCAACTCCACTTGATCCGAATGTGGAAACTATTAGCAAAGAATTTACTTCACATATGAGTACATTGAGCCAGTCGTTAGAAACACGAGATGAAAACAAAATCATACATCAATCGCAACACGATCCACATTTGAGTCAAGAAGAGCACACTTGTTATATCGGAAATGAAAATATTCCACCAACTAAAGAGCAACCTATTGGCAGAACAATATCGATAACCAGAGATTTTCTTTCAGCGGAAAATGAATTTTATGATGGGACGACTTACACAAAGAAAATTCGAGCTCCTGTTGATGTGGATCTGAGAGTTATAAGCGAAAAACTTAGTCCACGCATGATTATATCGAGTCAGTCATCAGAAAAACGAGATGCAAAAGAAATCACGTCTCAATCTGAATACACTGAGCAAGTGACCCGAGATAAGAACATTTCAGATAATATTGAATTTGATAATATCGTAGCAAGTAAACAGCAGCCAATTGGCGAAACAATATCAAAAACTAGAGAATTCCTTTTAGCGGAAAATAACTTTTATGATGGAACGACAAACAAAAAGAAAAACCTAACTCCTGTTCATTCACATCTGAAAACTATCAGCGATCAATGTATTGAAAACAGAATCTCTGTCCAGCATGAATTCCCTGAAAAGAATATGGATAATATTGATGTTAGAGAACAGTCGCAAGGAACACATGACGCAAATTCAGATCTTGGAATGAATAGTTTAGCATTCAAACTTGCTTCGAAAGATGACGATGAAGATTCCAAAAGCAGCACCTTCCATGCACAAAATCCCATTCTTTCAACGAATGAATTTCTGCACTTAGAGAAATACTCATATGATAGTGAAGTATGTCAACCTCCAAATGATAAAAAAAATAATCTCAATTTGTCCGACAATACTCATATTGGAAAAAGCGAGAAGATATCCGATATCTCCAATGAATCGATTACATTGAAAAAGAGTCTACCATCTAAGGAGACCTCTGAATATAGAAAATCAACTGATGATATCGAAGACGATATTTCAGAAGACCGACTCACGCAAATCTCTCCGCAGCGAATGATACAGTCAACCACAAATTTTTTGAGTACCGAAATAATGAAGTATCATGATGCAAAAAGGAAAATTCATGATTTGAAAAGTATCAAAGACAGTAGTAATGATACAAATACCGAAATAATTAAAAGGGATGGTGACATAGACCAGAGCAATAAAATTCCAGAAAAAAAAACTAAAGGATTCCTAAATATTTTCTCGAAGAAGACGAAACCAAAAATAGAAAAACGTGACGATGACAAATTGATAAGAACATCCGACTTTGTTGATGTCACTGCAACTGATGAATTTTTGAATACAGAGAAGTTTTTTTACCACGACGGTAATCGTCATATTACGAATAAAGATGAACCTAAAGTAATAGAAGCAACAAGTTCTGTTACAAGTAGTGATATATCAAAAACTCAGACCTCGAGCAATAAAGACAAAAGTTCAAGACCTAGAGGAATATTCAAAATTTTCAGCAGAAAATCCGAAGAAAAAGACTTGAATATGAGTAACCAAGCTAGGATTGATTTATATGATGAGAACAAATCAACTGCTATGAAGAATAAACATGATAATCGAAAGGAAGATGAGGTCCCGGTTGATATTCGAACATTTCTGCATGTTCTGAAAGCGAATACTTTTTATCAAAACTGTGAGAATATATCTCAAGTAACAGATGTTTTTCTGAAGACTGAGAGAAATCTTTATAATGATACCGATCGCAGCAAGAGTAGTTATGAAGCGAGTAAAGAATTGCGAGAAAAGAGTTATGAATCTGAAGAGTCAGAAAATCAGAGCTTGAAGAAACAGAATTCGGAAAAACCACCCAAAAAAAGAAACTATTTGAAAATATTCCACAGGAAGTCTGAAGATGAAAAACACTTTTCAAAACATGTGAATGATGTGGAATCCCACAAGTCACAAAAATCAGAAGAGGACAAGTTTGAAGTGGACCAGCAATCTGAACAACGAGAACGTTTCAATATATTCGGTAAAAAATTCAGACATAAAGAAAAAAAGTATGTTCGTACGGAAATTGATAACAATATAGACGACCATAAAGATAATTTGAATTTAATGCAGATCACTAATGATTTTCTGCACACTGAAAGAGATAATTATGAAGATGTATTACCTATAACTCGAATAGATTACCACAATAGTCAACTCAACGGGAAATCATTGCGGCAGGAGCAAAAACCGTTAGCCCATATGAAATCATCTGAGCTAAAAGCGGAGAACATTTCAGAACAAGACAGAACTTCTCGGTTTGGCAGCCAAAATAGTGAATCAATTTCTCCAAAAGAGTTAGACTCCGATTTAAATAAACTGAATTCAACTCGCAGCGAAGTAGATGAATCTCCTAACAAACTACAGCAGAAAAAATCAGGGGAAAAAAAAAAATTAAGGATATCAGGAGAAAAGAGAAAGAAGGAAAGAGTAAGGGAATTTTCAATTTATTTTCCCGTAGGAGTAAATCTAAAGAGAGAAATGACGATTCCGAAGATATCAAAGACCAGAAGTTGTCATTTAACGATGTGCAGGTTTGCAGAATGTTTCTGGAAAAAGAGATTGAGATGTATGTAGATTCTTATTCCACTCTGAAGACGAATCAACTTAAAAGAACGCATTCAAGTGTATCGAAAGCACGTGAATCAGACAAAACTGATTTAGGTGTTGACGATGTTGGAAAATCGTCGAAATTGTCACCCAGGTGTTTAGTTACTGAAGAGGGACCAAGAACTGTGGATATTATTGATGGAGAAGAAGAAAAATTCACAACTTTAGATATTGCTCCCGATTCAGCTGTTTTCATGCGGTCACATTCACAGCATTTAGGAGACGAGAGAGACCTTCGTGAAGATAATGCTGAGAGTGAACGAAATCTTGAACAGCGGCCCTCTACGGAAAATGAAAGTATGGAAGATATTGAGAAATATAACGCATTTGATTTCATTAGGGAGGAAGTAGAAAATTTCGAAAAATCTAGATTACCTTTCACTGATACTATAGATACATCATTCAGAGTTGAAACTGAGATTGACCACCCTGAAGGAAACGAAGCTGTAGAAAAAATAACCAAGAGAATAATAATTTCAGAAAAACTCATCGAAAAACCTAGGTCAAGCGCATCGAATACTGCTACGTATATTGATACCGCAGATATGATAAAAGTGGCCTTAACAGATTCAGTTGGATATCAGCAAGGTGAATTGATTTCGAAAAGCACTTCTGACTTGATTGATTCAGAATATGTTAATAGAGGAACCAGAGACGTAATGAATATTTCTGACAAATTACCTATAAATAGAAAGTCTACGTCAGAAGAAAAACTGGAATGCATTCAGGCAGAATACGTCCATAACATGAAAGATCCAGAATTATGCAAAGGTGATGTTATTGAAGACGTGTCTCCCTTGGAGAAGAAAATTCGAATCATATCTAATAACTCCGAAGAGAAAATTACAGATCTGGATGAAAGTCTGCCGAAAACATTGATAGAAATTCCAGATGATAAAACACAAACAAATTTTGATAAGAAAATAATTTCATGTGTTGTTAGCGAGGCAATAAAAGAACAAATGACAGGTAATGAGGATGAAAGTCATTCAAAGAAACAAGAACATGTTGATGTTCTGAGTTCAGAGGATTCTCGGAGCGAAAAGAAGATTTCAGTTACAAAATTAGGCGATAAAGATTTTCAACCCCAAGATATATCTGAAACAATTCATGTAACTGAAAATTTTGTGAAAGCATTGGATATTCAGTTTCATCCAGAGAAAAGTATATTTTCTAAGGATGAAACTATTGCATCAGCCGAATCAACCGATATGGAGAAACAAATTATGCAGATACCTTTGCCGATTGGTCAAAACAAAGAAACGTGTTCAGTAAACGATAATGATGAAAATCTTCTCGTAAACTTCGGCTCCAATTTTCACGAGACTTTACAGAATACTTATCAAGTTGAATCAGGTATCCATGAAATCAATAAAGACGACAAAAGAATCAACTCTTCTCCGAGAAAACCGTTATTCCGGCTAGAATCAGATGAAGATGAATTGGTGACAAAAGTTAAAGAATTCGGGAGTTATGAAACTAACATATCAGAAATTACAAGTGATTGTCCAACTAATCTTAAAGAAGGTAATACTAAATTGATATTAGATAATAAAGTTGTGGTAGATTCGAAATCTGATGTAGAGATTATCGAAGACAAACTTCGTGACTTGGGAAAAGCGTTAGATGCGTTAGAAAAATTATCTGAAGTCAAATCAGATGATAAAAATGAGCAGCTTGAGCAAAAAAAACTGAGGAGGGTAGAGCGAAAATTCGAACGAATGGCTTCCGAAACACTCGAACCGTCGACAAATAATGAAACAGAGGTAAAAACCCCAAATTCCAGAGAAACTGACCGTTATCAACAGCTGGTATCTCATCTCAGTACTGATGAGGTAATTTCGTTAGAGAGCGATTATAATAATTTGTGGGATGAGTATACTTTCTCAAAAAGTGACGAATGGGATTCTAAAACGCCAGAAAGTCAAGCAGACGTTCTCGAACTTCCTCAAGGTAGATGTTAGATGTTGCTTTAAACAATAGCTCATAACCCATTACATCACATTGGAAATTTCATTATTATTTACTTGCATGTTACACCTCCTATACATGTATGAACTGTTATTCACCAAACATATCGGGACCTTCTGAATTCGCTAAAAATACAAATTTGATTTGATCCCCGTAGGTTACGTTGTATATATGGCACCTGTGAAACTGAATGAAAATATTAATGTTAATAAAGCTGGATTAGAAGTTGATGTTATACCGATTACAACAAGCCCTCTTTCGACGCCTAAGCCTAACAGAAAAAATTATCACTGCGACTTCAATTCAAATTCATTAAAAAGAAAAAAATGTGTCCATTAAAAACTAAGTCTGAAGTATATGCCCAGCAATCGTTGATGAAAACAGTTCTGGAAATGAACGTTGATACCTTTTTATTTAGAACCTCAGACAAAATAACAAATGAAAATAATGATGAGTATACTATGAAAAATGGTGGGACATCAATAGCTAGTGGTGGTGAACAGAAATCAGAGGGATACATTATGAAATCTGTTTTAAATTGGATGAAACACTCTTCCACAGAAAACTTGCAAAATACTTCATTATACCCACTTGGACCAATCAAGCATGAAGGCTTAGTGTATATAAATCCCTTAGTTGATTCCAGTAATTTGATAAGCAAATTCTCTGATAATGATTCTATTTCAGATAGTTCCAGAATTAAATGTGAGCGAAAGTTTAACGTAGGTAATAAAATTTCTTTGAACAGGTCATTATTATGACAAGGCCCGATATGTTTGAGACTTTCGCATGTCTTTCAGAAAATATTTTGAAATAACTATGCACTAGCAAACTTTGGCTTTTACTTAATGTCTACCGAATATTTTATCGAAGGTATATTGTGGTAAGTTTTTGATGACAAACATGGTTACGTTTTTTGTAATAATACTTCTTGTTATAGAGTATTGCTAGATCCTGCTAATAAATAACAACCTCTTTTTAGACACCTGCAAACAACTAACGGAAGCTTCCATAAAATCCTCCACTAACATACAAACTCCTCAACCCAAACCACGTCAAAAATCAAAAGAAATTATCGAGGAACCAATCCATGAGTCAGATTTATATACTAAACAAATTTCACCAGTTCGTGATGATCTTCTCGATGAACATGATCGAGCTGATGAAATATCTTATTCTGACAAAAAAAAATTCTGGGAGAATATTTCAAAGCATCCAACTCAAAAACCGTCTGAAAGTGTTACAGCTAAAAAGAGAAAATCTATTGGAGAGGCAAGCGGTATTCCAATTCCAAAACCAAGAGGGGGTCTTCAATTTTCATATAGCCTAGCCGTAACAGATGATGAAAAGAATTCTTTCGTGGAGTATAAAGAAGGGGAGCACATGGCTGACTATAAGACTGATGAGATGACATTCAAGGAATTCTTAGAACATGATTCAAAACTATCCGAATCAACTCAAGACAAGACACCCCATACTGAAGAAGAATGCTCATCGAGAATTTCGTTAGAAGGACAAATTCTAGAACCGTCTAGTGATAATACAACTGTAAAGGACTACATGACTTTTGACGAAACTATATCTTCAAACGATAAAACTACCATAATCAAGAGGGAATTGTTAAATGAGAATATATCTGATAAAAATCTTCTGGAACTAAGTTTGGCTGAAGATGATAACCATGAAATAAATATGCTCAAAAATGTCGAAGAGATATCTTTCGAAAATCTTAATCGCCATTTGGAGACTGTTGAACCAACTCAAGGAAAAGTTGAAGAATTTGATAGCGATTATGAAATACATCCAGTATTATCCAATAAGGAAAAATCAGTTGAAACTTGTGAAGAATATCATAAAGTGAATGAAACTGAAAAAACTTTACTCAAAAAAAGTTATGTCTTGACTAAGGAGATATCTGAAGAGAAATCAACTTCGAAAATAACCGAGCAATCTGAAATTGATATGAAGCAACATACTGAACTTTTGAATACAGTGCAGTATGCCGATATTATATGTGAAAAAGTTGATAAATCCGATAAAGAATCATTATTGAAGGAAGAATTTTCAAGTACCGAAAAGTCGAACGAGATATGTGAAAAATTAGACGGAAAAGCGGAATTTTCCGAAAGTGAAATACTTACCTACAGTGATACCATGGCAGGATCAAAATTGGACGAATTTTCTGCTGGAATGGAAAAATCAATATCAATTATACCCAAAAAGTGTCTAATTTCGGATGAAAAAGTATCAAGTGATTTCCATGAAGAAACTGCTCGTACAAAAATTGAAACATCCCAAAGTACTGAATCAGACTCCGAAGGCTCTGGACAAAACAGCAGCCACGGAGGTGATAACGTGGGATACATTTCAGATTCTGGAGATGTTGAACAATATATTTCGGATTCAGAAATCGAAGATAGGGTTCCACAAATACGTGAACGTCAAATGAGTGTATTTGTCGCACCCTCAGTTTCACAAAGAACGAGATATGAACGTTCCGCTTCTTTACCTACTGAAGATCTTTATGAAATATCAGCAAGAAATATTAAGTCTAGAAAACTTTATTACGAGGAACAAATCAAGAAAGAAATGATTAAAGAGCAACTGACAATTGATCTGGAGGATGATGTTTCTCCAGAACGTAAATCTATTAACAGTTCAATAGATGTAGTAGAGGTAAATGAACGTGAGAATACGGAAACATATGACGCATCATACCCAACTAATGAAGAAGCGGATGAAAATATTCTATCAGGACAATTTAGAACTCAAATGCATGAAACACGTGGAGATCAATTGATACCAGTTCAAGAAACAGAAGAGGATGCGACTAAGCTAAATGAGTGTAGAATCGAGGAGGAGACAGAAATCCACGTAGACAAGAGTGAAACTGAGAAATCTGAAAAAGGAAATGATAAAATCAATGACGATAGACATAACGAAATATTGGAGTCTTCTGCTCAGAGAAATCGTTCACCAATATTAATGAAAGAGCATGGTGATATCTACTCTGTTACATCAGACCAACCGACAATAACTGTTACGCTATCTGGACTACAAAAACGAATAAGTGAGGAAGAAGATCCTTATTCGCCCAAGATTGATTGCAAAATCACAGATACTACAATGCAATCAACAGGAAAATCTATTCCTTCTCCTGAGATCAAAGAGGAAGATTTTTCATCTGAAGTCGCTAAAACCATTAGAAGCCGAGCAGATTTAGATTTCGATTCAGATAATCAAATCAACAAAGAATTAACGACATTAACAAAGGAAAGCCCATCAAACGTGGCACAAACTGATTATTCTTCAATTGTATATCCATCTGAAGTGAATACTGACAGTACAATTTGGGAAGTATCTGTTGAATCAGAAGTACTGAAGGAAGAAAAGCTTTCATCTCTACCTTCAATTCCGGTTGCAGTCCAATCTAGTCCTATTGATAGTAAATTCGAAAATGCTTCGAAACTTTTGCCGAAAGAGAAGAGGATTTGAGTAGTGAACTTCGGGACGAATCTGATTTAGGTTCCGAAATTCACCAAGATCATTCTGATTCATATGCTTCCGACCATATTCGAACGGACAGTCACTCTGAAATGAAAAAAATCATTTTAGATAGCTTGCATCAGCAAAAAGTTGATCCTGAAGAAGCTAAAATGATTGCCAATTCACTTATAGCAGAAATAGAGTTAGAAATTCAGAAGACTGAAAGTTTCAAAGAAGAATTTGGTACAAGAAGTGATCCTGTTTTCTGTCCAAACCAACAAGTGAATAACTATCTCAAAGAATTAGCAGATGCCAAAGGTTTAGATCAGAGGGAAGTAGAACTTGTAGAATCAATTCTCGAAAGACGTCAGAAGCAAATTTCCAAACTGTCTAGAGGGGATACCCAAGCATCCAGCATGGAAATTACTGATGAAGATCTTCGTTACAGTGAGGGTGATACTGATTACACACATGTTCTCGAGCAACAAATCGATCAGTTGAAAGCGGAGTACAGTGACAAACTCAAAACAGACTATGATTCACTAGTTGAAGACCAGAACGAAATTAGCGCTAAATCTGATGGTGCACCTGTGGAACATCTTGAAATGAAGTATGGAGTTGATGAATACCAAACAGTTAAAAAGGACAGTGCGACAATACTAGAAAATCAAATGAAAAATGTGATTATAGAAGAAGACGAAAATGTAAGTGAATCTATCGTTGAAGATACAAGAGTGTGTTCACCATCACATACACAGAAAGACATCCATTCTACTGAATCTATATCTGATGAGTATAAAAAGTTGGCTTCAGAAGGAGAGTTGAATCATAGAATTGTCACTAGGAGCGATGAAGAAAATGTAGAAGTACTAAAAAAAATTGAAAGTACTCCTGAAAAACCACATGGTTCTCTCATTTCCACAGATATCCCAGAAGTAGATGAAATTGACTTGGAATTGACAAGCAAGGATAATATGACTTGGAGATGAACTATAACAAAACGGAAAATTCTGGCGAAATCAGTGATATGCACAATCTATTGATTTCTTGCGAAGGGCAGGAACTGAAAAATACTAGTTCTCATGTTGAAGATTTTCAAGATTACACAGAAGAACAGTTCGAATCAATAACCTCACCTGACAATAAGTTCAAGCTCGATGACGATAAAATAACTATGCAGAATGAACAAATAGGAAATGAAGCATCTTCAAATAAAATAGAGCGTACTTCAAGTTCTGACTCTAAATCAAGTGTTGGTTCAGCGAAATCACCTGATAATTTCTCTGTTTCTTCAATTGACAAAAAAATTGAATCTGAAACATTTTCAGATGTTGTATTCAGAAAATCAATATCAGAAAGAGGAAGTTCTTCTACTTTACGAAACAAAAAATCAGCCATTGAAATAGAAAGTTGTTCTAGTTCTGGAGAAAGCCACTATCATAGTTTTGAGCTAGATGGCAGAAGCAGACCATGTTCTTCAGATGTCGAAGGAATAATGCCTACTGGATCCTCTGAATATGAATCAGCACTGAATTCTCAAGAACTGTCTGCAAGATCCCAATTAACTTCAGGTGAATATCACACTGCAATCAGTAGCTTAAGTTCTAAAGACAGTATGAGAAGTTTCGAAAGTGAAAGTTCTGGAAACTTAGCTAGCATAGAAATTTCAGAAGCATCAGAAACACTGGTACCTACAAATAGCGATTTAGAAGGTGACGTTGACATGATTGTGGATCAAAGAATTTTAGACGAGTGTGAGTTATTGTGGCCAGTAAATTCTGATTGTTTAGAAATGAATTCAGAACAAGACCAAGGTTCGAACGAGTACTCGAATAACTCATCTAAAGATTCAGAGTTCGATTCAGACCAGTTAGTAGAAATTCCATCGAAGATGAAACGATCGTACGAAATGACTTTCCAACCAGAACCGAAAATTTTCACTGAAGATTCTCCACACACAGAATCAAATGACGTAGAAGAAAGATTTGGTACGAGTCTGGATGACGGTAGTATTCTAAGTGTAAGCTTATCTAGTACTTCTAGTGTTCAACTGAGAACAGTCATAGAGTTATCTAGAAATGAGTGTAGCGGTCTCGAAGAAAGTTTCACATCAGGTATTTCTGATCAAATACCTTCCGAAGATTTAGATTCTTCTGTGCAAGGTGTGGACACGAATTCGCAGATACATACAATATATTCAAACGCTCAGTCTTCTGAAGTATCCGAACCAATCTCAATAGATAAAATGAACTACAATGAAAATTCACAATTAGAGTCTCAGAAATATAGTCACGATGAACTGAAAAAGAAAGGACACAGACGTCATGAAAGTACCACTTTCATACCCTCTTTGATACACGGTGTTTCGAAATCATCGAAATCGCAATCTGTTTCAGAAGAGAAGGAATACATAGCAGAAATTGAACAAAGAAAGGGTGATAATGAACTACTGGCTCATAGTTCTGATGAAATCAAGGAATTACAAATCAAAAAAGATTTAGCTGAAAGGAGAGATTCACATGGTAAGTCAAGTACAACATCAAGTGAAAAATCCAGTTTCGAAGAAGCTGAGGCTGAAGCAGCATTCAGCATGTTGGCTCATGTTTCGCCGGTACATAAAATCAAACAAATATGCCCTATCATCGAGGACATCGACGCAGAAAAAAGTGAGCTTGAAGCAAAAGAGCGGTTGGAAAGGGAACGAGCAAGTAGGGTCATTCAAAATAAGGATTCAAGTCCAGGATCTATACCAGATATCAAAGTGACTGAACACATGGCGCCCCTCGATGAAAGTACTTTCAGATACCCAGAACTTGAAATGGAGAGAAAGGAGCTAGAAGAGGAAACTCAGAAAAAAGTTGAACCTGAGACATCAGTTTCAAACTCTAGCAGAAGTTCAGAAGATACTGATCAAGGAAAAGATTATGTATTGGAAGACGGAAAAGTTATTTCTAAGCAAAGTGTATCTCATGATAAAAGTGTTCATTCCGAATCTCTGAGTGAAACCAAAACTGTAATAGAAAAATCTGCGACTGAAGACGAGAGAACAGCTGATTCACCCAACAGCGATTCTTTCGAACTTATAGAAAGACCTGATATCATCGATGATTTTGTAGTTATAGAGGAAGTTGGAAAAGAAGCGAGCGAAACGGATACTGAGGGTAAGAGTGTGAATATTCAAACAAAACCAAAACGAGTCAAAAAACACGACGAAGATATGGATGCGTATTTGGCTAAATCTGACCCTACACCTCTCACTAAAATGACAGAATTGAAATATTTTCCAGACAATTCAAATGAAGACTTAGAATTCGAGTTTGAAGATAGTCCTCCGCAGATGAATTTTGGAACTGAAAAATCCAAAGATTACGGACTAGAGTATGACAAAGAACTGGAAGCAAATAGGAAGTGGATTGAACAGCAATTTCATGGAGACAAAGCCGCCATGCTCGCTGCTGGTTATGGATATGAGATGGAATTCGAGAGAGGGCCTTTAGAAGATATCAAGGAAGAGGACATTAACGATATTGACCTTGCTTCAAGTAGAATAGGAAGTTTGGGATCACAAAAAGAATCTGGTGGTAGTTTGACAAGCGTGAAAGATTCTTACTCGAGTACACCAGATTATGATGTTTTAGCAGGAAGAAAATATTTCACGAAATCAGGCGAGCATGACGATATTTCTATGTCTAGCTTACAAGAATTCGAAAGTTTGGAGAGAGCAATGTCGCTTGAAACTAAGAAATTCTATCACGGGTCTGGTTCCCAAGATTCTTCTAGCAATGGTAGTTTCAAAACACGGTATTATGCGAATAAAACGCAAGGAGATGATATATCAGGAAGCTCTTTGAAAGAGTTCGAAGGTCTCGAAAAAGCGTGTATTGCCGTTCATAAAACAGAAATCAAGGTGAAGGAAGAAGAAGAGCTTCTATCCCAAATTGATGAGACTCAAGAAATCAACTTGATATCTGAAAGTGAAAATCCGGAATGTAAGGCTTCGGTCGTAATTGAAAAGAAAGTTATTGAAGTTGAAGATGGTGACTATGAAAAGAGAATGCTTGAAATTAACGAAATCATAAGACAAGCTCAAAGTAATGTCGAACGATTCACAGACCTGAAAGAAACCGATAAAACAGAATCATTAGGAAGAGGTGATTCAATTGAAGAAGTTTCGAAAGTTCCAGATTTAGATCTAGATGCACCATTAATGCGATCTAAATTGAAAGGAGAAGAAGATGATCCAATGGTAGCATCTACAGATTCTTTAGATATGAATCAACAGAGACCGATACAATACGATAGCACTGATAGTCTAGATCAAAAAAATAATGAATGTGATATAATGACCACTAGTACTGATTCGATCGAACTCAATAATCAGTTGACCAGAAGCCACATTACAACTGATAGTGTCGAGAAGAAAGCTGAAACAAGTCAAATGGTTTGTAGCGATTCATTAGAGATAGCTGCTGCCACAATATCAAGATTACAGGACGACTCCCTAGAAGAAGATGAACCTAAATTAAGTTGCGATTATAGTAGTTCTGATACTGGTAAGGATTTCAGTTCATCGGTGAAAGATGATATTGGTGAGCACGACGAAAACTTACATGATCTCATGTTAGTTAGCACTGATAGTTTGGAACCTACCAGTTCAGCTGCCACTCATGCAACATATCAGTATGAATCAGATTCAGTATTTTCGGGGAGTTTCACGAGTGGTGGCTCCAATACTATGGTGTCCTCTACAGATACAATAGATCCAACCATCACTGAAGAAAGCAGAGATATCGCTACAGTGGCTAGCAAAATTTGGTTCGATAAAGAAATTGAGACGACTGACAAAAAAGTTTTATTTGAGCATATAGGAGAGCCATCTCGGCCATATGTTTCTGAAGTAATTGAGCCCAGTGACGACCCTTCTTTTTCCCACACAATTCATCGAGTCGTTGAATTTCCGCCAGAAGTGAAAAAAGTTATTTTCCGTGGTAAAGATGCCGAAGAGAATCTTCAGCGCTTCATAAATGATTTCAATGAAGGTAAAGATGTTCAAGAAACTGAGACTGTTGATGCATCGGGAAACATTCATGTGAAACGAGTTGTACAGAAACGTTATATTATTAAACCTGACGAATCTGATTCATTCGTCGCAACTTCTTATCAAGGTTCTTCTTCTGAATCCAATTATGATGACAAAAATTTATCTGGAATGGCTTTACCTCAACTAACATCTTTAACAAAATCACTAACAGGTTTGTGAATAGCTTGAAACGCACCTCATATATTGTTTCATATCTTAGTTCCCGTATTTGCTTCGATTGGTTGTAACTTATAATATTCTAAATGATTTTTTGTGCCAGAAACATTATATTTTAAGAGAAGTTGATGATTTGAAGTCATTATGCATGGTTTTCGAGAATTTCCATTATTTTTCCGTATGTCAAAGTATTTATTACAATTGTTTCAACAATCCTATAGGTGATGCAGCCACCCAGCCTTCAGGAACAACTGATTTAAGTATGATAAGAGGTAAGTATCCTTAGAGATAGAATCATACTATTACCAATAAAAATACTTTTCGGTGTTCTTTTTTGAGTGAATACACTCGCTTTGCATTCATTCAAAAACATTTAATTTTTATGCGAAAAGTTGATGAATTTTTCGAATATAGCGCAACCATCCCGTAGGAGACCTCTAAGATATGACATCAGTATCGAAGATCAAACTGAGGTGGATCCTAGAGAACACGATTGGCGTTTTGATTTATATAAATATGGTACTTTGAAACTTTATTGTACATTAAAAATCACATCTTAAATGTTCCTCACTTTTCACTTTCTTCTTCTCCTACGCAAACTTGAATTAGATGCTGCAATTTACAATTCTAATACAGTTATAATAATATATGATGGTCTATTTTTTTATATTCACACACTCAATTCTGTTTATATTCTAAAGTTGATTATTGTGAAATTACTTAAGAGTCAGGTTGGATATATATTTTGTCAAAGCTACATTAAAACACTTAATGAATTTATATTGCAATTATCAGTGGAAATAAAACGACTATATATATTTGATTATAACTGATGATTCGTTCTCAACAAGTAGATGCCATAATATCCACCAAATCAATTCTATAACTTGAATTGTTCGCCTTAAAATGATTTGTTGATGAAAACTTATGATAACTGATAAATTTAATGCTTTATTACAAATTCGAATAGAAAATATCATTATTCAATTCAAAATCTCGAATTATTTTCAAGAACGATAAGGGTGTTCCCAAACTAACGAAAGATTTGAATTTGCCGCCATTTATGCAGTAAAGTAATGGCAACAGTGAAAAAACAAATCGACAGGTGACAGTTAAGGGTAAGTAAAGAAATCTGTTGGAGTCACCAGACACACTGGTCGTCCAAAAACAAGCCGTTCAAATTCAATGTCGAAGAACTGCGTCGGTATTGACAATTCAGAAACCTCAATGCGGCGTCTTGGACAAAAATTGCCAATTTAGAGAAGCTCTACAGCGAATACTCAATGAATATTTGTGTCTCCATGCTTACAAAATTCAATCAACACAACAACTCAAGTCTAATGACCATCCACAGGGAAGAGAGTTTGCAGAATGTATGAGTATCAACAAATGGATGGTTATTTTGCCAGCAAAATGATCCTGAGCGACAATGCTTGAGTGCTTGGTTAAGCAGCAAAATTTCTGCTTTGTGGTTCTGGGTACCCACATGTGATTATCGGAAAACAAATGTTTAAACAACGTGTCACTGTTTGGTGTGGATTTTGAGCTGGAGGCATAGTTGGACCATTACTTTCTGGTCACGCAGTAACTGTTACTGATACTCGATATCGCGACATGATAGCACAGTTCTTTGTGATGAAATTGGATATTTTTGATGTGGCCAATATGAGATTTCAACAAGATGGTGCCACATGCCATACAGCCCGTGAAACACTTCAATTAATGCATGAGAAATTGCCGGGCGTGTACTCTCTCATTTCGGTGATCACAGATATATGTCAACCAGCCTACGACATTAAAGGACGAGTTTGACGCTGCATCAACGATATTCAGCCAAATTTATGCAGAATAGTCATGGAAAATTTCAACAATCGATTGCATATGTGTATGCTGAGCCGTGGAGGCCATTTGATCGACTTGTTATTCCACAAATAGGCATGTCCTATGTACTTTATGTGTCAATACAAAACATACCATCAAAAACTAAAATTGTGTTTTCTATTCAATTCAAACCTTGGGTTAATTTTGAAGCACCTTCAGTTACTCAATAATTTCTCATTCATTTATGTACAAGGAATATACTGATTTCATAAGTTTTTATGATTGTACAGCTATGGAATTACCTATTCACTGAAAAGGTTACTCTCACTTGTTAGTTTTATTAAGGCAATTAAAAAAGGTATGTCCTTTTCAGATTTTGTTATAACAAAACGCGTTGATATTTGTGTGATAATGAGTTTTTTTAAAAACAACTGAGCTATGTTCGTTTATCGATTGGCTCTACTGTGTGATGAATCCTCACTGAGACTTTCTTCTTTCAATCAGAAATTGTTTCGATTTCACTCAGTCACAAATTTCTTTGACCACTCAAATATAATATAGTACTAATTCAAGTTTGACAAAATTCTGAAATTGGATATCAGTGGTGTTCAGTCGTGTAATTTGATAAGTATGATATGTATTTAGCTCTGAAAAATGGGTATAGTGTTTGAATCATTTTTGTAAGTTTATTGCAATATATCCTTCAATATCCTTAAAGATGAACAGTGGCGTGGCCAGTAATATATAATAGTGGGGACCCCGCGAAAGAGTTGGGGGTTCGTGTAGAATAGTTCCCACACTGAAGAGGAATTTATTGAATGTCATAAAAATATTTTCAGATATCTGATTCAATTAAGGGTTCTTCAAATTCTCAGAGAATGCAAAATGTATATATTCTATATAGATATATTTGAAATAAAATTTTCATGAAACACTTTGTCTAGGCCTGGGAGTCTTAATCGAAATATTTCAAATAGCACCTGGGAGTCCTATTTGAAATATCTCGATCAAGACTCTCAGTATTGACAAAGTATGAAGGATTCCTGAATCTGGATATTAGTTATCTATTTTCCCTTCAGGGTATAATTTGGAGCGGTCAGACAGGGCACACTTTATACACGTCAACAGACATGTTCTGAGATGTTTGAATGAAATGTCTACAAAGCATCTACATACTATCACTAATGTCCGGAGGAGGAATCTAGAATGCTAGAAAGAGTTTACATCCATTTTTCGATAGAGGGAGCCTACGTGATTAGTTCACAAACTAATGTTCTCCTCAATCTGAGAATAAGACTTAGGGGTGTCTTGAAAGTCATCAACTCATGATTGTTTGAATAAACCACTGAAGATTCCCAGTATGGAACAATTGTATGGTACTTTCAAATAACAAGTTCAATGCTTCTTGGAACGCACTTAATATTCACTTTTGAAAGTGATTGAAATCTCGTTGGCAACATTAGTGTAGACAGCTTCTTGGGAGTTTCATTCGAAAAATTTCGATATTTCTTGGTGACAAATCAAAATTGCATTCCATCCGTTAATAAAACTTTAAAGTTTTCATTCAGTGCTGAAGAAAGCATTTTGAAATTTTAAGGTCCTGGAGTTCGAAAATTGATTCGTCTGGTATGTGAAGAAGTAGATAAATGCCATAGTTGTCGAAATGAAATTCAACGAACAACAACAAGGTTTTTTAAGGAAAATAAAATGGATTCAACTTATATTCAAAATGATTTGGAATTCTCAAATTTGTTAACGATGAGGAAAGTCACATCTTGTTCAATATTTTCAGAACAAAAAGTATTTTGTCAGTGAAAGTTTTAGCAATATTCACTCAGTTTAAGATTGAATTGCATCAATGAATATCAGTCTGTCCATCTATCTAATCAAAATCGAAATTACATGAAGGGGGTATTCTTTCGGTTTCGCCACTGTTCATGAATGTTGTGGAGTCAATTGAAAGCCTCCTTCTTCATCATCAAAAGTAACTGTTCAAATGTCTGAAATATTAGTTCACATTTTGGCGATTTCATACCGTGAGACACATTTTTTGAGATTATTTACCATTGATTGCACATAAAGTATTGTAGGACATAAAATGCAAATTTCATTTCAAAAAGTTCTTTTTTTCGTTCGAATTTTCTGTGTGACGATAATTTTGTTTCAATTTTACAATCAAAACTTATAAATTTTACGATATAGAGTAATATTACAACTGTATATGCCTGTCTCATAAAATTCATGATTCATTCTAACGATATGTTGCAAATATTTCTGTTTTGAGGATGTGTCTATGTTTTCGGCTAATGCTGTGTTTGAAATTCCCACCATTTTTTGAATGCGTATATTACATGAATTTTCTTTGAAATCTTTGGACTCAGTGAATCGCAACCAGTTTTTTTATATCACCCATTAATTTTATCGATTTGGCATGTTCTTTTACTATTTGGCTCTCATCAAAATTGAAGTTAATATTTTTGCAGATATAAAACACGATTCATCGAAGGAAACAGAGGAGGCCCAAAGCAAGTGAGTAAAACATTCTACAAAGAATATAACTCATAGTTTTCGATTATCTATATTTCAGTGTTGGTATTTTTGAAATACGCAAAATTAATGGAATAAAACAATGGTAATGAAAGAATATGATATGACTTTATTTGCTTTAATGTATTTGATTCTCAGATTTTTCTTGATAATTGGATTTTTCGCATATCGTC
Organism: Henosepilachna vigintioctopunctata; assembly: GCA_030704895.1. Lineage (NCBI taxonomy): Eukaryota > Metazoa > Arthropoda > Insecta > Coleoptera > Coccinellidae > Henosepilachna > Henosepilachna vigintioctopunctata. The sequence goes on from JARQZJ010000045.1 coordinate 467,500, forward strand.
TTAAATTTCATGTTATACAATAAATGAATTACATTGAACATTAAATTTATCGACTCAATCCCGAAGGATAAATAGACGCCTCACGAGCGAACTAGTTTTCCTAATCTCCCAATACGGAGAGTACAAACGCGGTAGCCTGAAACGTGTCGACTTCCTTCAGGAGAATGTCTGTTTTTCTCGTTTTTCCAACTTGGCTATGCTGTTCTGAGGAGATCCAATAAGCTCGAACACGTGTCAACGGCTTCTATCAACTGCGGGATAAACCAACAATGTTCACTTTTGAGAGATGATGGTCGAGATAGACTGGAGGCATAATTGAACCATACTTTTTTGAATATGAGGGTGGTCAAGTAGTAATTGTTACTGGTTCTCAATAAAGCGCAATGATAACAAAGTTATTTTTGCCGAAATGCGATGATGTGGCTAATATGTGGTTTCAACAAGACGGTGCCACAAGTCATACAGCCCGTCCAACAGTTCAAAAACCGCATTGGACCCTCAGATTAGACCTCTAGATCATGTGATTTAACACCATTAGATTTCTCTTTATGGAATTTTTTGAAGTCACAGATCTATGTCAACAAACTCACGACCACGCATGCATTAAAGGAAGAAAATGAGCTAACTTGATCAGTCTTGAAATGATCAGTCTTGAAAATGAGCTCACACATGTTGAACTATTGATATTGTTAAATAAATCGTGAAACATTAAGCCAAGGTTTTAATTCAATTTTATATTAAAGGAAGAGTTTATTCCAATTTATTTTATTACAAATTCATGCAGTATGCCTATAGAAAATTTCGACAAAGCGCATATGTTTAAGCAAAACCGTGGAGGCGATGTGCTAGTCCATAAATAAGCTCATGCTATGTACTTTATGTTTTTAAACATCCAAGGTACTAATTCCAATACCTTCCATACGAAAATGGACATATATAGTTTTGTGAACGTTCACCATACACATTCAATTTCTTTCCATGTGCAGTGTATGAAATTATTGCTTGATTCATCGAATTCTTCCATTCAACACGTTTTATATTTGTTGAGTAATATTTCTCTATCTATTCTCCTCAGGTCACAGACATATGATCAGCACCAGCTGTCTGAAGAGATGAAAGAACTGCTAGAGGAAATGGAAAAAACAAACAAAATGTAAATTGTTGTATGTATATGAAAATAACTTAAATGAAAATTAACTTATGAATATGAAATAATGGCATTAAGAATATAAAATGAAGTATACTATCAAAGTATCCTGGTAGCTGACAAATGTGTAACACCAAAATAATTTATACCTACTTATAATCTGCTTCGCTATTTCATATTTTGTCGCTTGAGACCACTTCATATTTGTCAGCAATTGATTACATATTCCAAAGCTTAATTCAAGTTTTTTTGATCTACATGCCCTATTTCATCATATATTCTCAAAGTTGTCCAAGTTATAAATAAAAATTATTTGAGATTACCTTAACATTTGTTTTTGTATATTGTCTCGGTTAATGTCCGGATTTGTTCCGTACTACTTTGGAAACTTCAAAGATATTTGATGAAGAGTTGTACTGTTTAAGGAAATTGAACAAATGATGCAAGATATATACATAAAATGAGTTGTTGACTCGCTGAGAAGAGAAGGGGGTTTCTGAGTGTATTTATTTGAAGTTTTCAGCTGGAAAACTTGAGTTCAATCGTTCAGAATTACAATTATTATGGGTTATTCATGAAAGTATTGTATACAGAATTAAAAAATTGAAGGGCTTCACTCAGCCAGTTCATATTTATATTAATTAACTCAAATCCCAATATAGTTGGGATGGTATTTTGTTTTGTTTGTTTCACATCTAATTAATATGAAAACCTTCATCAACTCATTGGATGTAAACGTGTAACCTATGTATCTAAATAAAGCTTTCACTATTACTCGTATTTTTTTTGCCAAACTCCATTAATTTTTTCATCTCCCAACTCCTTTCTATTATTTGATCCATTTAACACAAAAACGCACTCTCATTTTACACAAAAAAAAATTGTATTGAAATCAATATCTTGCATTTATTTTTTTTTGTGGGAACACTCACAACACATTTTTGTATCCATTATTCAATATGTGATGAATTGTTGTATCCAAGAATTTCTTGAGACAGAGGGTATAAATGAAATATAAAATATTGTTTCTATAACTGGCTCGAAGACTTAGGTCGATAGCATTTTGGAAGTATCCAATTCTTTTTCTCTCTCTCTATAAAATATTGGTTATTGATTAATCTATATATGACATGATATATATATATATATATATATATATATATATATATATATATATATATATATATATATATATATATATATATATATATATATATATATATTGTTATGATTTTATTGTTAAGATATTATTTATCAATAATATAATATAATAATAATAATAATAAGTTCTTTATTTTCAACAGGTATAACACCCAATTACAGAAAATAATAACATTATATATATTGAATACATAACTAAGTAATAACTACAAAATTTAGAAAAAAGATTTAACTAAATAATTAAACAAAAGATTTAACAAAGAGATCAATCTAATCTAAATAAAAAAATAGTAACTTATAACTACATTATAGCATTCAATGAAATATCAATGGGTATAACATCCAATTACAGAAAATAATAACATTATATATATTGAATACAAAACTAAGTAATAACTAAATAATTAGAAAAAAAGATTTAACTATATATAAAACAAAGATTTAACAAAGAGATCAATCTAATCTAAAAAAAAATAGTAACTTATAACTACATTATAGCATTCAATGAAATATTACAGATAACTCAATCTAAATCAATTAATTCAATCAATTTTCGCTGTTCACATAACTCCTGATAATAGATTCAATGGAGTCAAAGTGAATGTCACAATTACTGGCAATTCTATTCAGTGTAGACTCCATGAACCAAATCGGGGATTGCATAAGGGAGTTGGTCCTTGGAGTCTCTAGGTGAAATAATTCTGTATTACGAGAATTTTATACTAATTAGAATACCTAATATAGAAACAATTTAATAAAATTAAATTGCTTCAAGAATTGAAAATGAAAGTAACTTTTTTTAGGTATGCATAATCAGAAAAACTGCACTATTTATTGAAAATTCAATGGCCAATGTTCCTCAGACATGCCATATTAGAAGTTTTCAGTCCCACTGCATGAAATTCTCAGAATTACGAGTTCTTGTATTTGCTAAAGAAGCCGCCCGGCGTCGAAGATGAAAGTCTGTTTTGACTGGAAATGAAAGTGGAGTTGTGAGTGACTCACCACTGGCACTCTCGATAGCGACGATACATCATTCTCCTTCAAATTATTTTTCTTTATATTATATTCTGAAAGCGACAATTAATTATTAATTTCAAAATGTCCACGATTTTACTTACTCATTATAATCTTCAAGTGATCCCCAAGTAAAATCATATTAAATCATACATAATCAAAGACATTATTATTTCCTATATTTATATTTCCGAGAGTTCCTGCAGAAGTATTATCTTTTATCTGTTCGATCTCCTTATAATTACCATTGTCTAACAACCCTTCTCCGTTTTCAATGACATGTTCATCGAAAACAAATTCACGTTCCCTCGTCTCCACAATATCCATCGCTGAACTGAAAATGTTGAGTAATATATTCTCTATAAATTCATCACAGTATTGTTTATTTGCAGCAATTTTATGACATCGGCTTCTCTTTGAGCGTTTCTTTTTGAGGTAATTCTTTTCTCGAACCATTCTGAGAACTGAAAGTAAATTATTCGTAATACAATAATAAAATGTAAAACAAATTAGTAAACAAACGCTCTATAAGAAAACGAAGTGAATGTATTGATAAATACAATTTGTGATATGGAAATAATTGCTAGGTGTTCCCAAGAAAGTTTTAGGATATTACTGGTTTAGAATCTAAACGAATCTAAGCTTTAGACATTCGTTCGGTCATAAAAGTGAATGATCGTCGAATTGGAGTACCCGCGAAAGTTTTCCAATTTCAAAAAATAAACTTACCGTAATTACAGTTTTGTTTTTGCTTAGTCACTCAACACCAGAACACACTTATTCGCCACCTCTCGTCGACAGATGGCGAATTATTTAAACTTGAAATTTCATCGAATTATGCGAGGTCGTAGAATGACGTAATATACAATCTTAAAATGATATCGGTATCGCCATCTACTGACGCAACGCAATTTGGAGTTTACTAAACCGCAGCCTTAATGGTTTTTCTCAGATTTTTGTACCTTGCCAGATAAAGATTATCACCATACTTCTTGAAGTTATTCAGATATTTTTCTTTTCTCAATATGTTGTCTATTAATTTCGAATTATACCAAGAAGGAAAACGTCTTTTCCTCTTTATTTTATAAGGTACAGTTTGTAAGAATATATCATTTAATATTGAATAAAACTTGTCGCATGTCTCATCGATTTGTGTTGACTCGAAGACACTGTTCCAAGAGGTATTCAATATCATTTGGTACATTAGCGGAAAATTAGCCTTACGAAAATTGAACTCTTTAGTATCCATAAAAGTCACGGCCATGGAAGAAACATGTTTTGAGCTCCAAGATACATAAAAATGAATTGGAGGATGTTGGAGATCGGCATTCACAAGAGAAAAATTGTCAGGAGAGATTTGACATGGAGCATTCGAGAAAATTAGATCTAGAAGTCTACCATTGATATTGACTAAATTATTGAATTGATCGAGATTGAGAATTTCTGCAAACGATTTTAATGCTATACATTTCCCATCCGAATGTGAATTATTTACAAACTGAGGTGCATTAAAATCACCAATAATTAATACTTTCTTATCTAGTACTGATTGAATAGTTGAGAGACATTCAAAGAATAAATCGTACGTTACCATATCAATATCAAGTTTTAATTACTATTATTTTTATTATTGAATTTAATGTAATTTTTTTTTAATGAATTTTGAAATTTATTGAATTTTGAAATTTAGTTGACTCTCTTTCTCAGGGTGGATTCTTTTTTTTTTTATTGAAATCTTAAATTTTTTTTTTTTAAATAATATTTCTGATTAATTTTTAAACATACAATTTAATTTCAACAAGAAAAAAAATATTGAACAAACTCTCAAACTTCTTACAACTAAAATAAACTTAAGATATAATTTGAAATGGCCTTTTTTTATTCGATATTAATTTTATAGTTAATTGAGGTACCTTTTTTCTTCGAGCTCTCTTCTCTTTTCTTCTAAGATTCCAGACTTGTTGCTTATACTAATTTTCATAAATCTTTATATTTCAGCTCCAATTTTATTTTCCAATATTTTATTTCCGCTCCGATTTCTTTTCAACTTCTCTTCGAAACTTTCCTATACTTCTTATAAATTTGTTATACTTATATTTTTCAAATTATTTTTCATTTTTCTATTTATTCTTACAAATTTTATTTTCCAATTTTTCAACCCAACTTCTCTAAAATTTATTCTTGGCGTCCCTCTATCGATTGTTCTTAAATTGCTCTTGATTCTTAGTCTGATATATTTCAGAGCAATCTCTGATGTCTAATTTTCGAATTTCGTGCCTAAAGTTGATTTCTGTGATTCTCATCTATTTTAATCTGATATTATCTATGGTGTGCTTCTGCCTCCGAACGTCCGAACTTCATATTTGAGGTTATATTATGATTTCACATATGTCAACAATTTTCATACTTATATGTAAATGAAATCATGTATACAATATATTTGAATATCTTAAATAATTATACCATTTTGGTAAGGTTGAATATATTTGAATTATGTTTATTATATATATTTCAATTTTCAGGTTACTATTAAAAGTTAACTATTCTTTATTATTGACTTGATAATTAGATCGATTTCATGAAATTTTGGAAATGGATTTTACAATTACATTTTATGAATACTGTTATGTGGCAATAAATGACTTATACAAGAAATATATAAATATGAAGAATCAAATTAAATGAACATTGCATACATATACTTATTACAAGTGATGTTATCAAAAATGTGCTGTGTTGAAAAGTGAATAACACAATTATAGATTATCAACTTTTGAAATAAATTTAAATACATTAACATATTATTAAATGGATTTACCTATATCTACAAAACTGTATGTATGTTTAAAATCTTTCATAATAAAGTAAATTGCATGAAATATGACTTTGTCGAAACAATCAGTTTAGCAAGTTAGAAGCATCACCTTGAGAAAAATTGAACTTTATTTATTTATATATCATTTTAAAGATTGCATGAAAATTTACCATAACAATTCCCCTAAATTTTGTTTTTATTTTATATAAAAATTGTAAATTTTTCTAGAAAAGAAAAACCAAATTTACATTTTTCAATTTGAAAATATTCTCTACATTAATTATATTTATCTTTCATTGTTTATAGAATATCTGTCAAATAACTTCTTCAAATGTTTTACATTCATCATACATAATCATTTCCTTTAATCATTCATAACTACATTTTCATCATCATACATTACATTAATTAAATATTACATTCATATAGGTTTCTTCACCATAAATCATTTCATACATTCATATTTTTATATATTCTCTTTAAATTATTAAGTTACCAAATTATCCATATATTTATTACTTATTTTTTTTTTATTTCAAATATGCATTTTTATTTATAAAGTTGATCAAAGAAATTAGTTTTCTATTTGCATTTACTTAGTTGTATACCTTCTGACCTGTTCTTATAAAGAACGGCTTTCCATCTTGTGCACATTCTATCCTGTTCTTTTTAAATTATTAAGTTACCAAATTATCCATATATTTATTACTTATATTTTCTTATCTTTATTTCAAATATGCATTTTTATTTATAAAGTTGATCAAAGAAATTAGTTTTCTATTTGCATTTACTTAGTTGTATACCTTCTGACCTGTTCTTATAAAGAACGGCTTTCCATCTTGTGCACATTCTATCCTGTTCTTTTTAAATTATTGTATGTGACAGCATATATGTACAGTATAGTGTACTTCTGATACATATGTGTATATATTGAACTCAATATTTTATCATATCTTAATTTTAATTCTCATTCAATCTCCAGATTCCTTTTCTCTTATCTTCAATTCTTATTTACATGATAGGATAGATTTCCGCATTGGTAATTTTTATTAAATTACTTTCTTATTTATATTTTTCATCATCATATTGTATTTATTCTTTATTCATTGCCGCTTGTCCCCTATTTTGGTAGACATATACTTTTCTATTCTTGTCCCCATCTCTCGGTAGACAGAATTATTATACCGCTTGTCCCCATATTTTGGTAGACATTCTTTTTTTTATATCAGTTTATTTATCTTAGTATTTCATTTTCTTTTTCTATTCCCATCATTATAAATTCCAATTTCTATATTTCATTTACTTTTTCTTCTACTATGAATCTGAGTTTGAGTTCTTAATGTTCAATATATTGATTCCTGTCTATATTATTTTTTTTTATTCTATTTATATGTCTTTTCTCTCATTACCATAATATTACATGTTTCTATTCTTATTTATTTTCATTTTTATCTATATCACATTTAATACTTATTCTTTATTACCATGGATAATTCAGTACTTAATCCTTCTATTTCTAATGAATATTCATAAAAATTACATTTTTAAAAGTAATGTCAATTAATTTCACTTTAATTCTATTTATAATGAATATAATATTTCAATTCGTTCATTCCTTTTCAATTGCTAGTTTTCTATCCATTCATCCTGCCATATATAATTTAAAACTTATTTACCTCTTTCATCCTCCCTTAATTTTATGACAGCATTACTAAAACTAACATTCATTGCTAAATCACTTGCATATCTATTTTTATTATAATAAAATTTTTCCCAAAGTAATTCATATCTGCTTTTGTTTGGATTTAATATTCCCCCTAAATAATTTATTACTTTTTTCTCCAATTCTTCCCTACTATTGAACAATAAATATGCACCTGAATTCAATTGTGTTGTTTTCATTAATATTTCATCTTGCCAATTCAGTATAGATTTAATTTTTATATTGAAATCACTAATAGGTTCATTCGATTGTACATTTCTAGAATGTATATCAAGTTTCGGTGAACTATCATTCATGACGTTCATATGAGTAGTTTGTTCTTCGTTCACATTCATTTCATGGATCATATAATTTTGCTTACTTTGCTTCTCTTTCATTTCTTCAATTTGATTTGTAAATTCTGATTTAGGTTTAATTTCATTCTCAATTTTCTGTTCTATTTCTTCAATGTGATTTTTGATTTCTAATCTATGTTCAATTTCATTCTCAATTTTCTGTTCTATTTCTTCAATGTGATTTTTGATTTCTAAACTAGGATCAATTTCATTCTCAATTGTCTGTTCTATTTCTTCAGTTTGAATGTTATTTTCTGATCTAGGTTTAATTTTGTTCTCAATTTTATGTTCTATTTGTTGTATTCCCTTATCTTGTACTTCCCTAATTTCTTCCATTGGTTCACTCACATTTTCCAGCCTTTCATCCACTTTATCAAATTTCATATATCTATCTTTAAATGTTTTATTTATACCTTTTATTTCTGCTTTCACCATATTTATGAATTTTTCAAAATTATCATCCATACTTTTTCTCGTGTTTTTATTTTCTGCTTTCATTTCTTCTTTTATTTCATTCTTCTTTTGTTTCATATATTCTCTCATGTTTTTATTTTTTTCTTTTATTTCATTTTTCATTTCGTCCATACTTTCTTTAATACCTTGTTCTTGTTCATTGAATTTTTTCTCCATTCTCTCACTTAATTTGATCAAATGAGCCATTATTTTTGAATTTATATCTTCTTGATTATCTTTATAATCAGACATTTCAAATTAATTGACTTATTTATTATCTTTTTTAGTATATATATATTTTTTAAATACCTGTTTAGTACCTGTTTCTAAATTGCCCTACGTTGCGTGCGCCAATTGTTATAACTTTATTGTTATGATATTATTTGAATTACTTTTCTAATGAATTTTGAATTTTATTAAATTTTAATTTAGTTGACTCTCTTTCTCAGGGTGGATTCTTTTTTTTTTATTGAAATCTTAAATTTTTTTTTTTTAAATAATATTTCTGATTAATTTTTAAACATACAATTTAATTTCAACAAGAAAAAAAAATATTGAACAAACTCTCAAACTTCTTACAACTAAAATAAACTTAAGATATAATTTGAAATGGCCTTTTTTTATTCGATATTAATTTTATAGTTAATTGAGGTACCTTTTTTCTTCGAGCTCTCTTCTCTTTTCTTCTAAGATTCCAGACTTGTTGCTTATACTAATTTTCATAAATCTTTATATTTCAGCTCCAATTTTATTTTCCAATATTTTATTTCCGCTCCGATTTCTTTTCAACTTCTCTTCGAAACTTTCCTATACTTCTTATAAATTTGTTATACTTATATTTTTCAAATTATTTTTCATTTTTCTATTTATTCTTACAAATTTTATTTTCCAATTTTTCAACCCAACTTCTCTAAAATTTATTCTTGGCGTCCCTCTATCGATTGTTCTTAAATTGCTCTTGATTCTTAGTCTGATATATTTCAGAGCAATCTCTGATGTCTAATTTTCGAATTTCGTGCCTAAAGTTGATTTCTGTGATTCTCATCTATTTTAATCTGATATTATCTATGGTGTGCTTCTGCCTCCGAACGTCCGAACTTCATATTTGAGGTTATATTATGATTTCACATATGTCAACAATTTTCATACTTATATGTAAATGAAATCATGTATACAATATATTTGAATATCTTAAATAATTATACCATTTTGGTAAGGTTGAATATATTTGAATTATGTTTATTATATATATTTCAATTTTCATTTTCATTTTTTTTTCTTTATTATTGACTTGATAATTAGATCGATTTCATGAAATTTTGGAAATGGATTTTACAATTACATTTTATGAATACTGTTATGTGGCAATAAATGACTTATACAAGAAATATATAAATATGAAGAATCAAATTAAATGAACATTGCATACATATACTTATTACAAGTGATGTTATCAAAAATGTGCTGTGTTGAAAAGTGAATAACACAATTATAGATTATCAACTTTTGAAATAAATTTAAATACATTAACATATTATTAAATGGATTTACCTATATCTACAAAACTGTATGTATGTTTAAAATCTTTCATAATAAAGTAAATTGCATGAAATATGACTTTGTCGAAACAATCAGTTTAGCAAGTTAGAAGCATCACCTTGAGAAAAATTGAACTTTATTTATTTATATATCATTTTAAAGATTTCATGAAAATTTACCATAATATATATATATATATATATATATATATATATATATATATATATATATATATATATATATATATATATATTAATCAATACGTAAACATAATCTATTTGAAAACTATTAAATTGAAATTAACATACTTGACTCAAGTTTCACTGAAAATATTAAAGTTTCTACATATGTTTCGGGTGGTTAACCCATTATCAAAAGTATACAATATTACTAATATTGTATACTCTTAGGAGTAATATTGTATACTCTTGATAATGGGTTAACCACCCGAAACATATGTAGAAACTTTTCAATATATTCAGTGAAACTTAAGTCAAGAGTGTTAATTTTGAATGTTTACCGGTCTTGTTCGTAAAAGTAACATATACTGAAAGATCAGCGTAAATCAATTACAAACACTGTGAGTCGTTTGTATTTTGCTCACTTCGGTATTGAAATTTGACACCAAGAAAAGTGTGGTCGCCTGATAGTGTATGTAAAATATGCATTGAACATTTGCGACAATGGAAGAAAAGGACACGTAAATCTTTGAAGTTTGGAGTGCCAAAGATATGGCGAGAACAAAAAATCATTGACTTTTGTATGACTAATATAGTGGGCATCAACAAAAACAATCGCTATAAAAGGAAACACCTAATATTTCTTCAGCACAAAGACCTATTCCTCATTCAGAAAATATTCCAATACCAGCTTTTCACCGAGTATTTTCGAAATATCAGGAGGATCAAGCTGAAATATGTTGGATATAAAATGTTGGCTATGAATACTGCGTAAAAACACAACAAACTGCTAAGCCATTTTCGCAGAATGACCCCATCAGAGTGAAAGACTTTTCTAAGGAACGGGCTGAGTTACTAGCGTTCAATTTGAAAGAAAAATTGCCTTTTCTCATGTGTTCGAGTGTCTACATATCGCACGAGAAAACGAAGCCATCACATCATTGTATTCAAAGAAATTGTCCTATGAGAGATGCTCTTGTTATTGTAGAAAGAACTGTTATCAATAAGCCATTAGCTGTGAGAGAAAAATCATCCTTTCGCCATTGCATATTATATTAGGACCAATGAAGCAATTCGTTAAGGCTCTCGACAGCTATGGTCAATGCTTTCAGTTTATTTCACAGAAACTTCCAGTTTACGTACTGAAAAACTGGAAGAAGGTATCTTTGACGGACCTCAAATACGTCAACTAATGAAAGGCACCACTCATTTAGAGATTTCAATGAGTGATCTGGACTTGCGTGGAAATCATTTGGAGCAATCGGATAAAAGTTCCTTGGAAATAATAAGGCGCTGACAACTATATGGACTTAGCAGAAGAAATGCTAGCTCGCTTCAAAGCTTTAGGCTCTAATATAATTATAAAATTAAGCTCATTAGTCTAATTATCTCAATAGTCATATAGATAAATTCAACACAATTTAGGAGATCTAAGCGAGAAGCAAAGAGAACGTTTTCACCAAGATAAAAAGAATATGAAATCATATAGGCTTTCACGGCCGGTGTCCATAGTGAAACATGCTGATATGATCTTCCGGGCTGATTGGCCGAGGTCAACTGGAATTCCTCCTCGTCGCCCAGTACACAACCACATCGAAGCACACGCCGCCACTGAAGATGTATCTAGCAGTTAGAGACGAAACGTCTGGAACAGGAGGAGTTACAGTTGACCACGGCCAATCAGCTCGGAAAATCATATCACCATGTTTCATATAAAGAATAGATACGAAGAAGTTGGAACACTCATATGATGGCTTACTATTGCTGGGGAAATCATGCGAGATTGCCAAGTCAGTTTCACTCAAGAAAATTACTGCAAAGGCAATTTCGTGAAATTTAATGCCAATAAAATTAGTTTTTTTTTTTTGAAAAGTGTATTTTTTCATCTCGGTAACTAGTGCTGTTAGATAAAACTGGTAACATTTCTGATATCGCCATATAGGACATACTCAAAACAAAATCTAAAATGCCAGGCACCAAAATCGTTCTAGACCTTTGTAATAATATTTAATATAACTTTGTAATACTATTTCCAAATTCATAATCATGAACAAAATACTTTTGGTTCCCGACATTGGAATGGAAATTGTGTCACTCATTCGATGATTTTATCTTAAATAAACTAATTAACAAATGAGATTAACTGCAATTATTATAATAAACATTCATTGAACGTATATGATGCCAGCTCCATAAGATAATCGAACTAAGTTCAATCTGAAAAAATTGAACATTACTTTTAATTTTCAGAGGCAGACTGTTATGAAGCTTTATTTCCATATAGATTGGAGTAGATTATTTTCATAAAATGAGAATATATGCTTTGGATTAACATAATTATTACGTCTTGTGTGGCAACTATGGTTAAAGTTAAAACCATCATACAAATTGTTCTTGAAGAAATTGAAAGAATTAACAACTCATGAATAAAAATCTCAGGTAGCGTGAGAATATTGCACCTTTTGAATATTCCCCTGCACTATTCTCTAAAAGCCGTACCAGTTATTACTCCCAAAATTCTTTTTTGCAATACAAATTCTCTGAACCGGACGACTTGTATCCCGAAATGTAATACTGTAACTAAGAGGAATTCCTCGAAAACCATATCTTTCAATTAATTCAGCAATACTTAGTGACACATACAATAAAATGCCTTAGTCAGGTCTATTTAAATAGTTAGAGGTGTATTTTTATTATTCGGAATATAGTTTTTAAAAGAAAATGTACAAGATTTACTTACGCTTCTACCTCTCAAATATCCATGCTGGGAACTCAAAAATAATGAAAAACAAATGATGAAATTAAACATTTTTATACATTCAGCATTTTCAAAAATTTTGGAAAAAGATGGCAATATACTTATCGGTCTATAATTTTCAGTCAATGTAGCAGCACCTTTTTCCACAAATTATTCGGCTGGCTCGTCGTATATTTTGTGATTCCAATACAATCCAATATTCAATCAAACTAATGCTATTGTTGAGATTCAAATCAGTTTTCAAATTATTTAAACTCTTCTTTGCTGGTAAATAGCCTTAAACTTATGTGAAGTATTCGAGGAATTTGGTAGAAAATGATACAAGACATTGATAAATATTTTAATTAACCTGTTGTAACGTTTTAAAATACTTTACAATGGTTGAACAGATAAATGCTAAGACCGCATCGCATGAAATAATCGTAATTCGAAATTCACCGATGTGAGTACGCGTGATATTCCGGTTATAGATTCATTCCGATATTGGATATATGAGAAATTTATCATGTTGAGTATTGCGATTTGAAATTTCCGATTGTTATATATAATATCTTTTATCTATATAATTTTGAGTGCGCTTGTGAGTGCTATATCCCCTGGAGTTGAGGTTTCATTATATCCCCTGGATGAGAGGTAATAATAAATACTTGTCTAGAAATCACTGACTGAACAATTCTTTATTCGACTAGTTTCGCCTTTTACGGCATTATCAAGAATGAATGATAAGGGGCCATCCATAAAGTACGTCACACATAAAGGGTGGGGGGGTAGGTGGTCGACAAAGTGTGACAAGGAGTGGGAGGGGTCCTAAGTTTTGTGACATCACATTTCAAAATGTAATATATCTAGAGATATTGAATCCCGTACTTTGAAATATTAATTAAACTAAAAAATATTTCCAACTCTATCATTATGACAATACGGTTTAAATTGTTTTGTTGATGAGTTCATACCCGTTCTAGTGACCCGCGCCGATCGTCTACGAGCCCTTTTACTAATGCCGCCAAACGCACCGCACCTCGCGTGATTTTATTATTTCTATTTCATTCGACAAATAACTTTCGCTAAGTGAACGTCGTTTTGTTTTGTTGTGCTATTTTGTGGATATAAAGATATTTCAATGAAAAATGTTTAAAATGAACAAAAAGATAGATTCAGGTAATCTGTACCGTAGACTATACGAAACTTACAGTGCAACTTACGCTGATAAAAAAAACAGTATAAACAGGAAGAAGTTAATACCATATGAGAAATTTTGAAAAGTGGCAATATCGAAGTTGAAGTGGAATCGAAAATTGAAGAGCTGCAAATACAAATGACGAAAAAGAAAGCGACACTATTGAATTTTTTTTCGAAAATTCCTTCGGCGTCAACGGAAGAGGAGGGAAAAGTACAAGTAAGTTGGAATTTTATAACAATCCGTAATTATCGCGCTCAAAGCTGGACGCGGACTTGAATCGCATCGCACGCGCCGCATTAGGGAGTAGGTAGGCTCATCGTGGCATCATAGGTAAAATTTGCGAAATAATAATTATTTAAGTCTAGCTTTCCGCTCGCAGTTTGGCCCGCGTGTACTAAAAGTTATATCGCGCAAACGATAAAGCAGTAGAATGAACAAACTTTGAATGTCGTATTCATTTATCTAATCAATAGCCTAAAAACTAATTTTCAAACTTCTAGCTTTAAAAATGACAATACTTCCATAGAAACTTTCATTCCCCTTTTCAACCTATTACTACTCTTTTTCCGCAATGTCCTTTCTTAGGTACTATCTGTGTACCAACTTTCATTTAAATCGGTTCAGTAGTTTTGATGTGACAGCGTAACAGACAGACAGAGTTACTTTCGCATTTATAATATTAGTAAGAATAATAAGAATAAGGATTAGTAAGAATACGTACACGATATTCGAAAATTCTCCGGCTGTTAAAAAATGGATGAAGGAAATTTCAAAATGTTAAGTGATTTTCTACAAGTAATTCTGATACGGTGCGGCTCTTGGGTGGTGTGAAGCATTGGACGACTTACAAGCCGAACTTTGTAAACTGGGATATACTATAAGTCGATAGTCAAACCCAACTTTGCGCAACATTTGAAACATTAAGATGGCACATTTTGTACTGCGACGACAAGAAACCTTGAATCTTTAGCTTCAATTTTGGGCCCTGAACAAGTTTTCTTTTTATCGATGGATGACAAAGCACGCGTGCCATTAGGTATTACAGCAGCAAACGTTCAAGCACCAATATTAATGCACCTTGATTATCATGTAAAATTACCGGATCATGATTTCGTGGTCGCCGAAAAACCTAAACTTATTCCCTCTGTTTATGCAGGTATTATAGTGAAGAAAGATGGTGAAGGAAAACCTGAAGCTGTGACACATTCCAGGCCTACATACGTAGCCATTCGCAGTAGAAAGCATTCGTCCTCTAATGCAGGGACTCATGCCACAGATATACACAAAATTTCTGAAATATCTGCCTTCGAAAACTTTATGAAAACTCGAGAAGGTTTTGTAAAACCTGTATTCATTTTTACTTGCGATGGTGGTCCCGACGAAAATTCACGATACGAGCGAGTTATAATTTCAGCTATACAACATTTTAAAGATTTTAATTTGGATGCTGTTTACATTGCTACAAATGTCCCAGGAAGAAGTGCTTTTTATAGAGTAGAACGACGAATGGCGCCTCTCAGTCGTGAACTTAGTGGTCTTGGATTAAAACACGATAATTTCGGTTCACATCTCGATTCCAGTAATAAAACTGTTCACCTGGACCTAGAAAAATGAAACTTTGAGAGTGCAGGCACGGTGCTGGGTAATATTTGGAGCCAATTGGTCATTGATGGATATGCTGTGGTTGCCAAATATATTATGCCCACAGAAACTAGACTGGATGTTGAACAGGCTAAGGTATTGAAACGTGATGCGATTTGGTACGCAAATCATTTACGGGAATCACAATATTCACTCCAAATAGTAAAATGTGAAGTTGTCTCGTGCTGTGGTGTGCAACGATCTAGCCTTCGTCGCCTACTACGAGAGGGGTTTTTGCCACCACCTATTTTAATTAAACAGACGTCAAACGGGTATGTAACAACAAAAAAGCATGACATCGAAGGTAAATTCGTTTTACTATTCCTTCAATTGTCTTTAAACCCGAGCGCGTCATCAAATTTAAAGCAAGTACCGTATGATAGTTACTGCCCTAGTGTTGAGGAATACTTGTGTAAGCGATCTTGCGGCTTCTGTGGTCTATATTTTGTATCATATAAAGCCACTCACCAACACAAACAACTACAAAAGAAGCAACATGAAGTTCCCATTGCGAAGATACGTCCTCAAAGAAAAGCAGCTAGACGTGCCAGAGAAATTCTTTGTTTGGATGTTAATGTGGATGCCATATAGTTGGATGAAAAAGATGTTGACACCAAAAATGTTTCTGGCGTGATAAAGCTAAATGAGAACGAAGTTACTGCCATACCAGTTATAAATAATTTAAAGGAGTGGGTTCAAAGTCCATGGACTGAAGATGATTGAGTTTCTTTCTTATTTTTCGTTATATTCAATAGTTTATTGCTTTGTTATTATTTCAAATATTTGAGATAATGTTGATTTCATAGAAAAGTAATTAATTTAAATAGAAATAGAACTAATTGCGGAACTGCTGTTTTAATTTAATAATTTTTCGATGTGAAATTGAGAAACATGTGACGTCACACTAGGGAGGGGGGTCTCAGAAATGTGACCACCTGTGACGGGGGGCTCAAAAAATCATGAAATTCGTGTGACGTACTTTATGGATGGCCGCCGTAATAATAATGATAATAATAATAAAAATATTTATTGAGCGATAGCTATTACGAAATCATACATACATTCATGTTCAACAAAATTTTACAATAAATATGTGAATAATATTTACATATTTATTTCAAATGGTTAACATATTTATTGTAAATATTATTTACAAAAAATATGTTGGAAACGATCTTAGCTAATTTACGCTTGAATACCTTAAGGTCTCTTATTGATTTTATGGGGCTAGGCAATTTATTAAATGCATTGAATCCTTCATAAAATATACTATTCCTATGTTTAGAAAGCTTAAGAACTTGCTTGTCGAAATTGTCAGCATTTCTTGTATTATAACTGTGCACATCACTGACACATGTTACATTTGTTATTACTTTATATGGAAACAATTTGTTTTCAACTTTAAATATAAATATATATGTAGCAAAAAGTATTTTCTGTTCAACTGACATTAGTTCTAAAGAAGTTATCATGCTTGAATTGGAGTATGTCTGTTATATTTCAAAATTGTTCGAATAGCTCTGTTCTGTAACTTTTGTAGCTGTTGAGTGTTTTCTTTACTCAATCCCAAAATCAGAGTTTATACGCATTATATATAATATGAGGAATGTAAGTTTGTGTCTCAACATCGAAAACAATATGTTAAAAGAACGGGTGAAATGAATTGAATAATTGAAATCTTTACTTGTTCGAAACTTCTATCAGAATAATGCTCTTGTTAACCGGTTCAGAAAAATTCCGTTCAGAAAAATTCGTTATTGTTACTTCAATAATAGAAACAATATATATGGGAGCTCTTTATAAAACAAACCTCTCAACGCTTAACTCTTCCATATAAAAATATGAAAACCATAAATTAAAATTAACACACTTTGCTTAAGTTTCACTTGATATATTAGACACTCTACATATGTTTCGGGTGGTTAACCCATCATCAAGTATACAATGTTACTTTCTTACTATCAACTCTTGATAATGGATTAACCACGCGAAACATTGGTAGGTATGTGGAGTTTTGAATATATCTAGTGAAATTAAGACAAGTGTGTTAATTTTAATTTATTGTTTTCAACATAATGTTTCACGAGGAGATAAGCGAAACCTCATTTTGTTATTTTCCTTCCATATAAAACAAAAATCGGATAATTCATTTTGTAAAATAAATATCATCATGTTGAGTAAGCTTTTTATTTCGGTGATTCGGTTTCCTCGTGTTCTCTCTGTTATTGAATTTGTAACATTCAATACTGTTTACAGATCTGGGAAACGGAAAGTAAACAAGTTACCTACGAAATTTGATCAGCAAATATTAGACAAAGTCGGGGAGAAAGCAGAATGTATTATTTTCCTTTATGAAGGGGTGTCGCTCCTTCCTTCAGCTACCTAACACGTAGAGAGCGCAAAATTCAAAACACAAATTTACTTTCGGACTTACTTCACAGTAATTCCCTGAAGAAGAAAATAAAGATTTTCGAAAGTTAGGAAAATACTAGAGAGGTAACTGATTTTCCTGTCCTAGACTGCAATCCCAACTAATCACTGAATATATATATATATATATATATATATATATATATATATATATATATATATATATAAATATATATATATATATATATATATATATATATATATATATATATATATATATATATATATATATATATATATATATATATATATATTTAGATATATATATATATATATATATATATATATATATATATATATATATATATATATATATATATATATATATATATATATATATATATATATATATGATGATATAGTGTTGTCCCCATATCTAACATATATATATATATATATATATATATATATATATATATATATATATATATATATATATATATATATATATATATATATATATATATATATATATATATATATATATATATATATATATATATATATATATATATATATATATATATATATATATATATATATATATATATATATATATATATATATACATATATACATCTATATATATAAAAATGAAACCCGTTTTCCGTTGTCACGACATAACATGAAAACGGCTTGACCGATTTGGCTGATTTTTTCTGTAGTTTTCTAATACTCTGTACAAGGTTCTTAGGGAAAAAAATATAAAAAAACTCTCAGAAAGATTGAAAAATATTCATTCAATTTTGCATATTTTAAAAAACGCGCGTAACGAATTTCAACGTCATTCAATTCGAAACAAAAAATCTGTGGCAATCTGTGACACCACATCGATAACCGCGCTAACAAATGTCAACGTCATTCAATTTAAAACAAAAAAATCTGTGGTAACCTGTGACAACACATCTATAACCGCGCTAACAATAATTTTATTAAATTTCTGATAAAGTTCGTTTTATTTTAAAGACTAAGAAGTTTTTTGTTTGCTAATAAGTGTTTGTTAATCACGGTAAGTTCACTTCACTTCATATCGATTTTTGGTAACTTTTGGTGACTACACAATATTATAATTTTACATGGTTATACGGAAAATATATTTTCAGTTGGATTTTCGTTTTTAACAATGCCACCAACCAGACGTACAAACTTAGGCCGCAGAACTCGAAATACGGCAAGTCAAAGAAATATAAAAGCAAATCAAACTGATGAGCAACGCGAAGCGCGAAATGAACTTCAACGGAATCGAAATCAACATAGAAATGTTGTGTTTAATCCCCACAGAGCTGCATTCAGTTATAATGTGGCAATTGATTACAGTTCAGAGCAAATTGTTGCTATTGGACTAATGAATATTGTGTGTCCACATTGCAATGCATTGAAATTCAAAAATGAAGGCCCTGGATTGTGTTGCGCCAGCGGTCAAGTCAAATTGACGCCATTGGTACCACCACCAGAGCCACTACATTCATTGGTTTCCGGAAATGGGCCAGATTCTAATCATTTTTTGACTCATATCCAGCAATACAATAATTGTTTTCAAATGACGTCATTTGGCGCAACAAAAGTTATTCGAGACAATTTTATACCTACTTTCAAGGTAAGTAAGTATAATGGCAAACAATTTTATTTAGTTATACAACCATGTAGCTGGTCCTTAGATAATAGAACAATAAGTCCTTCTCTTTAATCTACTATATAAAAATAAGTCGGGTTTTCCTTCCTGACGCTATAACTCCAGAACGCACGAATCGATTTCCACGGTTTTGCATTCGTTGGAAAGGTCTCAGGCCGTGAGGTTTGTAGCAAAGAAAATTCAGGAAAATTTCAACAGAAAAGCGAGAAAATCATTTCTCATACAGCGCCATCTTTGATACATAGCATGTACTACAAACCAATATTTTAAGTAGATGCAACGGTACTCGACTTTCGGTAGAAAGACTTATGCCGAATTTGATTGAAGCAACCATTGTTAACGGAAAGTACGCAGGTGAAAATGTATGTATTCCTCGAATACCATTGATTCCGACTGATCTTCCGTTTGACTTCAAACGATTGCAATTTCCAGTTTGCTTTGCGTACGCAATGACAATTAACAAGTCGCAAGGCCAATCGCTTAGTGTTTGCGGGATAAATTTAGAAAATCATTATTTTTCACATGGGCAGTTATACGTTGCGTGCTCACGAGTTGGGAAACCATCCGCTTTGATTGTGTTAACGTCAGACCAAAAAACAAACAATGTGGTTTACCAAAGAGCACTTCAATGAAACGGATAATTTGCGGACACGTATAACGCTTCGATTCACTATTTACTTTGGATTTACTTTCATTTACTTAGAGAAATTCAACTAAACAACACTTCATTTTTGTAATCGAAATGAATTCATTACTGTTGTGAAATTACATAAAATTTTTCCTCATCAAATATAAAACAAAACAAAAATTTTTCGTCATCTTTTAATCACCAAACGAAATGTTACATAAAACGAAGCCATCTGGTGGCGAAACGGAGTTCGCCGGGTTTGCTAGTATTATATATATATATATATATATATATAATTGGTAATTATAATTAATTAATTAATAATAATAATAATATATATATATATATATATATATATATATATATATATATATATATATATATATATATATATATATATATAATATACTATATAATAATCTTTATTTGAGGTTATCGTGATACAATGTTAGAGGTGAAACAATAGTATTCTAATTTTATTATCTACCTCGTCAATTTTGTTGCATAAACAGAGATAATATGAACGTTTTTTCACAAATACCCTAGCCTGTGGTAAGTATGAAGAATGTCTATCTGTCCACCTCCATTTGCTCTCTGGTGCAGATAGGGTTCAGCATCATCTTTGTTCTCGCGATGTTTATTTCCAGAGCTATGTCCTTGCTCGCGATGCTCAATTCATTGATGCGCTCTTGAAGATAGGTAGCATCGTGGGAGAATAGGACTATATCGTCAGAGAACCTCAAATGGCCGAAGTAGCGGCTATTTATCTGGATTTCTTTCTCGCTCCAGTCCAGCTTCTAGAACATACACTACAAAACAGCTGAGAACAGTTTTAGGAAAAACGGGTCTTCCTGTCTAACGCATCTCATTATTGGCAATTTTTCTGAGTATTCGTCTATTTTGATGATTGCTGTTGCATGTTCGTATATATTCTGGATCAGCTCGGTATAGCAAGATGGTATTTCTATCCTCCGTAATGAGGTGGTTGCAGCTAGAGTTCTAAGCAGGTCAAATGCCTTCCTATAGTCAATAAATGCCCTATATAGAGGAATTGCGTATTCGTTGCATCTTAATATTACTTCGCGGATGGTGAAAATGTGATCCTTCGTACTGTATTACTTCCTGAAGCGTGCCTGTTCTATTGGCTGATATGAGCCAGTTGTCCCGATAAGCGGTTAGTAACTATCTTCATAAAGATCTTTTATGCTGTGAGCAGTGAACTTATCAGTCTGTAGTTACTCAGGTCCTCCGCATCCCTTTTCTTATAGGGCAAAATCATGGACGCGTTGTTCCACGAGGTAGGAATGTTTCTGTTTCTCAAAAAGTTACTGAAGCGCCTCGATCGAATGCGGTGAAGTACTGGGCACCCTGACTTGATAACGTCCACTGTGAGATCATCCTCACCTGAAGAGGGCCAGGTTACAAGTCATTTCTTGTTTCTGATGCTAGAAACAAGAAATGATTAATTCTGTCTCCGCTTGAATTTATGACCGCGATTATCTGATGTTTCCCGAACATGTTCTTCTGGATAACGCTCTTATAGCTTCTCGCATCTTTTATAGCCTGTTGCGCTGTCCTTGTGTTGTTTTTCCGCACAACTCCTCTGACTTTTCTACAAGTGCACTCAGTGACGCATATTCGTTCCTTTGGCTTCTAGTTCTCAGTGGAGCTCTTATTTTTCTGTGTTTATCTTGGTCTGCACTCGTTTTGTCAGTTAATTTAGAACCTTTGTGACCAGTTTGATATCCTCCTATCTTGAAAGCCGCTGATTTAATAGCGTTGAGCAGCTCATCTTCTGTCTCTGTCGGTCCGAAAGACAGCTGGTTAGAGATTTCCTTGTTGAATTCGTCGGATTTCAATGTCGAGCTTCCTATGTTCACTCGTTTCGCTCGACACTTGAAGAGCTTTCTCTTCTTCAGCTTGACATTAAAGCAGACTGCACATCTTAGCATGCGGTGATAACTTCCCTCATCAAACTGGTTCAGCACAGTACCATCTTCGTCTTCTGTTCAGAAGTATGTAGTCAAGTTTCTCTTTGATGTTTGTTAGGCCCATGCCAAGTCCATTTCGGCGATGACTCTTTCTGAACCATGCTATTATTATAAAATGTTGAAATCCATATTGTCAGACAAGGGTGTTTAGGAAATTTAATATCTATTGAATTTTTGGTGAATAGTTGATGATGATTAATTTCATGAAAAATTATAGAATAAACTTCAGCAAAAACATTACAAAAACAATGAAAATTACATTCCAATATTGTAGATGAGATTTGGGAAATTCTGTAAGAATCAAATCACCAGGGCAAATATTTCAAGAGCCTGAAAAATTAACCCTGTGAAAGCAATTCATCCGTCCGTCGTCTATTTACATCATTCAAAGAAGAGAAAGATGATGAATGATCATTACAGATTCTCGTGCCACTCGAGTACATCTAGCATGAAATAATCATAACCTGTTAAAATATCTTACAAACCTCCTCTTCTCATCCAGAATATATTTCTGACACGCGAATCTATTAGTGTCAAAATTTTCACAAGAATTATTTTTCTCGTTTGAATCACCCCAGAGGCTTCACTTGTGAGCTATGTTACCTCACTGGCTATTATGTCAGAAATATTTTTCATTCTAACTGAATACAGACCCACGATGTCTGTGTAACAAAAGCAGTATCTCAAAGAAAAATATTGGCCTTTGTTAGTGAAGTTGCGAGGGAGCTCATTTTTCTAAGTGGTCATATACTTTGAATATTCTTCATGTTTACTTAGAATTGAATACACAAAACAACCAAAGGTGAGGCCATCATAGGGTGGTTTAAATTTATATTTTGAAATTTATTACACTCCGAAACTCACATTTTGTTTGTATTATGGACTTCTTTCACATGGATATGTTGTCAAAAGGACTATGGAATAATTCAAACAATTGAATTTGATTTTTACTTCAATTGTTTTCTCGATAAAATTATATTTTACGCTGATAGAATATGTTTTGATAAATATAATGCTAACCAATATTATTTGATTGATGATAAATCATATTCAGTTGCTTCTGAGGAAGTCACGACGAAATGCGTCATTTTATATACAATAAAATTGTGAATCATATTGAAGTGGTTGAATAATTATATCAATTATGAATAATGAATGGATGAATGATAAAATATATATACAAGAAGCAACTTGAAAATGACTGAAGAAACCTGGACAAAATAAACAAAGCTAAAAATAGGGTCACCCCTCTTATTGAACAAAAAAATGGAGAATATCCTATCAATCAATATTATATTTGATAATATTTTTCATAATTATTGATATATTTTAATATTGTTGTTCTATGTTATTATTGATATTTTTAGTCACCAAATTTTGTATTTCATTATTCATTATGTTTTTCCCAAAATTTGGTAGTTACCTGTTGGAAATATATGCTTATATGATTGTTATTATTATCAATGTCGTTGATCATAACTGTGATCAACGACATTGATAACTTGAGAGTAAATGTGAAAGACTTCGAAACGGATAATAATGAAATATTTAATAATATTTTTATCACGATAAATACTCCGAAAAAGATATTGTTAGACATTGTCAGTTCTGGTCACCCATGAGAGGATGTTTCAAAGTATGTGGGAAATGACTGAATCAAACAAACTGATAAGGAAAAAATTGTCTTCATTTTATTCCTGGATTTCCGTACAGCCTTTGAAACAGTTGATAGAAAAATTAAGATAGCGGAAGTCAGGAAAATGAGGTTTGATAAAACGGCAACATTCTCGGTTAGAGATTCCGAAAAAGATAGTCACCTCAAAGGCGAAACAATCACCAAATCTTCTATACCGGACAGTTCTTGCGGAAGCATAAAAGTGGCTACTTTCTTCGCAGGAATATTCTTTCGTTTTGGTATTTTTATCTCCAAGTACGTAGACATGAACTTGGCTAGGCCGATCTGAAGAGAGTCAACAAACTTGAAATATGTGTCAAAAGATGCTTCCAATCTCGGGCTGTATCGAAAATCTAGTCTTCATCATATATATATATATATATATATATATATATATATATATATATAAGGAAATGAAATTTTTTGTGCTCAAGGCACTGAATGAAATATTTAAGAAAATTAATATTATTTCTAGTGTTCATTTTCCTATATATATATTATATATATATATATATATATATATATATATATATATATATATATATATATATATATATATATATATATATAGTAAATACTGAGAATTTCAATCGAAATATTTCAGATAAAAATCTCAGGGAGCTGTCTACACAAGTGTTTTCAACGAGAACGAACCTAGCACTTTCGAAAGTAAATATTAAGTGCGCTTGAGAAGACAAAGTTCTGTTGTGTTTGAATGAAATATCTACAAAGCATCTATCTACTACTACTAATGTTGTCATGAGTAGGAATCTGGAATGATGGGTAGAGTTAATAAGTCTTTTTTCCGATAGAGGGAGCTCACGTGAATAGTTCAGGCATTAATGTTCTCCTCATGCATAAATAGGACCTGGGGGCTTTCGAAAGTCATCGATTCTTGACTGATAATTGAATAACACAGATGATTTATAATAATGAAGAAACATTTTTATTTTATTATAATTCAAAAAGTTCGATGATTTTTACTTTTAAGTTTCAGTTTGAATTTGTAGTTTTATTTGAAATATTTCGATCAAGAATGTCAGTTTTCATTAGTATGAATGATTACTGAATCTTGGAACTATATATATATATATATATATATATATATATATATATATATATATATATATATATATATATATATATATATATATATATATATATATATATATATATATATATATATATATATATATATATATATATATATATATATATATATATATATATATAAAGTAATTATAACCCCTCAATTCAAATGTAAAGATTGAATTGTAATTGAAATTGAGGAAGCGATATCTGACGGCAGAATATCATTTACACAAATACAACGTCTCAAAATTCTTGTCATTCATTTAATCCAGAGAATAAAGAATATATTTGCGGAAATGGACATGTGAAAGTCTACTTTCCAAACGGACTCTTCGATTAAAGAATCCATTACCCAAGAAGGGAATGGTGGTGAATTTGTTCCGTGAACCACAAGGGCCCATTTTAAATTTCAAGGAGATCTTTTGGAACGAAGTCGTTTCTTTAGCTATCGATAACAAGATTAGAGAAACCTTAGAAGTATAATAAATTAGATGTGCTTTGGGAAGGGAAACTTTGTGCCGATTTAGCACTTCTGAAAGCAATTTAGCCCGGATTTGGAATTTTCGGGGATGAGTTTTTATGTGGCTGAGCGACTTGTATATACAATGATTTTTATATGAACGTGAAGGATTTGTGTAGGCTTCATTCATGAAATGGACCCATTATAAATATTGTGGCCGAAAACAGTTGATGATTGAAGGAAAAAAACAAGATAATTCAATGTTCGAAGTTTAACCAATTATTGACATTACACCCGATCAGAAAAATGTATTTTCTAGTAATTTTTTCGAAAGATTGATGTACATATAGAATACAGCTTGAAACTGTAATCAGCTCCTTCGAACAGCAATTAAGAATATTGTTAATTAGAAATATGAACTATCGGCTTGATAAGGTGTTGAAATGTAAATAGGTAGTTATATTGGTTCATACTTTGATAAATACGTATTCCGCTAGAAATTATATGATTGATCACAAGAATTGAGATGGAGTGCAAAAGCCATCGAAACTGAATATTAGGTGAAAGGTACATCACAATTTCTCGAAAAAATTTATGAATCTGATAAACAACAGTGTTTCGTTCATCATTTTATTTTTGAGATCAATTCACATCAAGTAATGATCTAAATAAATGAAACTGAATGAAAGAAGATCAACGAGAAATCAGTATTCACTTAAACTGATAGTGAAGACAATAAAGTAGTCCTTACATCGCTTGACGAATATTTTGAAAACAATTATACCTTTCTAGAAGCAAGTTCATACAAAAGCTAACCGTTAATAAAATTATTTCCTTTAAACAAGATATGGAAAAGAAGTAGACACTATAGTAATTTTTAAGGTATAGGGAACCTAGATTGTTACGAAAGGATTTCACATTGGAAGTTATTGCTTTTAGATTAGACGAAAGCTTTGGATTGTGTCTATCACTCGATATTGTAGAGCAAGGTGGAGAAGATTGGTTTGACTGACAGTAGTTCGAAGTTGATTCAGTAGTTTTTAGCAGAGAGATTTTTCTCAGTTGCGGTGGAGGGTGTACTGAGACTCAGTACATCCAGGGTGTGCTTTGGAGGAAATCGCACAGAGTTCAGTACTGGGTCTCCTGCTTTTCCAGGTCCTAATCAACGATCTCCCCGATTACCTGCTAGGTGTCTCGGTACAACTATTTGCTCATGGCACAACTTTGTCTGGTTGAAGACTGACCTGTCTTGCTTAACGAAGTTTGGTTATAAGACAGATTATTGTGTGACTGAATGTTCCCTTCGAATGAATCTACGTAGAATGCGAATACAACGCTTACTACTCCATTGTTTTTGAGACTTTGTGCATATCAACCTTTTCTTTGAATTTACAAATGTATAATTTATTGTCGAAAATTGAAGAATATAACAGTGTTACGTCAAATGCAGATTTTCAGATATATGGTACGAGAAATAAACCAGAACTACGTTGAGGCTTGTTCAGACTAGGCAAATCACAGATTGTTCAGAATTTCTATTGTTCTTATTGCAAAAACGCTATTGCTATCTTGTGTTGAATTTTCAACAGCTTCTGTACTATATTTAATTACCCATTTCATTTCGATTTTTATGGTTTTGTTTTTCCAAATTTCAACTCCTTTAGTATATAGGCTGAAAATGTAACAATTTGAATTGCTCCAATGAATATCTATCATCTCTAATTTTACAATTCGAATTCAATTCCGATAACAGAGGACATAATGTGATTGTGATATGTTCAACTCGATTTTGGAGACTCTATCTGAAGTGCTCTACTAGATGGCGATAAGATGTTTCATTCGCCGATTCACAATGAAACTTGTACCACTGGTTCTTCCGGTATCAGTTCCTTGGTAGTGAACATGTGGCCACTGTTCATCTCGATCAGACCTTCGTCCTTTCTTTTCACCTCTGAGAGACCAACGATCATGAGGAAGACTGAAGTCTCAGTGTGGGACTCTGAACTGGTTTCACCAGCTCTACCCACCTAGGGTATTTTGTGTTCTAAGGTTGACATATCCATAGGGGGCATTTGGCAATAAAACGCCACGCTTGCCAGGCGGGTTGGCGATTAAAACTACAGCCGCTCAACGTGGGTACTAACGACACTGGCAGTATGGCAGTACTGTTTATGCTGTTACAGTAGCAGAGAAAGTCTCTGGCCATACTGGCTATATATATATATATATATATATATATATATATATATATATATATATATATATAAGGAAATGAAATTTTTTGTGCTTATGGCACTGAATGAAATATTTAAGAAAATGAACACTAGAACATTCATTCGAAAAATTTAAATTAATCAAGAGAATGTTATAGTAGAGCTAGATATGTGAACGTGTACGATGTGATGTCTCCATTATCCTTCAAGGGATAAATGTTAGAGAAATATTGAAATCGATGCTACACCTGATGGAAATGCGAGAAATATATGTTTCGTTCTGCAAGGAACTCACCAGTCGCACCACGTCTATCGAAGTGAGGCAACGATTTCAACCCCCAAGCATCTTCTTGTGACTCCAAGTGGAAGACCGTAGAGTTATTAATACTACTAGATAATTAATAATAATAATATGATAATTAATATAATATTATTAATAAATGGAATTGTAGAGTATTCATAACTCTACGGTCTTCCACTTGGAGTCACAAGAAGATGCTTGGAGGTTGATGTCGTTGCCTCACTTCGATGGACGTGGTGCGACTGACGAGTTCCTTGCAGAACGAAACATATATGTCTCGCACTTCCGTCAGGTGTGGCATCGATTTCAATATTTCTCTAACATTTATCCCTTGAAGGATAATGGAGACATCACATCGTACACGTTCACATATCTAGCTCTACTATAACATTCTCTTGATTAATTTAAATTTTTCGAATGAATATTCTTGTGTTCATTTTCTTATATATATATATATATATATATATATATATATATATATATATATATATATATATATATATATATATATATATATATATATATATGTATATTCAATATAAACAATTTGGTTATATAATTTTTTTCTTACTATCTGAAATCACAATTAGAACCTTCATATTATAAATCATCATTCCTCGTCAATCATTGATATGAGTCAATTTATACAAAGCAAGCTTCATTATATATCATTGCGCAATACGACATGAATCCATAAAAGCTTATTATTATTTAACCTGTGTATCTTGTTTCCAAAGAAAATATATCCGAAACGTTTTCGTAATTAGCTTATTCGACCATTCGTTCTAGAGAAAACAGTAAATATTCATGAATCGGAGTTACATATACCATCAACCCTTTTATGCCGAATCAGCAAGTGAATTCTTGTTTGAAACTAAAACAAGTGTATAATTGCGGTACAGCAAATTTGCTGAATACTCCAATGCACTCTATTCACATGAATAATCAATTATGCTCATAGATATTCATTCTGAATATAAATGGGCAACAGGGGGAACTTATTGAATTGAGGCTGAAAACTACTGAAATGTACTTGGGAGTGAGATCGATTTTTGAATAAAACCTCTCGAATTAGTTTTTTACAAACATTTCAAGTTTTACAAACCTTGATTTGATTGAAATTCATTGCTATATAAATAAATACAAAAACAAAGAATGATAATGTAAGGAATGTAGAGAAAATTCCTATATGGATATTTTATAGAGTTTATAATGATAATAATAATAATAATGATAAGTTCTCTATTCCCAACAGGTATAACACCCAATTACAGAAAATAATAACAATGTTGAATACATAACCATATAATTAGAAAAAAGATTTACCTAAATCATTAAAAAAAAGATTTAACAAAGAGCTCGATCTAATCTAAAAAAATTGTAACTTATAACTACATTATGACATTCAATGAAATATCGCAAATAACTCAATCTAAATCATTCCATTTTAGTCAATTTTCGTTTTTCACTTAACTCCTTGATAATAAATTCTATTGGAGTCAAAGTGAATGTCACAATTATTGGCAACTCTATTGAATGTAGACTCCGTAAACCAAATAGGGGATTGTATTAGGGTGTTGGTCCTCTGAGTTTATAGGTGAAATATATCTGTATTACGAGAATTTTGGCTAGGAACAAGAAATTCGAAGCGGAAAAGAGAGGAGGACAATCAATACTATTGTGCAGTAATTTGTAGAAAAATTTGAGTGATAAATTTTCTCTCCTGCTCTGCAATAAGATGAAACTAAATCAACTCAATAATTCGTTATGATTGACGGCTCTCTGTGAATAAACTTCATCCTCCCTCCAAACTAAGAATTTCACGAACCTTCTCTGAATAACCTCAAGATGGCGTTAATGGCAAGTGTAAATGTGATGCCAGATCGTGCTGACATACTCCAACTTGCTACGGTTTAGGGTATTGAAAAGTCCTATGAATATTGAAGAATTATTAAAATACTTGCCATTACGTATAACGAATCCATATATTTTCGCTGTAGATGAAATAAGTTGGGTGTTGTGTGGAACAAAGAAAAGCTCCTGGTCGAAGATTACACCAAGATCTCTCGCCTTATCTGAATGAGAGAGAGCCTGACCACCGACGCTCTAATCACAATCGATTCGGTCTTCTTTCCTTGTGAAAGAACCAACATTACAGTTTGACACATTCAAACTCAAATAATTGTACTCACACCAACTAGCAACATGGTCCAGCGCGAACTGAAGTTGAACACAGTTGTCCTGTGATCTAACTTCATGATATAGTTTCAAATCGTCTGCGAACATCAAATGTGGAAAATGAATATTATCCATCAGATCATTTAAGAACAGAATAAATGACAGTGGTCCAAGATTAGACCCTTGAGGTATTCCAGAGGTAGGTATGGTACTCAGGTACTCAGATGACTGTGTACCCTCCAGCTGTACGAATTGACGTAGGTCAACCAGGTAAGAATGAAACAGGTTGGTGAGGCTATCAGAGAATCCAAATTTGTTGCGTAATTTCTGTACCAGGTCCGCATGAGCAACTTTATCAAATGCCTTCTGAAAATCTGTGTAGATCACATCAACTTGACCAGTGGAATTGACCTTGACTTCAGAAACGTACTGTGAAAACAGCATTAGATTGCTTGAACAAGATCTCATTGACATGAATCCATATTGCTCAGTCTTGATGCTATTTCTGACGGCTGGATATATAGCATTATAGACCAAAATTTCGAAAAGTTTTGATCTTTTGAAAAGATTGGATCAAAAGTTAGCAGACGGTCGGTCACCGTTGTGCCCGCCACCGTGATGTGACGCCCTCACCAACCGGACACGATCTAGCGGTTGAAACTGTCAAAAAAATCAATTAATTAAGAGACAATTTGACAAACCAATCAGTGTCTTCCATTTATGACCCCTCAATTTGTATTAAAGTTGTGAGATAGTACGACTACAGGGACGGCTACAGAATTTTAAAAAACAAGACGTGAATATCTAGAGCAATGGACTTGCGTATTACCAAAGAAATGAAGATATTTTTGAAGAAAGTTTTGGGTGAAATTCAATACCATATCACAGATTATGTTATAGATATTACGTAAATAATTGAAACTGTTTCAAATTCTAATTATTAATCGAGTTCTCCATAAAAATTGTGTTGGAATCATCAAGTTTTCAAGTTACCGAAGTTCTATAATTGCGGCCCTTTTAACATCTGGTAAACATCTGGTGACTAGTGCGACCGAAAATACCCTTGATTCTAAGAATCCTTCTCAGAGTATTGCCATAATTCTTTAAAAAAGGAAACCTACGATCTGTGCTTCGTGATCTATTCGTTCTACTTGTAACTTTAAAAGTTTATGAGTGAAAGAATAATTCTGTCATAATGGTGAATTGTACTGCCTGTTCATCGGCTATTAACAAAAAAAAAACCATCTGTTTCGTGCGATGCATGTAAAAAGCCCTATCACATTATCTG
Organism: Henosepilachna vigintioctopunctata; assembly: GCA_030704895.1. Taxonomy (NCBI): domain Eukaryota; kingdom Metazoa; phylum Arthropoda; class Insecta; order Coleoptera; family Coccinellidae; genus Henosepilachna; species Henosepilachna vigintioctopunctata. Next base: position 499,337 of record JARQZJ010000045.1, read on the forward strand.
CGTTACTGAAACGGAGAACCTATTAGAGCTTTTACGAAATATACCGGAGTTATCATGGAAGTGTATGAGCTGCATCAAAAGTTGCATTACACTCAATTCTGAAGAACTTATTAATCTGCTGGATAACAGAATTAAAAATGCAGTCGCATCATTGGAGAGTCAAATTGTGACTATGAAATCGGACATGGCAAACAATTCTGGCGGTTCCCTTCCCATACAGCCCAAAGTTAAAAAATATTCAGATGTCCTCAAAGACAAATCCCAACCTGCTGTCATTATAAGACCAAGAAAAAACGATCAACCATTAGTGCAAACCAAATCTGACATATTGCGGCACTTAAATCCTACTAGTGAAAACCTACAGTTGACAAAAGTTAAAACTGTCAAAGATGGAGGATTATTGATAGCATGTCATGATAATTCAAAAGTGAAACAAATTATTGAAGGCGAATTGGCAGACACCTATGAGATCAAAGAGGTCAGTGGTATCCATCCTCGTTTGAGGGTTGTTGGTATGGCCGAAAAATTGTCTGAAAACAATCTTCGTAGCAATATCTTATCGACGAATTCAAAAATATTTCAAAATGGTTCTGAATTCAAGGTGGTGAAAATCTTTCCAACGAAAAAAAATCCCAACATTTGGCAGTCAATAGTTCAAGTGAATAAATCTGACTACGAACGGGCTCTGCAGTCTGGAAACGTGTTTGTTGGATTAACCAGTTGTTCTGTCTACGACGCAGTTGAACCTCATCGATGCTTTAAATGCAACGAATTCAATCATACATCGCGGAGTTGCAGGAAAACACTTTCCTGTCCGATATGCAGTGAAGCTCATGAGTTGAAAGAGTGCAAATCAAAGAGCAAAAAATGTTCGAACTGTGTCAAACTACCTAATAAAGATATTGATATTGATCATGCAGTTTGGGAAAAGCATAAATGTACAGCTTATGTTGAATCATGTAAAAAGTTTAGAATTAGTAACTTTAACTTTAAGTAGCAACTAGGTGGCGATTTGCAGAATCCTCTCCAGTGTAGTGAAAACTCCAAATCAAATATGGGTAAGAGTGAAACTTGTCTTAATATCTATTATCAGAATACGCGTGGACTTCGAACAAAAACAGTACAGTTTCATAATAATATAGTACAGCATCAATTTGACGTAGTAGCTCTAACGGAAACTTGGCTGGATTCGTCCTTTTCGGGTAGAGAACTTTTCTCGGAAGATTATAATGTTTTCAGAGCTGATAGAAAATTTTCGAAAACTGAATTGTCACGCGGAGGAGGTGTGCTCTTGGCTGTTTATCATGAGATCTTAGCGTCTCAGATTAAGCTTCCTACAGTTTTCTCTAGTTTTACTCTAGTAGATATTTTATTGATTAAACTAAAGATGTCAACTGGAAATCTTTTCATTTTAATTTTGTATATACCTCCAAGCACAACTCTAAATGTCTATGAACAACTGTTTGATGCAATGCAGTCACTTGACTTTCTGTACGAACATAAAGTTATTATTCTGGGGGATTTTAACATAACAGGTTATGCTGAATCGTTAGTTAATAACAATGAAAACCTTAACAAATATACTTCCCTACTCAATAATTTTGCTAATATTTTTAACATCACTCAATTCAATTTTGTGCATAACAACTTCGATAAAATTCTTGATTTGGTGTTTTATAACCGTGATTGTGAGGTAGTGAAATTTTTTGATCCTTGTGTGCCGGAAGACTCACACCATCCAGCTCTTCAGGTACACTGCAATATTAATAAAAAATTAGTTAGAACAAAAAACTTCCAGATATCTTTTGATAAATGTTATAACTTTCGTAAAGCAAACTATCCGATGATGTATGACCTGATATGTAATGCTGACTGGAATTTTCTGGAGACAGCTGTAAATGCTGAAGATGCGTGTAGCTATTTATATGGAAAGTTATACAGTATATTTGGTAAATGTGTGCCGATGCTTAGTGAGAAACACAAAAATCGATATCCTCCGTGGTTCAATTCTTCGGTTATTAGAGATATTCGTTGTAAAGCGAAATGTCATATCCTGTTTAGAAAAACAGGCAACCATGAAGCGTATACTGAATTCTCCAGACTAAGAGCCAAAATAAAAGCTGATATTTGTCGTTTGCACAGTGATTACATTAAATCTCTTGAATCAAATATAAATCAGAATCCAAATAAGTTCTGGGCGTTTTTCAATAACGTGAAATATGGTACAACAGTTTCTAACGTAATGAGTTACAATGATAATTTACTAAATACTCCGGAAGAAATATTGAATGGGTTCGCAGATTATTTCAGTAAATCGTACATAGCATCATCTCAGTTCGATAGAGAAACAACAAACAACACATCGGCTCAGTTATTAAATATATCCGAATTCAATGAAAATGAAATTTTGGTGGCTCTTAAAAAAGTTAAACCTAAAAAGACAACCGGCCCTGACGATATCCCTGCCTTTATTTTAAAAGATTGTGCCTATATTCTTGCACGACCTCTTATGTTGTTGTTCAACATATGCATAAAATCGTGTATGATTCCTTCATTGTGGAAACAATCAAAAGTTTGCCCAGTATTTGAGAAAGGCGATAAATCAGATATTTGTAATTTTAGGCCTATTTCGATCATTTGTAATTTCTGCAAAGTATTTGAAAGTGTTCTACATGAAAAAATTTCGCATCATGTTAATCCCATGATTTCATCACTCCAACATGGTTTTATGAAAGGTCGTTCAACAATTTCAAATCTGACATGTATTACTCAGTACATTGCTGAAGGTATTGATAATCTCAAACAGACTGATGTGATATACATGGACTTCTCTAAAGCGTTTGACAGGCTTGACCACGGTATTCTATTGAATAAACTAGGCACTTTCGGGCTTTCGACATCGCTCATCAAACTTTTCGAATCGTATTTGATAGGCAGAAAGCAACGCGTTTTTAGCCGTGGGTATACATCAATTGAATACTGTGCTTCATCTGGAGTGCCCCAAGGTTCCATACTTGGTCCTCTGCTCTTTACAATGTTCATAAATGATATAACCGATGTCATTGATGTTGAAGGTTTATTGTTCGCAGATGACTTTAAGATTTTTCATTATGTTTCCAGCATCGGTGACTGTGAACGCATTGCAAGAAACTTGCGTAACGTTGTAAATTGGTGTGATTTCAACAAATTAAACCTGAACATCTCCAAATGTCATGTAATGTCGTTCTCCACAAAATATAATTTGATTAATTTCAAGTATGAAATTGGTGAAAATATTTTGGAAAGACCCAATACATTTATTGACCTTGGCGTTACCTTTGATTCTAAACTAACTTTCGTGCCACATATCAATGCTACAGTAACCGCTGCCTGTAGAGTATATGGTTTCATTGTTCGTGTTGGAAAGGAATTTAGCAATATATCAACTCTGAAAACATTGTATTGTGCTTTCGTAAGATCTAAACTCGAATACGGATCAACAGTCTGGAATCCTGGTTATCAGTTACACATTGATCAACTAGAGTCTATACAACGAAAGTTCCTGAAACTTTTGAGCTTCAGAATTGATGGAATATATCCACCTATAGGCGTACAACATGAAAAACTTACAAGTCGACATAATGTGGACACACTCAGTACGCGAAGGAAATGCCATGCAATAATATTCTTGCATAAAATAATCAACAATAAGGTGAAATGTCAGGAATTATTGCAAAAGCTTAATTTCATTGTCCCAAGAGTTTCTTCCCGAAGCGCATTCACTTTCTACCTTCCAGCAGCTAGAACGAATGTTCTAAAATTTTCGCCATTGCACACGATGTGTGAACAATGTAATATTCTAGGAGCTAAGGTGGATATTTTCAACTGTTCTGTTACTGATATTAAGGCAAGTTTCCTTGATATACATAATCTATGATAAAACAATTATCTATATGTATTCACGAATAGAATTCTTTACTCATATAATTATGTTTGTATAAGTGTTAATATATGACTGTATATGTATTTGTGTGTTTAAATTTATATGTATGTATAAGTTTGTTCAGCATTTGAGTTTTTCTACTTCTATAATTATTTTATTTCATACCATCAGTTGTGATTGATATCACAAACTCTTTCATTTAAAATGAAACAAAATTGAATTTTTTGTACTACCAATTTTGTTTTTGTATATGTTGTATTTCCTGTTTTGTAATTAGGACTTGTCCTGTAAAACAGTGTATGTTAAATAAATAAATAAATAAATAAATTTTATTGGGCAGATTTGAAAAAGATCCCCACATGGAAAGACATTAAAAATCTCTGGATGTATTAATTGAATACTGAAGCTTTTGACGAAATTCTCATTAATTTCTAATTACATTACATCGTAAAAAGTAACGAAATAGAATAATATGAATGCTTCCAAGAAAACAATATTCACCAAAACAATTTTTCTATTGTAATTGAATATATTTCATGTTTGCCTGCTACACATGCTCCAGTAGAAAAAGTATTTTCTATTATGAACAAATTAAGGACATCTGAGGAAATCCAGTTACAAATTTCACGCGATGTTGGTTATTAAGGTAAATACGTAAAGTAATTTCTGCAGATCGAAGGAAAAATGGGTAACAACTGAGATATTTCAAAGTAAAAACGTAACCTATCTTACCTTCATCGACTCCATAAAAATACCCCGTCGTTATGTACGCTAAAAAACTATAAATAAATCAACACAATGTGCTTATAAAAAATACGAAATTTACGTTTTATAGTTCTGCTATTGATAGTAAAGTTCTGCTACCGAACATGAATAAAACAATTGGTTTATATTGTTAACGATCTTTCTGGAAAAAATGGCGGTAGGCGAAGTGATGTGACCTCAAACTTTGAGGGGGATGAATTTGACGATCCGAATTAGTTAGCTGATGTTTTTGCCGTACATTTTTCCATAATGGGTAGTACCAAATTAACATCTCGATATGGCAATAATATATCTCGTATTTGCACATTTTAACCCATGACTAATAGCAATTTTTAATTCTACCCTGTAACTAAAATTGTAGTTGAGGATACAGTAGGGAGATTCACTAGAGCCTTAAAAAATAAAAATAGCGTCAGTGTTGATCCCACATCGGCCAAAGTTTTGAAAGAAATTAGTGAAATTATTTGCGAGCATTTTTTCATCATAACTAATTCTCACCCAATATCCATTTTGAGCGTGTTTTCCAAGATGATAGAGAAAATTGTTTTCGCCAGAATTATTATGAGTTCTCAATAAATTCAGAATAATTGACTCCGCGCAATATGGATTCAGAAGCAGCCACTCAACCCAATCAGCTACAGTTAAGTTCATTGAATCCGTCTACGAGTGTTAAGATTAACACTTGTTTGTGGCGGAGTTATTTTTTGCTTTATCGTCGGCATTTGATTCACTATCCTTTGAACTTATATTTAATAAATGCTACAATTTAGGATTCAGAGGGGTTTTTCTGAATTTATTTCGTAGTTATCTTGAAGAAAGAGTAACAGTAGAAAAAATAGGCTTATTTTTAGAGAGATGACATTGCTCTTGAGGTGCCGCAAGGCTCTGTACTCGGACCTCTTCTATTTATATTGTTTATAACCGATCTGCCTTCGAAGTTGTCCCGATTTTTTGTGACACTATATGCCGATGATTCATAGGTGGTTGTTTCTGGCAGGACTCCTGAAGAACTGCTGGAGGCTTGTGAATGCATTGTGAGGGAGTTTGTAAATTGGTGTCGTATGAACGATCTGATGGTGAACGTTGACAAAATTGTTTGTGTTCATTTTTGTCTGAAGAGCAATGGAAGTAGTACCTTGGATGTTAAATATGGACAACACTATATCATCATCTCAATCATTAAAGTTTCTTGGAATATATGTAGACAGAAGTTTGAGATGAACATCACACATTAATATTTTTATGTAAAATTGAGTAACTCATTTTTTGCAATCTCTAGAATTAAGAACATCGTACCTATGTACACTGTGTTATGAATGTGTATTAGTCTTGTATATAGTCATCTAAATTATAACATTCTGATGATGGGAAGTTCTACAGATAGAAATAGGGTGGTTATTACACAGAAGCGGATACTTCGATTAATATTCAATATTCATCAACAAACATCTTGTAAATCTATCTTCATTAATAACTACATACTCACCTTACCGTGTTTATATATACATAGATGTTTGTTATATGATAAAGAAAATGAAGATAGGTTCATTAAATTGAATACTAATCATGAGTATTCAACAAGGAACAGTGATGTGCTCTTTACTTCAATGCATAAAACAGCTAAATTTGAGCACTCTCTATTATCAGAGTATCAAAATCTTCAACTATTCACCATCGTACCATCGAATTTGAAAGTACTGAAAGCTCATTTGTTTAAGAGGAGAGGTAAATCTCTGCTCTTAACACTACTATACGTATTGTAGTGTATAAAGTATTGAGTACTCTGCCTTACTATAGTGTGGCAGAGTACTTCGATGATTCGAATGTAGGCAATAATGTATGAATCAATTTTTTGTATGATATATTCGTGTATTTTTTTAACACAAATGTTCTTCACCATGTGAAATTTTCTCAAATGTTTTATATTTCTGAGGTAATTTTTTCCTTTTCTTTCCGAATAGAGTTGTATATATTAAATTAAATCAAACTCTTGGCTTAATGTTTCACTATTTATTTAATAATATGAAATAGTCAACATGTTTCGAGCGTTAGCTCATTTTCAAGACTAAACTTTCAGTTTTAAGTTTAGTCTTGAAAATGAGCTAACGCTCGAAACATGCTGACTATTTCATATTGTTAATTAAATCGTGAAACATTAAGCCAAGAGTTTAATTTATTTTAATATTTAATTATGTTTCACCAAGAGTTAAGCGAGAATTAAATCTCAGTCATTGAAGTATTGTATATTATTGAAAATATAAATTTAACCAATCATTTTGTTTAAACCAACATTTTTGCTGGAGGGCTGAATGGAAGATCAGACTCAAAACTGAATTCAGTCTTTTTGAGAGCAATTTTATCAGTTTCAATTATTGTATTAATTGAAATGAATATAAATTTACATTGTAAGGAATGTTTCCAAGTAAATTTTATTTCATTATTCATACAATTTTTTTGATATATTGTTTTTCTTCCTCTACTCGTGTTCACTTTGTTCCCAAACAATACACAAATAATCTAGTAGTAATTCACCTACTGAAATCGGCATTAAAAACTAACGCGAAACATTGAGTATTCATAAATACTTTATTGTCCAAATTACATAACATAACCTTAGTCTGGTCTGTACCCCCCAAATATTATGTAAATTCGCCACTGCCGACTTTTGTCAAAATTGAAGATATTTGTTGGCCCAAAATATTTGTCAAATTATAGATGAAAATAGGGTTGTAGATGATAGTTTTGATGATTCAGATAGTATTAACACTGACCCATTGAACGAATAAGAATAATTAGAAATATAATATTAATATGAATTTATAGGATATATATTAACAATTTGAATATTGTTTAATAATTTTCAGAAGAAAATTGATTCTTACTTCTGCAATGAAAAAGCTTTGAAACTTCATTCGATGTTTTTGTAATGTTTCGTAATATGTGTTGTGTTGTTCAAATAAATACAATTGAATATGATGATATCGATAGTGTTTTTATTGAATGAAAATGAATAATTTTCAAATTAAATAAAATCAGAAGTTACGATACACCAACGCCAGAAGAAGAAATAAAATAACTTCGATATTCTTGAAAGAATGCGTTGACAATTATTTTATCGAAAGTATTTTTATTATATTCAAAAATTTATTCTTGATGAGAATTGAGAAAATACTAGAACTTCATATACAATTCAGAATTCTTCTTCTTCTCAGTCGTTCACTCTTGACAGAGTGGTCGTGGTAGTGTCTCGGTCTTATGCCAATGCGGCCCACGCACTACGGCGCCACACTGCTCTATTCTTAGCGGCTCTAGAGTTTTCATTGATGCTGGAATGCGTCACAGATTTTATCAGATCTGTCCACTTTGTTGGAAAGCGCCCATGCGATCTTTTGCCCCCGACTTTCCCTTGGACCACCAATCATTTCGGGTTCATAACCCTGTAAATACACTTCATAATACTCTTGTTCATTCCACGAAAAAATCGAACATCTTCTCTTTTGCAATTATGCTTACCTGAAGCGAAAATCATTCATTACAATCAACCTCCACTCGCAGTCATTTTTAAGTGACAACCATGTTTTTTTTCATTCTTTACCTCATTTCCTTCAAAATGACCTTCTCAAAATACCTTCAATTCACAGAAGAAAATCATACCCTCAACTTAATTCCAGGGAATTATGGCTGATTTTGATAGACAACCCATCGTTTTTATTTTGGTTACTCCCCGAATATTCATTCAAACCGAGTTCTATAAAAAAACAGATACCTACCTGCAAAATCTAGCAGTGAGAGCCTAGACTATTACTTTCATCCAATAGGACCATTTTTGTTTGAATAAAAATAGGACTTTGAATTGTTAAAATAACTTTTATTGTGCTTTGTAAAGGAAAGTTGATCACTATGAAACACAAATCCTATGCAAAATATTCTTTGAACAAGTTATTTTCATATTCATCAGACGCGCTTTAATACAACAGTTGATGATTTTAGAAAAGAATGAACTCTTAAGCTTTTTTCATACTCACTTTCACTCACTCAAACTATCGAAATCACTTTCGAAACTGAAATATGTGACTGGGTTTTTCATGCGTCCTAAATTTGATCATTGTTATACCCAGTGAGTTTTCGTAGAAACTTTCCAATCATTCCAATCGGTTTTAGCATAGCCATATATATATATATATATATATATATATATATATATATATATATATATATATATATATATATATATATATATATATATATATATATAAAGATATATATTCATTTCGAAAGTTTTTAGCAATAACAGGCTTTTTTGATATGAAAAAGTTTATATTTGTTGACGTTTCGTTGTTATATTACAACTTTGTCAAAACTAATGAATAATTATTATAACAATTATTCATTAGTTTTGACAAAGTTGTAATATAACAACGAAACGTGAACAAAAATAAACTTTTTCATATCAAAAAAAGCCTGTTATTGCTAAAAACTTTCGAAATAAAATATCTTAAACAGGCAATAAATCAATTTCAAGAAATAAAGATATATATGTACAAATTATTGTTGATTCGTCAATTATTTCTGTGATTTTATCACAATATATTCCATTTGCATTAAAATCGTCCATTATGCTTTCTGTCAAGTTCTACGACTATTTCATAAAAGTCGGTAGCCCTAATTTTCACAAATTCTTCATAAATGATTCTGATTAGCAAAAAAATCAGAAACTACAATTTTTGAAATATTTATTAATCTGAATTAAATTTATGAAGCTGTATTAAATTTTGCGTTAAGATAGAATGAAGTGCTCTAACGCACTCAAAATGTTGACTGTGGCATTCGGCGAGTCTACTGTGCCTCAAAAAAGTGTTTATAACTGGTACAAGCTCTTTACAGAAGGCCGAGAAGGTGCTCATGACGATGAGAGTCCAGGAGTTGCAACCAAGAGAAGAAAACATCCGGACAGTGAGGAAATGGTTTTGGAAAATCGTCGAACCACTATTAGGAAAGTTGCAGAGAATGTTGGCATGAAACGTGTGGTTTCAATCAAAAACAAACACCGAGATTTGTACCACAATTGACAAATTTTGAGCAAAAGCAACGTTGCATTAGTATCGCTCAGAAAATGTTGAATGACATCAACGAAGAATCAGATTTAGTCGAAAATGTCATAACTGGTGATGAAACGAGGGTGGATATAAGGTTATGACGCCGAAGCCGAGCCCAAACTTCCTAATGGAACCGGCCGAAAGGATCAATACCGAAAAAGGCACATCAAGTTCGATCAAACGTGAAGGTTTTACTCACTATTTTCTTCGATAACAACAGCGTGGTGCACAATTAGTTCTTGCCACAGGTCGCACAATTAATACGGAATACTACAAGGAAGTTATGCAACGCATGCGTGAAGCAATACGGCTCAAACGATTGAAATTATGGAAAAAGAAATTAAGAATTCTCTACCACGATAATGACCCATTCACAGAGAACTAAAGAGACCAATGAAAGAGCGAGCTGATGGTCATATCCAGAAGCGTTTTTCAGAAGTACTTCGAAGGATGGAATAAGCGCTTGCATAAGTGCATTCGGAGGGTTATTACTTTGAAGGAGACAATAAAGGTTGTAACGTGTGAATTCACCACACAACCGCCGCCACTGAATTGTTGATTTACTTTTTATGTTCTTCGTCGCTCGACTCGATCGCGATAACATGCCTAAATCTAAAATGCAGATATAGTGGGCTGAATTCTCGTTGCACGTTCCTTTTTCGTCAATTATCCATCAAAGAAGTAACATCGTAATTTTACACATGAGTTTTGGTAGATTTCAATTACTTTGATTATATTATTATCTTAATGACAAATGGTTTAAATAATTATCTGTGGCGTCTAAACTGACGGTAAGTTATGAAAAGAAATTCTGTTTTTCGCATAAATGCCTTGTCTGGAAAACCTGAGTTGAATTTTTTGTTTTATTCATTTCGCCATTTTCATTATTTTTTATGATACCTTTTCAAATTGTTTATCTTTCAATACTGCAGTAATCATTATCACATTTTCTAATTTAAATTATTCTCCATTTATCTACTCATTTAATTTTTCAAATTGACTCAAGATGTTTGTGGGTTAACGATGGCTAATTCCATGTGTTCGTATATCATGTTCATATTTAATGTTAAAACACTTGCTTTATTTCTTGGTATATTCAAAGTGTATCATACTATCTGCAAATGTGATTGTGCCATCGAGACCCTACAGAAATCCTAGGGATAACTTCAGCCTAAAATAGAATGTTGATTTGCCTGAATGTTTTTAGTCACCTCCGATGGAGCTGAAAGTGCCTCCGCTGGAGCTGTAAAACTACCTCCGATGGAGCTGAAAGTACCTCCGATGGAGCTGAAAGTCACGTTCGATGCAACTGTAATTCAACCTCTGCTGGTACTGTAAAACTAAGTCTGGTAGAGCTAAAAGTACGTTCGCTGGAACTTTCAAACTACGTACACTGGAGCTGTAAAACAATCTTGGCTGGAGCTCTATACATATATTAAAGGACAACTTGGGAATCCAACGTCTGTGAAGTTATGTAGATAAGATAGTTTATTTTATTGTAAATGCAAGAAATTTAGTAAATTCATACATTTTAACTTTGTTATAACTGAGTGTCAATCAGACCGAATTTGTGACCCCTCGTTTTTAGCTAGCCTGCGTTATGTTTAGGTAAAACGAGGGTTATAAGGTATTGTTCAGAAAATAAAAACAATTCGAAAAAATTCAGAACTCACTTTTTTATTGAATAAACCTCGTATAACAGAAATATCACATCGAGAGATTCCATTTTTACTTTGCATCTCACCTAAAAATAAGAGTAAATATACATTATTATATCCTTTTCCAAACTGTATTCATTGTGTTCTATTTTTGCAACGCATATATATTTGAATAATTATCAATTTTAGGTTTCCGGAGCTTGCTTACTGGATCTAATTGAATTCATAATGATCAAATATTCAATTATTTCGTACATAAAAACGTTAAGCATTAATTTGCAATTATACTTCATTTAAATTCACTGAAGATGCTACATTAAGAAGTTTAGATTGAAAATTATTCATGTTATCCTAATATTCCTTGGATAAAGTTCCAGAAGTAGAATTCCTCCAAAGCTGATAGGGCATTGGGGAGGTAAATTGAATCGTAAACAAAGTTTGAAATGATTAGTTTTACAACTTGCTCTTGAAGAAACATAATTGTGTTTTCTAGATGAGTTCTTCGATAGCTACGAACATTTTCTTGATTTAACTTCAACGTTTACTAATCTCAGTTAATTTCACTTCATTTTTGTAAGAAGATATCCAACAGAATATAATGATGTACCTCAATACCGTTATAAAATTCCAATGATTGCATTGCATATCTCGTATTTGTTACCCCGATATATTTCATGAAAAATTAATCTGCACAATATTCGAATCTAAATTTATTCTAGTTCATTCTTTTCGAAATAATAACGAATACGAGGTTTGTTGAAGAAAAGGTGAATTCAGAATTTTTTCGAAAATATTTATTTTTCATCAATATTCATTTTGTCTCCTTCGAAGTAATCCCTCTTAGATATAATGCATTTATGCTGGAGCTTATTTTCATCTCATTTTAATTATTATATTATTTTTAATTTTTTTTTTTACCATTTCTTCTCGGCAAAATAAATATTCGCATACCAAGGCCTGGTCTGAGGTGGAATAATACATTTTATGTCAGTTACAGCAGATAAAATGTTATGTCTCCTACTCCTATCAACTGTATATGTAATCTTTATGATGGGTGTTGCGGTCGCAGTGACATCTATTTTGATCGGCTATCAGTTGTCTTGGCATGCCACTCAGAACAGCGCAATGGGATGTCGTGATATTTTCCCGAACTTCTGTTGTCTACAAACGACTTATTTATAAATATTATTTTACTAGGTACTAAATCGATTTTATTGCAATCGAGTTTGATTTTATTTTTATTCATCAAGTATATTTCGTTATATATGGTCAACTTCTGCTGACCAAACGTAACTTTGTAATGCACAATATTTTATTTTATTTTTAGTTGTCTGGTTATTGTTCAATACTATTTCAATTCATTTCAATTTAATTTTTTCGTTGTAGTTATATATTCGCTTATACTCTCTTTTTTTGTTTTTTTTTGGTTAATTTTTTCTTATTTATTATTATTTGTGTACAATTTATTATTTTTTCTCTGTAATTCGATGTATTAATATTATTATTATTATTTTTATTATTATTATTATTATTATTATTATTATTATTATTATTATTATTATTATTATTATTATTATTATTATTATTATTATTATTATTATTATTATTATTATTATTATTATTATTATTATTATTATTATTATTATTATTATTATTATTATTTTTATTATTATTATTATTATTATTATTATTATTATTATTATTATTATTATTATTATTATTATTATTATTATTATTATTATTATTATTATTATTATTATTATTATTATCATTATTATTATTATTCCAATCCCCGAATCATTGAAATGCGTTTTTCGATATGGCAATCGGCTTGTTATTCCATTCCGACTCAATCTCATAAATTCTGGCGGAATGCGTTCCTTCCATTGGTCTTTCAGTTCTGGGAAGAAGAAAAAATCGCAGGGAACCAAATCTGGTGAATACGGTGGTTGTGGAATGATTACGGTGTTGTTTTGGCCAAAATAGCTCAATCAAGCATTGATGTGGGAGCTGGTGCATTATCTCTGCAACATCCTCTGCAGATTCGTTAATAGTGATGACGATTTTCCAAAATCATTTTTTTTGCTCTTGCGATGTTCTTTTGTTTGTGGACGTGGTTGCAACTCCAGGTCGCTCATCGCCATCAACATCTTTCCGGCCTTCTATATAGCATTTGTAGAACTAATAAACACTTTTTTGAAATACAGTAGACTCTCCTGCCACAGTCAACATTTTAAATGCGTTGGAGCACTGAATGCCATTTTGAACGCAAAACTTAATGCGGTTTCTTTAATAGATGACACGGAGGTTTCCCTTATCTCTTGTTGAAACATTATGTTGAAAAAAATTAATTGAAATTAACACACTTCGCGTGAGTTTCACTAAATATATTCAAAACACCACATATTCTTACATAAACTTTTACTTTTCAACAATTATCTATCTTCTAACCACATAGATGAATTTATATCAGCTGTGAAACAAAGTTCTTTCAAACTAAATGAAAAGATCTATCAACAAACAGATAGTTTACCCGTGGGTTCTCCGTTATCCCCGTTACTGAGTGAAATTTTCATGACTCATTTTGAAAATACTTCATTCAATTCTGACAATATTTTAATCGAGAGCGTATTTTTCTAGAGAAGATAGGTTGATGATATATTTTGTATATGTACAGGTACAAATAAGCAATTAGCATCTTTGCTAAAATGTTTGAATTTTATCTATCATACAGGTTGTTCCCTTCATTTCCTAGTGTTTGACATTTACAGGAAGCCAACTAGAGCCACTCATTCAGACATATTAATACATAACTCAAGTTGTCAGTCGCAAGAAATAAAAATGAGTGCCTTTTATTCATTAGTTCATAGCTGATAATTTTGAAAAAGAACTTTCTATAATGAAAACAATTGCTTTTAGCAATGGCTATAAACCCTACTTTATTGATAAATTAATCAAAAATACACAGAAAAAGATAATATTACAAAAAATTTCTCCTATTCATCAAATAAACAACAAAAAATGTTCATTAAATTGATACCCAACTTGAGCAATAAAATTTGTAGAAGATTACATAAAAATAACGTGAATACAATGTGCACTAACAAAAAGAATTTGGGTTCATTGTTGGTAAATAACAAGGACAAAAGTAACTTATTTTCGGAAAATTTGAATTACAAAATATTTTGCAGTGAATGTGATAGTTTAAAGGTCAAACTGGACGTTCTATACAAAAAACAGTTTGAAGAATATAGAAGATCAATATTATTGAACAAACCGAATACTGGTTTTTCTGAACACTGCGTTAAACATAATCATTTCTTGGATTCGAAGAAAACCGAAAAATTACATTCAGGTAATAAGGGCAAAAAATCGGATACCCTTGAAGTCTTGGGAATTTCAATAGCAATAAAGAAAAATTGTTCACAACGAGCAAGTGGATTTTTCCTTGAAAACGGTGTTGAACTCTGTGGTTTGAATATATAAGTAGAAGTTGTACATTTTGATATTTAGTAATGTTGTATTCTCTTGATAATGTGTTAACCACCCGACACATATGTTTTTATGAAACATGAGTGTTCAATATATTCAGTGAAACTAATGCCAAGTGTGTTAATTTCAATTTATTGTTTTCAACAAATTCCTTGATCCATTTTTTCCGAAAGTAAAATATCGAAGACACACAAAAAAGAGCAAACCTTTTCAGTTGTCAAGAACGAACTACTTGTCTAAAATGGCTAATAACGTATGTGTACCATCATAAAAAAAATTGCGATCATCGAATGTGCACATTCCCTGAAAATTCAAAATTCACCTTTTTTATGAACAGACCTCTTATAACATGTTAATTGAAAACAAATTGTTTCGAACCGAAAAAGTTGAAGTTTGTTTGAAGTAAAAACAACCACGTTCAGACATGTCTGTCTTGACAGGTTTAAATTAGAAGAACAAGTCTTGTTTTTCATTACTATTTGGCAAAACGTTAATCTCTCAAATTCTGAGATGGAATTATATTATTTCCTAACTATAATATCTCACAGACTTCTATGCACGACAAACTATTTATATCAAGATCTTTGCATTATATAAATCGAACCCTAATCACTCAAATTAGAACTGAAAACACTGAAAAAAGTGTTAGCAAACTTCACTCGCAATACAGTCAATGTATGAGGTCTGTTCGAAAGGAAGTGTGAATTTTGAATTTTCACAGGCTGTGTACATTCCATTTGTTTTTGGTTGGTATACATAAGTTTCTCATATTTTGTTATATATATATATATATATATATATATATATATATATATATATATATATATATATATATATATATATATAATGTGCCAATCTTTTATTGTTGATTCATATTGTTGAATCTCCAGGTTCGTACACCATGAACTTGGCTACGCCGTTCTGAGGAGAGGGGAATAAGCTCGAAACACCTGTCGACGGCTGCTTCCAATTGAGTTGCGGGCTACACCGGGAATTGTGTTTTTGTCATTTGTACTTTAAACCGCAAGAAAGATTTTCATTCTTTATATATATATATATATATATATATATATATATATATATATATATATATATATATATATATATATATATATATATATATATATATAATTGATTTATTGGCGGTTTAAGATAGATCATTTTCGATGTTTTTAGCAATAACAGGCTTATTTTAATGTGAAAAACTTTATTTTCGTTGACGTTCCGTTGTATATCACAACTTTGTCAAAATTAATGAATATTTTAATTTTATGAATTACTATATATTGAAATGTCAAACTTATTTTTCAAAAAACTCAAATTAGGTTTTTTGTATTTTCACATATTCATTTTTAGTTTGGAAGCACTTGAAATATGTACTATAGCCTGATGAATTCGAGACTCACCACCGGAATCCTGGCATGGAGATCGGCTGGTGAAGAATATTCCTCAGTACACAGAGTGGAGGTACTGCAGAAGAGATTCCTGAAAATTATTTATCAACTGACGAATTTCTACCCTCCAGAAGTATTGTGTATGATGTATTGTGTTCAAATGTATTCTTGTGATTTCATTGATTCCTAAGATTTGAGATGTCATTGATCTATGCATGATGTGTGTAAAGGGTGTTTTTTAGAAGTATAGAACTTCAAATGGCAATAAAACAACGATGGATCATTCGATTCACAGGAAGTTTTTTTTATTCGAACGATAATCTTGTGGCATTACAATAAGAGTATGATTTCTGGCATACGGCCGCTACGGCTGGCTCGTATGTAGTCCAATCTGTACGTCCAATTTTCGATGACTTTTTTAACATTTGTGGCCGTATATCGGCAATAACACGACGAATATTGGTCAAGCGTTTGTGGCTTATTCGCATAGACCAATGAGTCTACATAGTCCCACAGAAAGTAGTTTAGCGCTGTTAGATCACAAGATCTTGGAAGCCAATTCACAGGTCCAAAACGTGGAATTAGGCGGTCACCAAACGTGTCTTTCAATAAATCGATTGTGGCACGAGCTGTGTGACATGTTGCGCCGTCTTGTTGGAACCACAGCTCCTGAACATCATGGTTGTTCAATTCAGGAATGAAAAAGTTAGTAATCATGACTCTATACCGATCACCATTGATTATAACGTTCTGGCCATCATCGTTTTTGAAGAAGTACGGACCAATGATCCCACCAGCCATGAAAACCATTCAGTTTTTCTGTATATAACGGTGTTTTGACATACACTTGAGAATTATCTTCACTCCAAATGCGGGAGTTTTGTTTGTTGACGTGGCCATTCAACCAGAAGTGCGCTTCATCGATAAACAAAATTCGCTTATGAAAATCGGGAACAACGGCTATCTCGTTTTGGGCCCATTCGACGAATTCGAACTTAAAGTTCTATACCTCTAAAAAAACACCCTTTATAAGACGTACCGCATACTTCTGTCTTACAGCAAACAGGAGGGTTGGTGAGGATTGAAGCCGTTGCCTTTCATGTGTTGAACGTGCAGAAACTGATGAGGACCTTGTAGTACGAAACAGTATTTGTCTTAAACGCTTCGAAAAACTTAATATTCACTCTCGAAAGTGATAGGTTCGTTCTTAATGACAACATTTGTGTAGACGCCTCCTTTGAAGTTTCATTTCAAATATTTCGATTAAGAGTCTCAGTATTTACTATACATATTTATGTATATTATTATTATTAATACGATTGTTCCCCATGAGGAGAGCGAATGAACTAGAATTCGCAATTATTAGGACTTTTGCTCAATCTTTTTTGCCTCCCAAAAACGCTTCATCCTCTTTGAATGCTCTTTCATCCGTTTATCTGTCCATTTTACTCCAGGCTGACGATTTGACTTTTGCTCAAACTTCACATGTGCGATTTTATAGCAACATTGAGTACGATCTTCGAGATTTTTTATATTGATCTGTTGTAGATACTTTTGGACCTCTTTTAGCCACTCTGTTCAGTGTATATAAGTACATATATATATATATATATATATATATATATATATATATATATATATATATATATATATATATATATATATATATATATATATATATATATATATATATATATATATATATAAAATTCGTTCAGTTTTCAGTTTTCTTAATAACATAAGTGTGAAGGTTTCTTGGGAATGAGCACAGTTTAAAATTGATGGAATAATTGTTTATTCTACATATGTTTCGGCTCTAGGCCTTTTTCATGAATATTACAGGTTCATCATGTTTCTTGGAAATTGACTTCAATTTCACAAACCTTTCGTAAAACTGATTAGTGCGAGAATTATGGTCTATGGGTAACATAGACCATAATATATATATTATGGTCTTATTATTATAGACCATATATATATATTTATATAGATCGTTATTATTTCAACCGTACAATTTATGAAAATTAAATGTTTGGATATCAGGATAGCGGTTTGTGTGAAATACTTTATTTTCCTATACACTCAATATTTCGTCACTATTTCGTGACTTCTTCAGGAGTATACTAAAAACAAATGAAGGTACATGAGTCATCACAATTTGTAAAAATAAAATCATTAAAACTTACAGATCTAAAAGTTTAAATATCAAAAAACACATACACGGTTCATACTTTGTCGGCAGGCCATAGAGCAGTGACTGACACGAGCAATATATCATTAACGGTGGTCCGGTTTTTTAATTCTTTATCTTTAATAGATTGCAGTATATGTTACTTAATTGACCAGTGTCAGATTTATAGTTAACGCAGTTCTCATCTTTTCTTATGTGACACATTTCAAGGAAAAGCCTGGTCTTGTAATTGTAGTGTTGGTCACCGCTATCCTGATATCCAAACATTTAATTTTCATATATTTATATATATATATATATATATATATATATATATATATATATATATATATATATATATATATATATATATATATATATATATATATATATATATATATATATATATATATATATATATATATATATATATATATATATATATATATATATATATATATATATAAACATCCTAAACAGCCTCGTTTTATTTATTCTATTGGGAGTAGAGTGCATTGTTACAATGAACGTAAGGTACTATATCTATAATGCATGCATGCTGAATGGAGCATAGAATAATAGAATATAACAGACACAATTCAATAATGTTCATCGGCTACTATAACAATGCAATATAAATGCAGTATGACATATATTGCCAGGAATAAATGAATTTTATATTTCATTTTATCTAAGCGAAGGGAAGAGCATCGAGCTCATGTAGTGGTCTCTGTGGAAAGGTTCCATTTTCATTGCAAACTCATTATATATGAGTAAAATTTATTCTTATTTGATAAGTCATAACAGCAATGAAATAAATCATACATTGTAGCCATGAATAGTATGAGAGGTCTTTTTAAGAAAGAAGAAGGATTAACATTTTGGTTCTTTGACACTCACAGGAAGCAAAACAATTTCAGAGCTAACCTTCCTTATTTCGTCTTTTTGGCGATACGAAATTGTTTTGACCATACGAATATTTAGATTGAAGATTTGGTATGAAGTTTTAGTTGTTGATGCTTTGTTGCTGTATGTAATTAAGAGTTTTTTAGAAGTATATTCAGTAATGTTTGTGTCCATTTTTAGTTATTGATAACACAGAAATAATTCAGTTCTTTTGTTCCTTATGTGGCTTATTTTATAATCTCAATTATTTGGTAAGTCTTGATCTTCAGTAATGATTTTCATAACATCGGCTCATATTGCAGAGTCCTGGTGATGGTTACGATTGTTCAACCGAAACGTTGACAAAAATAGAGGTAGTACACTAAGTGGCCTCT
This sequence comes from Henosepilachna vigintioctopunctata, assembly GCA_030704895.1. Lineage (NCBI taxonomy): Eukaryota > Metazoa > Arthropoda > Insecta > Coleoptera > Coccinellidae > Henosepilachna > Henosepilachna vigintioctopunctata. The sequence goes on from JARQZJ010000045.1 coordinate 519,114, forward strand.
TCTTTCATCCGTTTACAATCCCTTACACTATATAGTAATAACTCGAAGGTATTCTTGTCAGTTTATATATATATATATATATATATATATATATATATATATATATATATATATATATATATATATATATATATATTGAATGTTTCTAGCAATAAGAGGCTCCTTTTAATATGAAAAACTTTATTTTTGTGAACCTTTCGTTGTATATCACAACTTTGTCAAAAGTAATGAATAATAAATTTAATGAATAAAATTTTTTTAATAAATAATAATAACCCAATAATAGCAGGCTTATTTTGATGTAAGAAACATTATTTTCGTTGACGTTGTGAAAGAACACACCTGCAAAGGAAGTTTGTTGTGGATTCCATCTCCAGGTTCGTACACCTTGAACTTGGCTACGCCGTTCTGGGGAGAGCCAATAAGCTCGAAACACGTGTCAACGGCTGCTTCCAATGGAGTTGCGGGCTATACCGATAATTGTGTTTTTTTTCTCATTTATACTATTCACCGCAAGAAACTTCTTCATTTCTCATTTACTTAGTCGGTTGAAGACTCCGTAAAGGATAAATAGTCGCCACATTGGCGATACGTTGACCAAATCTCCAAACCCGGAGAGTTCACGTGGAAGCCTAGTAGTGGGGACTTCCTTTGCAGGTGTGTTCTTTTGTTGTGGATTCCATCTCCAGGTTCGTACACCTTGAACTTGGCTACGCCGTTCTGAGGAGAGCCAATAAGCTCGAAACACGTGTCAACGGCTGCTTCCAATGGAGTTGCGGGCTATACCGACAATTGTGTTTTTTTTCTCATTTATACTTTTCACCGCAAGAAACTTCTTCATTTCTCATTTACTTAGTCGGTTGAAGACTCCGTAAAGGATAAATAGTCGCCACATTGGCGATACGTTGACCAAATCTCCAAACCCGGAGAGTTCACGTGGAAGCCTAGTAGTGGGGACTTCCTTTGCAGGTGTGTTCTTTTGTTGTGGATTCCATCTCCAGGTTCGTACACCTTGTACTTGGCTACGCCTTTCTGAGGAGAGCCAATAAGCTCGAAACACGTGTCAACGGCTACTTCCAATGGAGTTGCGGGCTATACCGATAATTGTGTTTTTTTTCTCATTTATACTTTTCACCGCAAGAAACTTCTTCATTTCTCATTTACTTAGTCGGTTGAAGACTCCGTAAAGGATAAATAGTCGCCACATTGGCGATACGTTGACCAAATCTCCAAACCCGGAGAGTTCACGTGGAAGCCTAGTAGTGGGGACTTCCTTTGCAGGTGTGTTCTTTTGTTGTGGATTCCGTCTCCAGGTTCGTACACCTTGAACTTGGCTACGCCGTTCTGAGGAGAGCCAATTAGCTCGAAACACGTGTCAACGGCTGCTTCCAATGGAGTTGCGGGCTATACCGATAATTGTGTTTTTTTTCTCATTTATACTTTTCACCGCAAGAAACTTCTTCATTTCTCATTTACTTAGTCGGTTGAAGACTCCGTAAAGGATAAATAGTCGCCACATTGGCGATACGTTGACCAAATCTCCAAACCCGGAGAGTTCACGTGGAAGCCTAGTAGTGGGGACTTCCTTTGCAGGTGTGTTCTTTTGTTGTGGATTCCGTCTCCAGGTTCGTACACCTTGAACTTGGCTACGCCGTTCTGAGGAGAGCCAATTAGCTAGAAACACGTGTCAACGGCTGCTTCCAATGGAGTTGCGGGCTATACCGATAATTGTGTTTTTTTTTTTCTCATTTATACTTTTCACCCCAAGAAACTTCTTCATTTCTTCATTTCTTATATATATATATATATATATATATATATATATATATATATATATATATATATATATATATATATATATATATATATATATATATATATATATATATATATATATATATATATATATATATATATATATATATATATATATATATATATATATATATATATATATATATATATATATATATATATATATATATATATATATATATATATATATATATATATATATTTATATATATATATATATATATATATATATATATATATATATATATATATATATATATATAATTCAAAAGAGTTATGCAATTTTTGTAACAGCCATTGACATATGTTTCGAGTTATTGGCCCTCTTCAGAACGGCGCAGTTCCAGTTTCAGATGTTCGAACTTGGAAGTTAATTTAAAGACACAAAACACAAAATTCCACCTGGAGAATCGACTTTTTTGTGGCTTGAATATAATGTCTCTGTTCGACTCTGTTCTGAAGATTGAATCAATTATCTGCCAAGGAGGCGATACTTATACCTTCCGGAAGTTTTGTACCGACAATTTAGATAATTCAATAAGGTTTATGCAGTTATGAAAATAGAAAGAGAAGAAACTTACGGTATAGACCAGCAATTTTTGTCGTTATGTTTCTGCAATATTTCGAGTTATCGGCTCTCTTCAGAACGGCGCAGTTAAAGGTTTAAATGTTCGAACTTGGAAGTTGATTGAAAGACACAAATCACAAAATTCCACGTGAAGATTCGATTTCTCTGTGGCTCGATCGAACACTTGAACTTTCGATTTACGCGATTATGACGCGTTCCGTCGTTACAAAAGACTTCTTCAGATACTAACAGAATACTACAGAAAAAGTATTCTGTTGGTATCTGAAGAAGTCGTTTGTAACGACGGAACGCGTCTTGGTGTTGTCAATAAAGTGTAAATCAAAAGTTGAAGTGTTTGAATTCTAGTTTATATTCAATTCTTATAGTAACTCAAATGTCACTGGCTATATGGTCTTTTTTTCAATGGTTACATTTAAGCTCATCAACTTTGATCTGTTCAACAGAACAGTTTTTTATCTTCTTGTTCTTTTCGTATCGAAAAAACATTTTCAATTCTTCGGTTTGGATGACCCATGAAACTGAAAGTAGGATAAATGTTTTGAGGTGTATATGAATTAGAAATGAAAACCAAAATATTTCAGATATTCACATATATTCGAAGTAGTTAATCATAAAACATATAACAATAATAAAGAATAATGATATTTTACAGTGATGTACATAAAAACTTTAACCCTAGGATACTTGAAAACCCTAGGATTTTACAAAATAGTCTCTGGATCATTTCAGGTTAACCCACCTAAATGTCAAATCTTTTGACTCAGTTTGAATTCTGATAAAGGTTCAACTGTTTGAAGAAATTATCAAGTAATGAATAGAATTCTGATAATTTCAGCCAAGTGTGTTTCATTCGATCTGTAAATGAAATGCCTCTATATTTTCTGAAATAATCGAAAAAGATAATTAACAGATAATTATATTCGATAACTGTACAATAATTGTAGAAATGAGACGCTATGAGTAGACGTTATTTGAACCATATTTCTAAATTCGAAACCAAAAATAATTTCATGTATGCATTCTAGCTATATGAACCTTCAGATGCCACTTTCTCTTCGCACGATAATCACAATTGCCATAGGCACATTGAAAAGTTGGAAGTTTACCACATTCAAATTTCCTATGGTTATAAAGAGAAGAGTGATGGCGATAAATTCTTCCGCACAATCGGCAAGGATAGGATTCTTCTGAGACTTGATGTGCAGCAATGGAAAATACTTCATATTGACTTTGATTACCTAAGTGGCAAGCTCCAAAACTTTGACTGAATCCTACGCCCATAATGCCCTGACTAACCCTTGCCCTATCATCCATTTGTTGCAAATTACTCATGTCATCATCATCTATTGTCAAATTCGCAATACTGTCCTCATTAATTTCCTTAACATAATCGGACTTTGGTTCAAGCATCAGTTCTGTATGTGTTTCTATTTCTTCTTTCATTAAAGGAACTTGGGGAATTTCATCGCTCGATTTATGCCTAACTAATATATCAGATTTGGTTTCTAAGGGTTCAGGCACATCGGCAGCTAACTTGGAAGGGGCAGCAAACGAAATGGGAATGTTTTGGGAGTTTGTTCCATGATTACTATAAGACTCGGATGAATTTGAATGTATGTCATGATTACCTAAGTCTTCACATTTCCGCCTTATTCTTTTCTTCTCTCCAGGAACAGGTGATTGCGATTCTTCTCTACTATCATCCCTACTACGTTTTTCTATCCTTAAACGTTTGGGTAAAGATGTGACTGGTTGTGGGCCTTTAGGTTGTACTGGAACTGGGGGTTTAACATCTCCTTTTCCATTGTCAGAAAGGCCTTTGATTTGTAAAGATTCTGCTGCCTCTTATAATGCTCCTAACTGATCCGGTGATATTTCAACTTCACCACTGTACATATAGTCCATCATTGCTTTGAGTTCTTGAAATTTAACATCATGGAGAATGAGAATTGGATAATTATCGTCGTGTTTTGATAACAGCATCTCAAAATATGGACTGCAGGCTGACAAAACTACTTTGTGCGCGTTCAGGCATTTTCCTTCTGCAGCCAACGTACAGTCTACAAATGTATCGTTTTCAAATAATTTTTCAAAAACAGCAACCAGAGTAGATTGATGATTATTCCAACGCAAACAGAACTGTTGGTCGTTGTCTTCCATTATTTGTTCAATTTGTTACACTTAAACTAAATATCACAATTTTATATTCACTTGTATTTGAATATATAACCATACAACAAGGACGTATGCTTTTTCTTGAGTCCTTTATAATTCTTCTTTCTGAGAATTCGTTAGGAATTCTTATAGAATCGAAAATTTTCAGTTTCAAATAATATTTGAAAATGTTTATAGCATATGGATTTCTAAATTGAAATTATGTCTTACTCAACATATGCTGATGAAGAGATTTTTCTTCGATAATAATAATCACTACAAAGGTTGATAAAAATTAGGCAGGTATTATTATTATAATTATATCAATGTCTCAACAATCACAAAAAACAATACGTACCTGACAATTCCAAATAAAAACATTTGAGCAAATGGAATCCACATATTGACAGATAATACTTTTAGCACTTTTCAATATTGTGATAGATTTGAGGTGAAGTAAGTAATAAAATAATTGTTAACAAAGATTTACACATATATTAAAAAGAATACTGCATGACGTACGTTTCGATGAGATACATCTTTTTCAAATGCTACGTGCAGACGTAGCATTTTAATACGTTAATAACGTTTAAAGACGTTAATAACGTCTTTTTAATATATGTGTAAATCTTTGTTTAACAGTTGTTTTATTATGTTTACTGATTTACATCAAGTATCGGCCCCATCAATAATTGATGTAATGTAAGTCTATGACTTGTCGAACTCTGCCACTTGATATATAAGGCTTTATTTCATAAAACCATAGAACACTAAATGTCAATCTCCCTCTTCAATTTTGTGTAACCATAGAAAATACGAAATGTTTACCTGTCATTCATTGACATCAGAATTTTCCATATAAATATTCATTCCACCATAGAAGAACAAGATTTCAAATCAAGGAATGATATATTTCGAAATTAGTTTTTCTCATTATGAGGAAATTCAATATTTTCTGTTAGGAATGCCACGCAGGTATTCTTCCTCTTATATAATTCGAAATTTTATAGACAAGATACATTTTGTTTATATCATAATATTCAGTGATTTTGAAATTCAGTTTCGTTGTATTGATATATTTTCAACCAATTGAATAACGAAATTGGAATAATTTGAAAAGAAGTTGAGAGTTGACCAGCCACAAAATTTGCATCTTTCTTCTACTCCAACGAAAGCTAAAATTCCATGGAATTACCTCACTAAAATTGTGAGGTACACGAAAGGAGAAAAAAAATTGGCTCACTTAATTGTAAGTGAGGCCTGGCCTAAAAGGTATGTAATTGCAACTCCTGAAAAAGATTAAACCCTTATTTTTATAAAGGGTAATTCACAGAATCATCTGGAAATACTTCTCAGGTATCAAGAATGTTACAACAATGAGAATTGAATGATCCCTCACATTCAATAATTGAGTAATTTTCAAATTCCTATAATTCCAAATCTTAGAAGATAACAATTTATTAAAATTTTCTCATGTATCAAATGATACGCACGAAGTTCGTTTTGAAGTTCAACTTTCTATTCATATGAAAACTTAACAATGGTATATTACCAAATTGATATAAAATGGAAATAGACAATATATGCAGAATATTGTTATATGCAGAATACTAAAAAAAATTATTTTCAATAAGTACACAATGTGAACAAAACATTTTTCACTAGAATTAAACATTTAGGTATAAGAAATCTAGGAAAATTGGTACTACATAAAACTAGAATATAACTTAAATTCGAACACTTGAACTTATTATTTACACTTTATTGACTACATAGCATGACGCGTTTCGTCGTTACAAACGACTTCTTCAGATGCTTACAGAATAATTAATTCATTATTCTATTAAATTCAAACACTTGAACTTATGATTTACACTTTAATTAATTTTACAATTAATTAATTATTCTGTAAGCATCTGAAGAAATCGTTTGTAACGACGAAACGCGTCATGCTATGTAGTCAATAAAGTGTAAATAATAAGTTCAAGTGTTTGAATTTAAGTTATATTCTACTTTTATGTAGTACCAATTTTCCTAGATTTCTTATACCTAAATGTTTAATCCTAGTGAAAAATGTTTTGTTCACATTGTGTACTTATTGAAAATAATTTTTTTTAGTATTCTGCATATAACAATATTCTGCATAAGTGTTTGAATTTAAGTTATATTCAATTATAATGGATTTACATCAAGTAAACGCCAACACTATTAAATAGATAAAAGTAATTAGGATGAATGTATATTATTATAATAAGGAATATTCCTTATCACAATAACAATATATCCGAAACGAATATCAATATGAAATATTAGATTGATATCATGCTGAAAGATAGCTCTTCTATAAAGATAACTCTGGGAATTCGACAAGATTAATTACAATTCGTTGTTTGAAACGTGAAAATGTCACATTCTCACTTCTAATTCATTCACAAGATTGTGTTTTTCCAACCTTAATGTTTTGATGTGATGCTTTTGAAAAACATTTTCAATGATTTCGCTTAGACCACCTGACAAAAGAAGAATGTATTGAACCTGATTCTTGATAATGTTTCAGAGTTAGAATTATTTGTATAGTGTTATAAATAATTTCTATGGAACTTTGCCCAATAACTCAAATTATAGGATAAATTTGAGACAAATATATTTCAAATTGTTTTCATTCTTATAGTCACTCAAATTTCACGTGCTATATGGACTTTTTCACAATGGTTACAATTAAGCCTATCAATCTGATTACGTCAACAATTTTTAATCTTCTTGTTCTTTTCGTATCGAAAATAAATTTTTATTTTTCGGTTTGCATGACCTATAAAAAAACCAAAAGATTTCAAATATATTCACATATATTTGAAGTAGTTATTCATGAAACATTATAACAAAAATAAAATCATCACTAAAACTCTATAACTAACGTTTGAGCATTGTTTACTCAAAACCCTATGATTTTAAAAAATATTATCTGGATCATATAACACGATATATACAGAATTTCATTGTATAAAAAAAATATGTTCAATAAGTACACAATGCGAACAAAACACTCTCTTCAAGAATTGAACAACACTCGATATTTTATAAATGATTGTATTTAGGATGTATATTATATTGCATATTTTCCCTGTTTAACTGTACAACTCAAAAACGAATTACAACTTTTACAAAATACCTGCATACGTTTTTGCTGCAATATAAGATGTTTTGATCATATAAGTCATATATATAATTCCAATGAAATTCTAAAAATGGAATTCACGTTTCAATCACAATTTTATATATTTATATATAAAATTTTATCAACATCTTGTCCCAAGTATCTGGCCGAAAAAATTTTTTTTAGAAATAAATTACATTCTCGAAATATTCGTGACAAAATGCGGATAAATATACCAAAACATCATACCATGAAGTTTCAGGCATCATTTTCGTACTTGGTCTCTAAATATTTCAACCAACTGAATAATAAATACAAAACAATGGAACTATTGCATTTCAAAACACAAATGAAAAATATACTCTTAGATGAGCAGAAAAAAGGGAAAGCAAATCATTCTTAGGAATATTGTTTCTATGGGGTTGATAGTAAGACTGGCGAATGCCAATACTAACCACCTTTTGAAATGGTTTCCGTTGCTTATGTGCTTCTACCTGTTTGTTGTTTATATTTAAGGAAACACTGTAATGAGTTGCCGTTCAATAAAGATGTATTATTATTATTATTATTATATTATTATAATAAGGAATATTTTTTATTATAATAACCATATATCCGAAACGAATATCAGTAGAAAAATTCAAATTAATATCATGCTAAATGATAGATGTATATTCAACCTACACGACTTGTTGCAGCGATACATAACTCTCGGAATTCGACAAGATTAATTACAATCCCCTTTTTGAAACATGAAAATGTCACATTCTCAATTATAATTCATTAACAAGATTGTGTTGTTCGAAGCCTTATGTTTTGTTGTTATGTTTTTAAAATCTGAAAAAATTATTCAAGTACTAAAGTTATAAAAAATAATATCAAATATTTCATAGAAAATAATCATTCTCTATTAAATAAAAATTCATAATATTTATGTTGAATTTTTAATCAGGTATTTTATAGGCTGAAGATATAAATTCATGTAGTTTGGAGTTATTTGTACTTATGGTATCAACTGAAATAAAATTTGTTTATTAAATAAAATATAAGTTCTGAAAGCAAACAGATTGACGACAAACATTATATGTTCTCGACTATTTTATATAACTGTAAATGTTTTACACTAACTTAATTGTTAAATGTACATTATTTTTAAGATAATGTTAAATACTTTAGTGATTCGTGTATTTTTAGATTATAACTACTGAAGAAGAGACCAAACGCCCTCGAAACATATAAATATATGTGAATGCACGATTCTTATATAAACTAAACCTGATACAACCAATCATAACAAATCCTAATAAAGTAATAAATCTATATATATATATATATATATATATATATATATATATATATATTATTATATTATTTCGATTTATATATATATATATATATATATATATATATATATATATATATATATATATATATATATATATATATATATATATATATATATATATATATATATATATATATATATATATATATATATATATATATATATATATATATATATATATATATATATATATATATATATATATATATATATATATATATATATATATATATATATATCTTATGAGATAGTATTATATATATATATATATATATATATATTTCATACTAAAGCGATAGTTTCGTTCTCGTTGATAACATTTGTGTATACAGCTCTATAGTTTTATTTGAAATATTTCGATTAGTGTCAATATTTACTAGTGGGAATGATTCATGAATATATATATATATATATATATATATATATATATATAGTATATATATATATATATATATATATATATATATATATATATATATATATATATACTATCTATATATATATATATATATATATATATATATATATATATATAGATAGTATATATATATATATATATATATATATATATATATATATATAGATAGTATATATATATATATATATATATATATATATATATATATATATATATATATATATATTTATATATATATATATATATATATATATATATATATATATATATATATATATATATATATATATATATATATATATATATATATATATATATATATATATATATATATATATATATATATATATATATATATATAACGCTAAGAAATTTTGAATAATTTTGTTAGCCCAGCGCCCCAAAAACAATATGTATTGAATCCGACTCTTGATAATGTTTCAGAGTTCGAAATATTTGCCGAGTGATTTCTGTGGAAGTTTGCCGAATGATTGAAGTTATAGGATAAATTTGAGACAAAATATTTAAAATTGTTTTAATTATTATAATAACTGAAAGTCACGTGCTATATGGACTCCATACAATGGTTACAGTTAAGCTTATCAGCTTTGATCTGTTCAACTAAACAATCTTTTATCTTCTTGTTCTTTTCGGTTGAGCTTATCAACTTTGATCTCTTTAACTGAACAATCTTTTAACTTCTTGTTTTTTTCGTATCGAAAAGAAAATTTCAATTTTTCAGTTTGGATGACCTATGAACCTGAAACTAGATAAATGTCCTGAAGTGTATATGAATTGTAAAAGAAAACCAAGAGATTTCAGATATTCACATATATTTGAAGTAGTTAATCATAAAACATATAACAATAATAACGAATAATGATAATATATTGTGCTGTACATCATTAAATCTACTTATCAAACGTTTGAGCATTGCTCACTCGAAAACACTAGGAATTTACAAAATATCCTCTGGGTGATACCTTCAGGTTAACCTACCTATGATTGTCAAATTTTATGACTCATTTTGAACTCTAATAACGGTTCAAATGTTTGAAACAATTCTCAAGTGATCGATAGAATTGTGATAATTTGAGCCAAGTGTGTTTCATTCGATCTATAAATGAAATGACTCAAGATTTTCTGAAATAATCGGTAGGAGAGAATTAGCAGGAAATTATATTCCATAATTGTACAATAATTGTAGAAATGAGTCGCTTTGAGTAGACATTATTTGAACCGTATTTCTAAATTCGAAACAAAAAATAATTTCATGTATGTATTCTAGCTATATGAACCTTCAGATGCCACTTTCTCTTCGCACGATAATCACAATTGCCATAGGAACATTGAAAAGTTGGAAGTTTACCACATTCATATTTCGTATGGGTATAAAGAGAAGAGGGATGGCGATAAATTTTTCCGCACGATCGGCAAGGATAGGATTCTTTTGGGACGTGATGTGCAGCAATGGTCTCTTGTATTTTTAAAAATACGTCATCTTGACTTTGATTACCTAAGTGGAAAGCTCCGAAACTTTGACTGGATCCTACGCCCATAAGGCCCTGACTAACCCTTGCCCTATCATCCATTTGTTCCAAATTACTCATGTCATCATCATCTAATGTCAAATCCGCAATACTGTCCTCATTAATTTCCTCAACATACTCGGACTTTGGTTCAAGCATCAGTTCTGTATGTGTTTCTATTTCTTCTTTTATTATAGGAACTTGGGGAATTTCCTCGCTCGATTTATGCCTAAGTAATATATCCGATTGGGTTTCTGAGGGTTCAGGCACATGGGCAGCTAACTTGGAAGGGGCAGCAAACGAAATGGGAATGATTTGGGAGGTTGTTCCATGATAACTATAAGACTCTGATGAATTTGAATGTATGTCATGATTATCTAAGTCTTCACTTTTCCGCCTTATTCTCTTTTTCTTTATAGGACCAGGCGATTGCGATCCTTCTCTACTATCATCCCTGCTGCGTTGTTTCATCGTTAAACCTTGTACTATAGGTAAAGGAATGACTGGTTGCGGACTTTTAGGTTTAACAGGAACTGAAGTTTCAACATCTCCTTTTCCATTGTCCCAAAGGCCTTTAATTTGTAAAGATTTTGCGGCCTTTAATAATGCTCCTAACTGATCAGATGATATGCTAACTTCTCCCCTATACATATAGTCCATCATCGCTTTGAGTTCTTGAAATTTAACATCCTGGAGAATAACAATTGGATGTTTATCGTAGTGTTTTGACAACAGCAACTCAAAATACGGACTACAGGCTGATAAAACTACTCTGTGCGCGTTCAGGCATTTTCCTTCTGCAGCCAACGTACAGTCTACCAAAGCCTCGTTTTCCAATAATCTATCAAAAACAGCAACCAGAGTAGATTGATGATCATTCCAACGCAAACAGAACTGTGGATCGTTGTCCATAGTTTATCTATTTTGACACAGTTGAACTACTTATCACAATTTTATATTCCCTCTTATTTGAATATATAACCAGACAACATGAACGTATGCTTTTTCTTGTACTGGAAGCCTTTATATTTCTTCTTTCTGAAAATTTGTTACAAATTCTTTCAGAATTGGAAATTTTCAGTGTAGAAAAGATATTTGAAAATTTTTATAGAATAGGGATTTCTATAGTAAAATAATAAGTATTACTTAACATATGCTGCTAAAGAGATTTATCCTTTGATAATAATGATCATTACAAATGTTGATGAAAATTATTATAATTATATCATTGTCTCAACAATCACAAAAAACAATACGTACCTAATAATTCCAAACAAAAACTTTTGAACAAATGTAATTTTTGACTTTGACAGATAATCACTTTTAGCACTTTTCAGTATGATAACTTTGAGGTGATGTAAGTATATGACTTGTCGGACTCTGCCACCTGGTATATAAGGCTTTATTTCATTTATCCATAGAACACTAAATGTCAATCCCCTTCTTAAATATTGCGTAACCATGGAAACGAAAGCTTAAATTACATGAAGTTTCCCCACTACAAATGTGAAGTACACGAAAGGAAATAAGATAGACTTACTTACTTAAAAGTGAGGCCTATCCTAAAGGTATGTATTTACAATTACCTGAAAAAGATTCAACCCTTATGTTTTTAAAGGGTTATTCACAGAATCATCAAGAATTACTTCTCAGGTATCAAGAATGTTACAATAATGAGAATTGAATGATCCTTCACATTGAATCATTAAGTAATTTCCGAATTTCTGTAATTCCAAATCGTAGAAGGTGCACATCTCGGAGAATACAAATTCGGCCTCAATCCGTTTTAGGTATGATTTAACTGTTCAGTTTCGGCCGGACCCCCAAATTTCTGGTATACACTTTCGGCCGATTAGAGCAGGTAGCGGCATTAACCGACAAGGGTTAATCGCACGTAAAAACCATAATGTTCTTTCAAACTCTATATAAAATGTATTACCGAGTGTGAGTTAAACAAATAAAAATGAATGCAAAGTAGACTGTAGGCAGAAAAAACTTATGAGAAGCATATTGAAACTCTAAATTTCATTTGTCTCTACTGAAAAATTTACCTTTTGTGACATAGTTCACTTTTCTTCCGAGGATACAAAAATCTGATATTATCATACTTAAAATGTAAAAAGAAGCTACAGATACAATTTCGTATTCTTCTATCCACCTATGGATGTAGGTCTTAACTTTTATTTTAATAGTGTTACGGTGTACGAGAAAGAACTAAAAAGGTCCAATCCGTAAGGTAAGTACCTGCGCATGTACCCGGCCGAACTTGTATGTTTGCTAGGTACGAGAAGTTGGGGCGAACAAATAAAAAGTGACTAATCGGCCGATCTTGTATACGCCCGAAAAACTTATTGAAGTTTTCTCTTATATCAAATGATACTCTGGATGGGCGTTTCGAAGTACAACTTCATATTCATATGTATTAGGGTTTCGTCGGGATTTGCAAAGTTCTCAAGAACTAGTAACACTTAATTGTACTTTTTATTTATTAGAAATAAACTTTAACAAAATTAGGATAAAATCACTCATTTTATCTAATATACAACTTGACTTATAATCTATCTACGTCATATACAGCCACATATAGCCGGTACCAACCATATAAAATAGAAATCCTTCATTGATATTAGAACACTCCCCCTCAATGAGGATATTTTTATTTATTCACAGAGTTAACGCGGATATATATATATATATATATATATATATATATATATATATATATATATATATATATATATATATATATATATATATATATATATATATATATATATATATATATATATATATATATATATATATATATATATATATATATATATATATATATAATTCGTTCAGTTTTCTTGTGCTTTGCTTAATAACATAAGTGTGAAGGTTTCTTGGGAATGAGCACAGTTCAAAATTGATGGAATAACTGTTTATTCTACATATGTTTCGGCTCTAGGCCTTTTTCAAGAATATCACAGGTTCATGTTTGTTGGAAATTGACTTCAATTTCACAAATCTTTCGTAAAACTGTTTTTATGGTCAATGTGTAACATCTGTAGATTCGTTTGTTTTGGACATGCGCATCTTCCGATGAAATCTTATCTTTGTTTTCATGGGCATGCAATTCTTGGATTTTAAATTTTATTTCATGAGATTATAGTATATTTTAGATAAACTATTTGTATCTGTTTTATCGTTTATGGCATCTTTTTCTTTCTTAATGTGAATCATTTCCAATATAGTTCTAGATTTATAGTTATTTCCTTTGTTCAATATTTCATAATTTTCAAAGTCAAATGTATGATTTTTTTTGTTCGTGTTTTTTTAAAGCCGTGTTGTTGTTGGATTATTCATTGTTCATTCTCGGATCGTTCATTCTTTCTTAAATGTATTGTGATGTTTGGCCGATGTAACGATGTAAAATATTGAACAAAGAAAATAACTACAAATCTAGAACTATATTGGAAATGATTCACATTAAGAAAGAAAAAGATGCCATAAATGATAAAACAGATACAAATAGTTTATCTAAGATATACTATAATCTCATAAAATAAAATTTAAAATCCAAGGAATGCATGCCCATGAAATCAAAGATAAGAATTCATCGGAAGATGCGCATGTCCTAAACAAACGAATCAACAGATGTTACCCATAGACCATAAAATCAGTTTTACGAAAGATTTGTGACATTGAAGTCAATTTCCAACAAACATGAACCTGTTATATTCTTGAAGAAGGCCTAGAGCCGAAACATATGTAGAATAAACAATTATTCCATCAAATTCAAACTGTGCTCATTCCCAAGAAACCTTCACACTTATGTTATTAAGGAAAGCACAAGAAAACTGAACGAATATATATATATATATATATATATATATATATATATATATATATATATATTTTGGAAGTTTTTAGCATTAACAGGCTTTTTTAATATGGAAAAGTTTATTTCTGTTGACGTTTCGTTGTTATATTACAACTTTGTCAAAACTTATAATAATAATTTAATAATAATTTAAATTATTATTATAAGAAATTATTAATAATAATTTCGTTGTAATATAACAACGAAACGTCAACAGAAATAAACTTTTCCATATTAAAAAGCCTGTTAATGCTAAAAACTCCCAAAATAAATACCTCAAACAGGCAATAAATCAATTTCAAGAAATATATATATATATATATATATATATATATATATATATATATATATATATATATATATATTCAGAAAGAAATTATTGGGTTTTCTGGTTCTCAAAAATATTTATTAAACATCTATATCACATAACGTTTCGGTCCTTTTCTTGGGCCTTTTTCAAATGAAGTTTCATCAATATATTGTCATCAACTAAAAAAGAGAAAATGACAGGCTTGTAAACAACATTACACGATCTAAAACTTACCACACAAACAAAAACAATACTTATTATTATATTATGAACCAATATTCCAATATGAAATGAAGAAAGGTTTTCAAAATTTGTTATATTTCTATAGATATATATTTATCTTAATTTACACACGATACGCTGTCGTTCACGTAGAGACAAAGACTAATTTCCGTCTTAATTACCTCGGTTTCTTTGGTGTCACTACGCGCACAGAATGTTATTGTAGATTTTACAAAGACCTCTTATATCTACCTTGTCATTAATGGCATCCGGGTTTTTCTTTATATACATCATTTCATGATATTCTCGTTTTCTCTTGTGGTATTCAGATTTTAGGATTTTTGTTTTGGTGAAGTCGAATTTATGATTCAATACCTGTTCGTGTTTTCTTAATGCGGTGGTGTTCCTGTGATCATATTTGTGTCCATTTAGCCTATTTTGTAGGTGTTGGCTGGTTTGACCAATATACACTCCTGAGCAGTCTTGACAAGGTATCTGATATACAGTGTGTGTCTTTTTGTTGTCTGGTATGATGCTTTTAAGTTTACTAAAGACAAATTGTAGCAAATTATGTCCTTTATGACATAATGTTATGTTGTATTTATTGAAAAATTTATCCAGGTTTTCCGATAGATTTGGAATATATAGCAAAGGTAGAAATTGGTTATCAGTTGTATTCTTAATTTTATTAGTTTCGTTGTTTATTTGATGTGTTGGGTGTTTTTCACATCTTTGTTTGAAAATTGCATTAACCAGTTTTTTAGGGTATAGGTTTCGATATAAAACTTGTTTAGCCTTATTAATTGCCTCATGTAGATAGCTTGGATCGCTGAGCTTTATTGCCCGGTCTGCTAAACCAATTATAACTGCCTTTTTTTGTGAAATGTGGTGTTGTGAATTAAAATTGAGGTAACGTCCCGACCACGTTGATTTTGTATACGATTTTGTTTCTAGGTTGTTATGGTTGTGAAAAATCGTCATGTCAAGGAAATTTATATGACTTTTGCTTTCACATTCTATTGTAAATTTTAGCTTTTCGTGGTAACTGTTAAATTGTTCTAATATATATTCAGTTTTATTTTTTGGTACTGCTGTTATGCAGTCATCAACATAACAGTAGAAGAAAGGTACATGAAAATTTAATTTTGGGATTATCTTATTTTCCAGATCCTCCATTACTATCTGCGCAACGATGCTTGATATTGACGCTCCCATGGCACAACCTTCAATTTGTTTATAATAGGTCTTCTCATACATAAAATAAGTTGATGTAAGAGTGAGTTTGATAGCTGTTTGATAGTGGGATATCGGTGTATTTTTTTATATCATCCCACTTATTCTCTATGGCCTGCATAGCAGTCTCAATTGGAACGTTTGTATATAAAGATATCACATCTAATGATACTAAGATGTATTCATCAGGAACATAGGCATTTCTTAATTTTTCTTTGAACGTCCATGAATCTTTTATGTAGTACTCATTTTGATATGCTATGTTCGACAAAATATTATTTAGATACTTAGATAGGTTGTTAAAAGGTGATTGTATACATGACACAATAGGTCGTAGTGGGATTCCTTCTTTATGTAATTTTGGCAACCCATATATTCTTGGAGGTAATGAGTTTTGTATCGTGAGTTTTTTTGCTGTAATCGGTGAAATATAGGCTTTGCTTTCCCATCTCTATATATAGATGTTTAATAAATATGTTTGAGAACCAGAAAACCCAATAATTTCTTTCTGAAAATATAAATAAAATGGTTCAAGATAGCAATAAATATGAATATATATATATATATATATATATATATATATATATATATATATATATATATATATATATATATATATATATATATATATATATATATATATATGTACTTATATACACTGAACAGAGTGGCTTAAAGGGGTCCAAAAGTATCTACAACAGATCAATATAAAAAATCTCGAAGATCGTACTGAATGATGCTATAAAATCGCACATGTGAAGTTTTAGCAGAAGTGAAATCGTCTGCCTGGAGTAAAATGGACAGATAAACGGATGAAAGAGCATTCAAAGAGGATGAAGCGTTTTTGGGAGGCAAAAAAGATTGAGCAAAAGGCCTAATAATTGCGAATTCAAGTTCAGTCGCTCTCCTCATGGAGAACAATCGTAATAATAATAATATATATAAATATGTGTAGTAAATACTGAGACTCTTAATCGAAATATTTGAAATGAAACTTCAAGGGAGGCGTCTACACAAATGTTGTCATTAAGAACGAACCTATCACTTTCGAGAGTGAATATTAAGTTTTTCGAAGCGTATAAGACAAATAATGTTTCGTACTAAAAGGTACTCATCAGTTTCTGCACGTCCAACACATGAAAGACAACGACTTCAATCCTCACCAACCCTCCTATTTGCTGTAACACAGAAGTATGCAGTACGTCTTATGAAGGGTGTTTTTTTTAGAGGTATAGAACTTTAAGTTGACATTACTGTTGGAGATGGCGACCGACTCAACAGCTGAGAAGTGATTTATTCTCAGTTTGGTGTGGCACTTCACCACCAGATCATCAAGCAAGGCGTAGATTCGTCGAATGGGCCCAAAACGAGATAGCCGTTGTTCCCGATTTTCATAAGCGAATTTTGTTTATCGATGAAGCGCACTTCTGGTTGAATGGCCACGTCAATAAACAAAACTGCCGCATTCGGAGTGAAGATAATTCTCAAGTGTATGTCAAAACACCGTAACATCCAGAAAAACTGAATGGTTTTTATGGCTGGTGGAATCATTGGTCCGTACTTCTTCAAAAGCGATGATGGCCAGAACGTTATAATCAATGGTGATCGGTATAGAGCCATGATTACTAACTTTTTCATTTCTGAATTGAACGACGATGATGACCAGTAGTTGTGGTTTCAACAAGACGGCGCAACATGTCACACAGCTCGTGCCACAATCGATTTATTGAAAGACACGTTTGGTGACCGCCTAATTTCACGTTTTGGGCCTGTGAATTGGCTTCCAAGATCTTGTGATCTAACAGAGCTAGACTATTTTCTGTGGGACTATGTAGAGTCATTGGTCTATGCGAATAAGCCACAAACGCTTGACCAATATTTGCCGTGTTATTGCCGATATACGGCCACAAATGTTAAAAAAGTCATCGAAAATTGGACGTACAGATTGGACTACATACGAGCCAGCCGTAGCGGCCGTATGCCAGAAATCATACTCCAATTGTAATGCCACAAGATTATCGTTCGAATAAAAAAACTTCCTGTGAATCGAATGATCCATCGTTGTTTTATTGCAATTCAAAGTTCTATACTTCTAAAAAAACACCCTTTACACACATCATGCATAGATCAATGACATCTCAAATCTTAGGAATCAATGAAAAGCACAAGAATGCATTTGAACACAATACATTATACAAAATACTTCAGTTTCCGCATAAAGTCTATCTGGAGGGTAGGAAATCGGCATTTGATAGATAATTTTCAGGAATCTCTTCTGCAGTACCTCCACTCTGTGTACTGAGGAATATTCCTCACCAGCCGATCTCCATGCCAAGATTCCGGTGGTGAGTCTCGAATTCATCTAGCTATAGTACATATTTCAAGTGCTTCCAAACTAAAAATGAATATGTGAAAACACAAAAAAACTAATTTGAGTTTTTTGAAAAATAAGTTTGACATTTTAATATATAGTAATTCATAAAATTCAAATATTCATTAATTTTGACAAAGTTGTGATATACAACGGAACGTCAACGAAAATAAAGTTTTTCACATTAAAATAAGCATGTTATTGCTAAAAACATCGAAAATGATCTATCTTAAACCGCCAATAAATCAATATATATATATATATATATATATATATATATATATATATATATATAATAATAATAATAAAATTTACGACCTTCAAACGACTTATTCGACCTCTAGCTTCCAAAAAAGTAGGATTGTCACCCCTGGAAGATACATCCTCTCGAAGAAAACTGTCGTCAATCTGCAGTCGAGATAGAAATTGTTTGCTTCTTTGTGATCAAAATCAGCCAGCGTCATGTCTGAAAGGAAGAAAAAACAGTTTTAAAAAGGAAAAACTAAGACACAAAACATTGAAAAAAGTAACAAGAAAATATTCAGCTTACTAAAGAAATTTAGCGTAATTTCTTCCTTCGATGGGATATAGCGTTTGGCGGAATCTGAACTTTCATCTCTGTTTGAATTATTAATTATGTTTGTCTTTGTTTTGAAATTAACTTCTTAATCAAAGAGTGATAACAAGACTGGTTCTTCACACAAACACCATAAATGATGAACAAACTTGCTCATGGATGCCTTGGAACATGTCGCGTCTACTTTTTCATATTCTTTTAGAGCTTCCAAAAAGAATACGTCTTGGTTAGGTGCTCTAATTACCACTGTGCATTCGAGCCAAGGTTTAGTATACAACGGTACGATAAATAAGCAAACATCTTGTAAAGCATTTTTGTCTTTGGAGTAACTTTAAGTTGCGATTGAAGCAAACATATTTTTATAGAACAGATCGCTCTCGCCATCCATTGCGCTTGATGCAAAGCTTCAGGGGGCCTGAGTTCTACTTTATTCTCTGTATCTCCACCTAAGAACACAAAGCATAGTTCCACCAATTCACGGTAATCGTCTCTAATAAAAGGTTTTTCCAGTTCAGTCTTATAAAAAGTTGAAAAAGATGTAATTTTGTCTCGGCAATATTTGCTTTAACGAAATTCAGAGGTGACTCAATATTATCGGTGTTAATATTTTTCCAATTATCTCTTAACTTTACGAAAATTGGAATATCTGTTCTATTTGTAATTTGCTTTACCTTGATTTCAAAAACAGCTTTGAGGACCAACTCATAGATATGATGAAGACAAGCAAAAAGCAGTAATTCCCTTTCTGAAGTCTGCTCCAAAAAAGCACGAGCTCCACTGAAACGGCCAGAGTTTGAAGCTGTTGTATCGCAGCACATTATCTGTACTTTATCATGGAGGTTCCTGTTAAAGAGTAAATTGAAATGGCTTTAGCTTGATGTTTTCCAGGAGAGCTCTCTAATTTTGGCACTACAAGAAGCTGTTCTCTATCGGCAAATGAAGCAATAATTGGCCTCCGTAGGAATTCTGGTTTTTTCCCAAAATATAAAACTCTCTCTTATAACAAGATTCACACTTCCACTAACAGTCAGCTTGACTTCACGTATATTGTAAAATATAACGGTCGAACTTGTCGATTAGATGATAATTTTGCACCATTTATCTGGTGGATTGGCAGTCCGATAAGGTAAATATTTTGTTTATCACTGCGTAATTCCACATACATCTTTACTCAATAAACAACAGAGCACTTATAATGTTAGAAATCACGTATGAAATGACAATTGAAACTCGCAGTAACAGGTCGCAGTGCTGCAGCCACGCAACTTGTATGGACAAGTTAAAAACTCAAGTCGGCACGGGTTATAGTTTACAAATCGGATCAATATTTATTTCTGTACTATACGAATGGTCAATACGAAACTTTTTAGAAGGTATGCGTTAAAATATATTGACATTGAATTTTAAGAGACATCCTAATTTTTATTATTATTTCGATTGTTCCCCATGAGGAGAGCGACTGACCTTGAATTCGCAATAATTAGGAATTTTGCTTCATCTTTTTTGCCTCCCAAAAACGCTTCATCCTCTCTGAATGCTCTTTCTTCCGTTCATCTGTCCACTTTATTCCAGGTTGACGAATTACTTTTTGCTCAAACTTTATATGTGTGATTTTATAGCGGCATTCAGTGCGATCTTCGAGATTTTTTATATTGATCTGTTGTAGATCCTCTTGGACCTCTTTTCGCCACTCTGTTCCGCATTTACTATTTATAATTATATTGAGTAGTTTCTTCGTTATTCTGGACTGTTTCATTCTGTAGACATGTGCATAGAACTTTGATCGTCGTTTTCTGATCTCTTCCGTTATCGTATTTGTCTTTAGATACAGTTCAATTTGAGGTCTTTTCATCCAAACACCGTTCCTATTGATTGGCCCGTAAATCTTTCTGAGAATTTTTCGTTCTTGTTTTTCTGTTTCTCTAATTCTTGAATGGCCGCCAATAACCATTGTTTCAGCTGCGTAGATTGCTTCTGGAAGAAGTTGTGTTATAATGCCTCAATTTGGCGCATCTCGAAATGCACTTTTTGTTATAGTGAGCCCATGTTAGTTTGTAGGTCCTTTGGAGCTTGGTTATTCTCTGTTCATTAGCGATTCGGTTTAAACCTGAGGACTGTATAACTTCCCCGAGGTATTTAAAATGGCCTACTTGCAGAATTCCACCATGTTTTGTCATAAGAGAAGATTTATTTTTTGGTTTTCTTTCCATGTATTTGGTTTTATCATAAGAAATTTGTAATCCGGTTTTCTGCGCAATTTCATGTAGTGTTTCTACGGCGCGAACGGCTTCAGTTCTGCTGTCTGTGATGATAGCAATATCGTCTGCAAAGGCGAGACATTTGACGTTTATTCTATTTTCTATTTTGATGCCCACTTCTATACGCTTCACGTGAAGTTCCCATTCTCTTATGATCTTTTCAAAAACAATATTGAAAAGAATTGGCGAAAGTCCGTCCCCCTGCAGCACACCAGTTTTGATTTCAAAGGGATCTGATATTTCACCCATAAATTTTACCTTGGAAGTTGTACCTGTAAGTGTCTGTTCTATAATTGTTCGGGTCTTTCGATCGATTCCAAATTCTTTCATGATTTCGAAAAGTGTTTCGCGGTCTACCGAGTCATATGCTTTTTTGAAGTCAATGAATGTGATCACTGTATTTCTACATTTCCTCATCTGTAATATCGTCTTCAAAGTCCAGATCTGTTCAGCACATGATCGACCTTTTCTGAATCCAGCTTGGTATTCCCCAATTAGTGGATCCGCTTGGTGTTCTACTCTGTTTAGGAGTGCTTTAGAAAGTATTTTGTACGAAACCGGGAGTAAGGAAATTCCCCTGTAATTATTGATATCCATTTTGTCCCCCTTTTTGTGTAATGAATGTATCAACGCGCATTTCCAATCCTCTGGTACCTGTTCCGTTCTCCAGATTTCTGATATTGAATGATGAAGTTTTTGGGTCAGAGTACTATCGTTCAGTTTCCAGAGTTCCGCAATAATCCCATCTTCTCCTGCTGCTTTGTTGTTTTTGAGTTGTTTGATAATTGCCATAATCTCTTCCATACCAGCGGCTTGCGAGTCTGGATGCGTAAACCCCGAAAAGTCGAACTTAAGTTTTTCTTGGGGTGGATTGCAGTTGAGAAGGGTGCTGAAATATTCGGCTAACATTTTGCAGTTATTTTTTATGTTAGTTTCCAAAGCGCCATCGGATTTTTTGAAGCAAAGAGTGGGCGCTTGGTATCCTCGCAAGTTTTCTCTGAAAGTTTTGTAAAAATCTCTAGTAATATCATTAGTGAAATCCTTTTGTATTTCGTGACACCTATTATTATCATATCTCCGTTTTTCTCTTCTTATTATTTTGGAGGCCTGTTTTTGAGTTGTAAGGAAATTCTCCCAGTTTTCGTCATTTTTATGGCCGTTAAATTTTATCCATGCTCTTGTCGACTGCTTGGTCGCAGATTAAGTTCCACCAGAGGTGTTTCCTGGTGCGAGGAGGTTGCCCTAGTGTGATGGCTTTCTGAATATTCTTTGTAAGGATTTCCCAATTCGTCGATTCTTCCTGATTGATTTGTGCAATGATTGTACCCTTGTGAAGTTTCAGATATTCGAGATCGGACCTAACTTTTCTGGGTGTAAATTTTTTATTTCTGTTGGGTTGAAATTTTGTTTTCATTTGGAGGAGATAGTGATCCGAATCAAAGACGCCTTTACGAGTTCTGACATTTAAAATTTCCTTTACGTTGTTCTTGGAAATTGCGACATGATCAATTTGATATTCACCCTGCTTGAGACTGGGCGATCTCCAAGTAGTTAGCTTATGTGCAGGTTTTTGAAATTGAGTACTCATGAACTTGAGTCCGAAGTTCCTACAGAACGCGATTAACCTTTCACCGTTCTTGTTGGTACGTTTGTGTTTAGTATGGGGACCCGTAGTATCTCTGAATTTCCTTTCCTTACCTAGCTGTGCGTTAAAATCTCCCAGCAAGATTTTCACGTGGTGTTTTGGTATTTTATTGGTTGTTTCTTCCAATGTTTCCCAAAAATCATGTACGCTTTCTGGAACGGTTTTGTTTTGGTGATTAATGGGAGCGTGCACGTTGATTAAAGTGTAAGCTTTATTAGCTGATTTAATATAAAGGAATGAGACTCTCTCGTTGGGCGATGTGAAATTAATAACCGAGTCTAGTATGGAGTTTTGTATCGCGAATCCGGTACCTAAAAGCGGTAATTTGCCCATTACTTTCACGGCAGGTTTCCCCTTGTAGATTCTGAAACTGTCGGTATCGAAATGATTCTCGTCCATGAATCGTGTTTCTTGGAGAGCGGTGATTTTGAGATTGAACTTTCTAATGGTGTTGGTGAGCTCCTTCAGTTTACCTGTTTTAGCGAGTGTATTAACGTTAATTGTACCGATGTGATGTTTTTGTTCGATCTTGAGATAATGGAAGGTTTTTGAGAAGCTCCGATTCTTCTCCGCATGGTGTCCCTGATCCCCCAGAATCCGATGATCAGGTGAAGCCAGTCTTTCGACTGGTGCCTGGGATAGTGATACTTTGATCTTGTTTTCCATCATGCGTTCAAGCTGAATAGAGCTAAGTGGTGGTCTCAGTTGAGACCACAGGGTGTACGACTCGATTTTTGAGTTCGAGAAGATTGAAATACAGCCGCCTCAACTAGAGAAGCAGACGCTGACCACTGGCCGTCAGATACTGAAGAGACGCCAATGGATTTGTTTAGTTAGTTTTTGGTCCGTCCTGTGTATCAGTGTCTACTATATCTAGGAGACTTTCCCCTATCCGCCACCTGGGGAGGCGCCCGATGGGGTACAACCCCACACGAGGGACATCCTAATATATATATACTCGTGTGGGGTTGTTAGTATATATATATACATATATATATATATATATATATATATATATATATATATATATATATATATATATATATATATATATATATATATATATATATATATATATATATATATATATATATATATATATATATATATATATATATATATATATATATATATATATATATATATATATATATATATATATATATATATATATATATATATATATATATATATATATATATATATATATATATATATATATATATATATATATATATATATATATATATATATATATATATATATATGTATATATATATATATATATATATATATATATATATATATATATATATATATATATATATATATATATATATTCAATATTCATGAATCATTCCTACTAGTAAATATTGAGACTCTTAATCGAAATATTTCAAATCAAACTCTCAGAGTCTACACAAATGTTGTCAACGAGAACGAAACTATCGGTTTCAAGAGTGAATATAAAGTGCGCTTCGTAGTCTCTAATTCGAAAATTTTATTCAAAAGAGTAATTAGATATGATTAATATACATATATATATATATATATATATATATATATATATATATATATATATATATATATATATATATATATATATATATATATATATATATATATATATATATATATATATATATATATATATATATATATATATATATATATATATATATATATATATATATATAACGCTAAGAAATTTCGAATAATTTTGGTTAGCCCAGTGCCCAAAAAAAAAATATATTGAACCCGACTCTTGATAATGTTTCAGAGTTCGAAATATTTGCCGAGTGATTTCTGTGGAAGTTTGCTTGAAGTTATAGGAATAATTTCAGACAAATATATTTAAAATTGTTTTAATTATTATAATAACTCAAATGTCACGTGCTATATGGACTTCATACAATGGTTACAGTTAAGCTTATCAACTTTGATCTGTTTAACTGAACAATCTTTCATCTTCTTTTTTTTTCGTATCGAAAAAAAATTTCAATTTTTCAGATTGGATGACCTATGCACCTGAAACTAAATAAATGTTCTGAGGTGTATATGAATTGAAAAAAAAAACCAAGACATTTCAGATATTCACATATATTTGAAGTAGTTAATCATAAAACATATAACAATAATAACGAATAATGATAATATATTGTGCTGTACATCATTAAATCTACTTATCAAACGTTTGAGCATTGCTCACTCGAAAACACTAGGAATTTACAAAATATCCTCTGGGTGATACCTTCAGGTTAACCTACCTATGATTGTCAAATTTTATGACTCATTTTGAATTCTAATAACAGTTCAAATGTTTGAAACAATTCTCAAGTGATCGATAGAATACTGATAATTTGAGCCAAGTGTGTTTCATTCGATCTATAAATGAAATGACTCAAGATTTTCTGAAATAATCGGTAAGAGAGAATTAGCAGAAAATTATATTCCATAATTGTACAATAACTGTAGAAATGAGTCGCTTTGAGTAGATATTATTTGAACCGTATTTCTAAATTCGAAACAAAAAATAATTTTATGTATGTAGTCTAGCTATATGAACCTTCAGATGACCCTTTCTCTTCGCACGATAATCACAATTGCCATAAGAACATTGAAAAGTTGGAAGTTTACCACATTCATATTTCGTATGGTTATAAAGAGAAGAGGGATGGCGATAAATTTTTCCGCACGATCGGCAAGGATATGATTCTTCTGGGACGTGATGTGCAGCAACGGTCTCTGGTATTTGTGAAAATACGTCATCTTGACTTTGATTACCTAAGTGGAAAGCTCCGAAACTTTGACTGAATCCTACGCCCATAATGCCCTGACTAACCCTTGCCCTATCATCCATTTGTTCCAAATAACTCATGTCATCATCATCTATTGTCAAATCCGCAATAATGTCCTCATTAATTTCCTTAACATACTCGGACTTTGGTTCAAGCATCAGTTCTGTATGTGTTTCTATTTCTTCTTTTATTATAGGAACTTGGGGAATTTCATCGCTCGATTTATGCCTAAGTAATATATCCGATTGGGTTTCTAAGGGTTCAGGCACATCGGCAGCTAACTTGGAAGGGGCAGCAATCGAAATGGGAATGATTTGGGAGGTTGTTCCATGATAACTATAAGACTCTGATGAATTTGAATGCATGTCATGATTATCTAAGTCTTCATTTTTCCGCCTTATTCTTTTTTTTTTTTATAAGACCAGGCGATTGCGATCCTTCTCTACTATCATCCCTTCTGCGTTGTTCCATCGTTAAACCTTGTACTATGGGTAAAGGAATGACTGGTTGCGGACTTTTAGGTTTTACATGAACTGAACTTTCAACATCTCCTTTTCTATTGTCCCAAAGGCCTTTGATTTGTAAAGATTTTGCGGCCTTCAATAATGCTCCTAACTGATCAGATGATATGCTAACTTCTCCCCTATACATATAGTCCATCATCGCTTTGAGTTCTTGAAATTTAACATCCTGGAGAATAAGAATTGGATGTTTATCGTAGTGTTTTGACAACAGCAACTCAAAATACGGACTACAGGCTGATAAAACTACTCTGTGCGCGTTCAGGCATTTTCCTTCTGCAGCCAACGTACAGTCTACCAAAGCCTCGTTCTCCAATAATCTATCAAAAACAGCAACCAGAGTAGATTGATGATCATTCCAACGCAAACAGAACTGTGGATCGTCGTCCATAGTTTATCTATTTTGACACAGTATCACAATTTTATATTCCCTCTTATTTGAATATATAACCAGACAACATGAACGTATGCTTTTTCTTTTACTGGAAGCCTTTATATTTCTTCTTTCTGAAAATTTGTTACAAATTCTTTCAGAATTGGAAATTTTCAGTGTAGAAATGATATTTGAAAATTTTTATAGAATATGGATTTCTATAGTAAAATAATGAGTATTACTTAACATATGCTGATAAAGAGATTTTTTTTTATAATAATGATCAGTACAAATGTTGATTAAAATTCTTATAATTATATCAATGTCTCAACAATCACAAAAAACAATACGTACCTAATAATTCCAAATAAAAACTTTTGAACAAATGGAATCCACACTTTGACAGAAAATCACTTTTAGTACTTTTCAGTATAATAACTTTGAGGTGATGTAAGTATATGACTTGTCGGACTCTGCCACCTGGTATATAAGGCTTTATTTCATTAATCCATAGAACACTTAATGTCAATCCCCCTCTTAAATATTGTGTGACCATGGAAACGAAATCTTAAATTACATGAAGTTTCCCCACAACGAATGTGAAGTACACGAAAGGAAATAAGATAGACTTACTTACTTAAAAGTGAGGCCTATCCTAAATGTATGTATTTACAATTACCTGGAACAGATTCAACCCTTATGTTTTTCAAGGGTTATTCACAGAATCATCAATTCTCAGGTATCAAGAATGTTACAATAATGAGAATTGAATGATCCTTCACATTGAATCATTAAGTAATTTCCGAATTTCTGTAATTCCAAATCGTAGAAGGTGCACAACTCGGAGAATACAAGTTCGGCCTCAATCCGTTATAGGTATGATTTAACTGTTCAGTTTCGGCCGGACCCCCAAATTTCTGGTATACACTTTCGGCCAATTAGAGCAGGTAGCGGCATTAACCGACAAGGGTCAATCGCACGTAAAAACCATATTCTTCTTTCAAACCCTATATGAAATGTATTACCGAGTGTGAGTTAATCAAATAAAAATTAATGCAAAGTAGACTGTAGGCTGAAAAAACTTATGAGAAGCATATTGAAACTCTAAATTTCATTTGTCTCTACTGAAAAATTTACCTTTTGTGACATAGTTCTGATATCTGATATATCAGAATCTGATCATAGATCTGATATTATCATACTTAAAATGTAAAAAGAAGCTACAGATACAATTTCGTATTCTTCTATCCACCTATGGATGTAGGTCTTAACTTTTATTTTAATAGTGTTACGGTGTACGAGAAAGAACTAAAAAGGTCCAATCCGTAAGGTAAGTACCTGCGCATGTACCCGGCCGAACTTGTATGTTTGCTAGGTACGAGAAGTTGGGGCGAACAAATAAAAAGTGACTAATCGGCCGATCTTGTATACGCCCGAAAAACTTATTGAAGTTTTCTCTTATATCGAATGATACTCTGGATGGGCGTTTCGAAGTATAACTTCATATTCATATGTATTAGGGTTTCGTTGGGATTTGCAAAGTTTTCAAGAACTAGTAACACTTAATTGTACTTTTTATTTATTAGAAATAAACTTTAACAAAATTAGGATAAAATCACTCTTTTTATCTAATATACAACTTGACTTATAATGTATCTACGTCATTGACATATTAGCCGGTACGGTTCTTTGGTCAATACGAAATCGTTGTGTTATAATGCCTCAATTTGGCGCATCTCGAAATGCACTTTTTGTTATAGTGAGCCCATGTTAGTTTGTAGGTCCTTTGGAGCTTGGTTATTCTCTGTTCATTAACGATTCGGTTTAAACCTAAGGACTGTATAACTTCCCCGAGGTATTTAAAATGGCCTACTTTCAGAATTTCACCATGTTTTGTCATAAGAGAAGATTTATTTTTTGGTTTTCTTTCCATGTATTTGGTTTTATCATAAGAAATTTGTAATCCGGTTTTCTGCGCAATTTCATGTAGTGTTTCTACGGCGCGAACGGCTTCAGTTCTGCTGTCTGTGATGATAGCAATATCGTCTGCAAAGGCGAGACATTTGACATTTATTCTATTTTCTTTTTTGATGCCCACTTGTATGCGCTTCACGTGAAGTTCCCATTCTCTTATGATCTTTTCAAAAACAATATTGAAAAGAATTGGCGGAAGTCCGTCCCCCTGCAGCACACCAGTTTTGATTTCAAAGGGATCTGATATTTCACCCATAAATTTTACCTTGGAAGTTGTACCTGTAAGTGTCTGTTCTATAATTGTTCGGGTCTTTCGATCGATTCCAAATTCTTTCATGATTTCGAAAAGTGTTTCTCGGTCTACCGAGTCATATGCTTTTTTGAAGTCAATGAATGTGATCACTGTATTTCTACATTTCCTCATCTGTAATATCGTCTTCAAAGTCCAGATCTGTTCAGCACATGATCGACCTTTTCTGAATCCAGCTTGGTATTCCCCAATTAGTGGATCCGCTTGGTGTTCTACTCTGTTTAGGAGTGCTTTAGAAAGTATTTTGTACGAAACCGGGAGTAAGGAAATTCCCCTGTAATTATTGATATTCATTTTGTCCCCCTTTTTGTGTAATGAATGTATCAACGCGCATTTCCAATCCTCTGGTACCTGTTCCGTTCTCCAGATTTCTGATATTGAATGATGAAGTTTTTGGGTCAGAGTACTATCGTTCAGTTTCCAGAGTTCCGCAATAATCCCATCTTCTCCTGCTGCTTTGTTGTTTTTGAGTTGTTTGATAATTGCCGTAATCTCTTCCATATTAGGAGCTTGCGAGTCTGGATGCGTAAACCCCGAAAAGTCGAACTTAAGTTTTTCTTGGGGTGGATTGCAGTTGAGAAGGGTGCTGAAATATTCGGCTAACATTTTGCAGTTATTTTTTATGTTAGTTTCCAAAGCGCCATCGGATTTTTTGAAGCAAAGAGTGGGCGCTTGGTATCCTCGCAAGTTTTCTCTGAAAGTTTTGTAAAAATCTCTAGTTATATCATTAGTGAAATCCTTTTGTATTTCGTGACACCTATTATTATCATATCTCCGTTTTTCTCTTCTCATTATTTTGTAGGCCTGTTTTTGAGTTAAAGGAAATTCTCCCAGTTTTCGTCATTTTTATGGCCGTTAAATTTTTTCCATGCTCTTGTCGACTTCTTGGTCGCAGATTAAGTTCCACCAGAGGTGTTTCCTGGTGCGAGGAGGTTGCCCTAGTGTGATGGCTTTCTGAATATTCTTTGTAAGGATTTCCCAATTCGTCGATTCTTCCTGATTGATTTGTGCAATGATTGTACCCTTGTGAAGTTTCAGATATTCGAGATCGGACCTAACTTTTCTGGGTGTAAATTTTTTATTTCTGTTGGGTTGAAATTTTGTTTTCATTTGGAGGAGATAGTGATCCGAATCAAAGACGCCTTTACGAGTTCTGACATTTAAAATTTCCTTTACGTTGTTCTTGGAAATTGCGACATGATCAATTTGATATTCACCCTGCTTGAGACTGGGCGATCTCCAAGTAGTTAGCTTATGTGCAGGTTTTTGAAATTGAGTACTCATGATCTTGAGTCCTAAGTTCCTACAGAACGCGATTAACCTTTCACCGTTCTTGTTGGTACGTTTGTGTTTAGTATGGGGACCCGTAGTATCTCTGAATTTCCTTTCCTTACCTAGCTGTGCGTTAAAATCTCCTAGCAAGATTTTCACGTGTTGTTTTGGTATTTTATTGGTTGTTTCTTCCAATGTTTCCCAAAAATCTTGTACGCTTTCTGGAACGGTTCTGTTTTGGTGATTAATGGGAGCGTGCACGTTGATTAAAGTGTAAGCTTTATTAGCTGATTTAATATAAAGGAATGAGACTCTCTCGTTGGGCGATGTGAAATTAATAACCGAGTCTAGTATGGAATTTTGTATCGCGAATCCGGTACCTAAAAGCGGTTATTTGCCCATTACTTTCACGGCAGGTTTCCCCTTGTAGATTCTGAAACTGTTGGTATCGAAATGATTCTCGTCCATGAACCGTGTTTCTTGGAGAGCGGTGATTTTGAGATTGAAATTTCTAATGGTGTTGGTGATCTGCTTCAGTTTACCTGTTTTAGCGAGTGTATTAACGTTAATTGTACCGATGTGATGTTTTTGTTTGATCTTGAGATAATGGAAGGTTTTTGAGAAGCTCCGATTCTTCTCCGCATGGTGTCCCTGATCCCCCAGAATCCGATGATCAGGTGAAGCCAGTCTTTCGACTGGTGCCTGGGGTAGTGATACTTTGATCTTGTTTTCCATCATGCGTTCAAGCTGAATAGAGCTGAGTGGTGGTCTCAGTTGAGACCACAGGGTGTACGACTCGATTTTTGAGTTCGAGAAGATTGAAATACAGCCGCCTCAACTAGAGAAGCAGACGCTGACCACTGGCCGTCAGATACTGAAGAGACGCCAATGGATTTGTTTAGTTAGTTTTTGGTCCGTCCTGTGTATCAGTGTCTACTATATCTAGGAGACTTTCCCCTATCCGCCACCTGGGGAGGCGCCCGATGGGGTACAACCCCACTAGAGGGACATCCTAATATATATATACTCGTGTGGGGTTGTCGGGTCAAGAATCAAGAGTCGGGTTCAATATATTTTTTTTTTGGGCGCTGGGCTAATCAAAATTATTCAAAACTATATATATTATATATAGTATATATATATATATATATATATATATATATATATATATATATATATATATATATATATATATATATATATAACGCTAAGAAATTTTGAATAATTTTGGTTAGCCCAGCGCCCAAAAAAAAAATATATTGAACCCGACTCTTGATAAGGTTTCAGAGTTCGAAATATTTGCCGAGTGATTCCTGTGGAAGTTTGCTTGAAGTTATAGGAAAAATTTCAGACAACTATATTTAAAATTGTTTTAATTATTATAATAACTCAAATGTCACGTGCTATATGGACTTCATACAATGGTTACAGTTAAGCTTATCAACTTTGATCTGTTAAACTGAACAATCTTTCATCTTCTTTTTTTTCGTATCGAAAAAAAATTTCAATTTTTCAGTTTGGATGACCTATGCACCTGAAACTAGATAAATGTTCTGAGGTGTATATGAATTGTAAAAAAAAACCAAGAGATTTCAGATATTCACATATATTTGAAGTAGTTAATCATAAAAAATATAACAATAATAACGAATAATGATAATATATTGTGCTGTACATCATTAAAACTACTTATCAAACGTTTGAGCATTGCTCACTCGAAAACACTAGCAATTTACAAAATATCCTCTGGGTGATACCTTCAGGTTAACCTACCTATGATTGTCAAATTTTATGACTCATTTTGAATTCTTATAACGGTTCAACCGTTTGAAACAATTGTCAAGTGATCGATAGAATTCTGATAATTTGAGCCAAGTGTGTTTCATTCGATCTATAAATGAAATGAATCAAGATTTTCTGAAATAATCGGTAAGAGAGAATTAGCAGAAAATTTATATTCCATAATTGTACAATAATTGTAGAAATGAGTCGCTTTGAGTAGATATTATTTGAACCGTATTTCTAAATTCGAACCAAAAAATAATTTCATGTATGTAGTCTAGCTATATGAACCTTCAGATGACCCTTTCTCTTCGCACGATAATCACAATTGCCATAGGAACATTGAAAAGTTGGAAGTTTACCACATTCATATTTCGTATGGGTATAAAGAGAAGAGGGATGGCGATAAATTTTTCCGCACGATCGGCAAGGATATGATTCTTCTGGGACGTGATGTGCAGCAACGGTCTCTGGTATTTGTAAAAATACGTCATCTTGACTTTGATTACCTAAGTGGAAAGCTCCGAAACTTTGACTGGATCCTACGCCCATAATGCCCTGACTAACCCTTGCCCTATCATCCATTTGTTCCAAATTACTCATGTCATCATCATGTAATGTCAAATCCGCAATACTGTCCTCATTAATTTCCTCAACATACTCGGACTTTGGTTCAAGCATCAGTTCTGTATGTGTTTCTATATCTTCTTTTATTATAGGAACTTGGGGAATTTCATCGCGCGATTTATGCCTAAGTAATATATCCGATTGGGTTTCTGAGGTTTCAGGCACATCGGCAGCTAACTTGAAAGGGGCAGCAAACGAAATGGGAATGATTTGGGAGGTTGTTCCATGATAACTATAAGACTCTGATGAATTTGAATGTATGTCATGATTATCTAAGTCTTCACTTTTCCGCCTTATTCTCTTTTTCTTTATAGGACCAGGCGATTGCGATCCTTCTCTACTATCATCCCTGCTGCGTTGTTCCATCGTTAAACCTTGTACTATGGGCAAAGGAATGACTGGTTGCGGACTTTTAGGTTTCACAGGAACTGAAGTTTCAACATCTCCTTTTCTATTGTCCCAAAGGCCTTTAATTTGTAAAGATTTTGCGGCCTTTAATAATGCTCCTAACTGATCAGATGATATGCTAACTTCTCCCCTATACATATAGTCCATCATCGCTTTGAGTTCTTGAAATTTAACATCCTGGAGAATAACAATTGGATGTTTATCGTAGTGTTTTGACAACAGCAACTCAAAATACGGACTACAGGCTGATAAAACTACTCTGTGCGCGTTCAGGCATTTTCCTTCTGCAGCCAACGTACAGTCTACCAAAGCCTCGTTTTCCAACAATCTATCAAAAACAGCAACCAGAGTAGATTGATGATCATTCCAACGCAAACAGAACTGTGGATCGTTGTCCATAGTTTATCTATTTTGACACAGTTGAACTACTTATCACAATTTTATATTCCCTCTTATTTGAATATATAACCAGACAACATGAACGTATGCTTTTTCTTGTACTGGAAGCCTTTATATTTCTTCTTTCTGAAAATTTGTTACAAATTCTTTCAGAATTGGAAATTTTCAGTGTAGAAAAGATATTTGAAAATTTTTATAGAATAGGGATTTCTATAGTCAAATAATAAGTATTACTTAACATATGCTGATAAAGAGATTCATCCTTTGATAATAATGATCATTACAAATGTTGATGAAAATTATTATAATTTTATCAATGACTCAACAATCACAAAAAACAATACGTACCTAATAATTCCAAATAAAAACTTTTGAATAAATGGAATCCACACTTTGACAGATAATCACTTTTAGCACTTTTCAGTATGATAACTTTGAGGTGATGTAAGTATATGACTTGTCGGACTCTGCCACCTGGTATATAAGGCTTTATTTCATTAATCCATAGAACACTAAATGTCAATCCCCTTCTTAAATATTGTGTAACCATGGAAACGAAAGCTTAAATTACATGAAGTTTCCCCACTACAAATGTGAAGTACACGAAAGGAAATAAGATAGACTTACTTACTTAAAAGTGAG
Source organism: Henosepilachna vigintioctopunctata (assembly GCA_030704895.1). Classification (NCBI taxonomy): domain Eukaryota; kingdom Metazoa; phylum Arthropoda; class Insecta; order Coleoptera; family Coccinellidae; genus Henosepilachna; species Henosepilachna vigintioctopunctata. The sequence continues at coordinate 553,705 of JARQZJ010000045.1, forward strand.
GCCTATCCTAAAGGTATGTATTTACAATTACCTGAAAAAGATTCAACCCTCATGTTTTTAAAGGGTTATTCACAGAATCATCAATTCTCAGGTATCAAGAATGTTACAATAATGAGAATTGAATGATCCTTCACATTGAATCATTAAGTAATTTCCGAATTTCTGTAATTCCAAATCTTAGAAGGTGCACAACGCGGAGAATACAAGTTCGGCCTCAATCCGTTTTAGGTATGATTTAACTGTTCAGTTTCGGCCGGACCCCCAAATTTCTGGTTTACACTTTCGGCCGATTAGAGCAGGTAGCGGCATTAACCGACAAGGGTCAATCGCACGTAAAAACCATATTCTTCTTTCAAACCCTATATGAAATGTATTACCGAGTGTGAGTTAATCAAATAAAAATTAATGCAAAGTAGACTGTAGGCAGAAAAAACTTATGAGAAGCATATTGAAACTCTAAATTTCATTTGTCTCTACTGAAAAATTTACCTTTTGTGACATAGTTCTGATATCTGATATATCAGAATCTGATCATAGATCTGATATTATCATACTTAAAATGTAAAAAGAAGTTACAGATACAATTTCGTATTCTTCAATCCACCTATGGATGTAGGTCTTAACTTTTATTTCAATAGTGTTACGGTGTACGAGAAAGAACTAAAAAGGTCCAATCCGTAAGGTAAGTACCTGCGCATGTACCCGGCCGAACTTGTATGTTTGCTAGGTACGAAAAGTTGGGGTGAAGGGATAAAAAGTGACTTATCGGCCGATCTTGTATACGCCCGAAAAACTTATTGATGTTTTCTCTTATATCAAATGATACTCTGGATGGGCGTTTCGAAGTATAACTTCATATTCATATGTATTGGGGTTTCGTTGGGATATGCAAAGTTTTCAAGAACTAGTAACACTTAATTGTACTTTTTACTTATTAGAACTAAACTTTAACAAAATTAGGATAAAATCACTCTTTTTATCTAATATACAACTTGACTTATAATCTATCTACGTCATTGACATATTAGCCGGTACCAACCCTATAAAATAGAAATCCTTCATTGATATTAGAACACTCCCCCTCTAGGGGGAGTGTTCTTCACAGAAGGGTCATCAGTGAAGCTTCTATATATATATATATATATATATATATATATATATATATATATATATATATATATATATATATATATTGAATGTTCTTAGCAATAACAGGCTTCTTTCAATATGAAAAATCTTATTCTCGTTGACGTTTGGTTGTATATCACAACTTTGTCGAAACTAATGAATAATTGAATTTATGAATTACTATAGATATCGAAATGTCAAAATTATTTTTTAGAAAAATCAAATTAGTTTTTTTGTATTTTCACAAAAAACTAATTGAAATCTGGAAGAGAGAATCAAAGCGCATAAATACTCAAAAACTCAAATAACAGCCTTACATCGACATAAAATAACAGAAAAACACGATTCTGATTATGAATATACAAAGATTTTAGCAACTGAAAAAGACAAAAAATTAGAGAAATTTTAGAAATGTTGCACATTCGTAAAAATTTAGAAAACACACTAAATGAGAGGACAGACATTAAACATCTTTATTCTATTTACAACGATTTAATAAATCTTACAAATTTTTTTTTTTTGAAAATGAAGTCTTTATTAAATAATTCATTTTACGTAATATAAAATATTTTACAATAATATAATAATATAAAATAAATTTACAATATTAAACCATTCCTTCTATCTAAAATCAGTGCTTTGTTTAGCCCTGGCCTAAAGATTTATAAAACTAATTAATTTTCTCCAATATAATTGGAATTCTAATTGAAAATTGAAATAATAGAATTAACTTAAATTTAACAGATAGATATTTATCATCAAGCATTCAGACATGCCTTACATTTTCTTATAAAGTGGGAGTAACATTTCGTTGACCTGATGTCCTCACTCAAATTATTGCACATTTTACTTGCCATATTAGCAGGACCATTCAGTCCAACATTTGTTCTACTGTTGGAAATGTAGAACCCTGTCTGAAACCTTGTCTCATAACCATGAACCTCGCCAACCAATTTAAAAACAATATTTGATTTTTTTATATTTTTAAGTATTTTATACATAAGTTTGCAATGTTCAAGTTTCAACAAGGCTTCTAGTTTGGGGATGCTCAGTTCCTGATGCAATATATTCGTAGACGTTAGATAATCATATTTGAATAAAATTTTTAATATTTTGTTTTGTAAAATCTGCATTGTATTAAAATCTACACTTCCACAAGTTCCCCATATAGGCAGTAAATATCTCAGGTGCGATGAGAAAAAGGCAGCGTATATTTGTTTTTTTGTCTTAAGGGATATATAATTTCTACATTGGTAAATAATGGGAATCATAGGGTTTATTTTACTGATTATTTTATTTGTGTGTGCTTTCCAGTTTAAATATTCATCTATAATCAATCCTAAATATTCAAGAGATGTTACTTGTTCTAGTTCTATTTCATTAATTTTTGAGTTGATGTTATTCACCGCTTTGTTTTTTTGTTTCAGAATTATAAATTTTGTCTTGTTCACATTTATCTTCAATTTGTTTAAATAGAGCCATCCGATATACCTGTCAAGGTCCTCATTAATCAGGTTTTCTAAATCATTCTCACTTTCTCCTGTGTACACAAACAATGTATCATCCGCAAATGTGAAATATTGAGCTTCAAGCCCAACCAGGAGCAAGCTATGAACAAACAGCAAGTGAAGCAGTGGCCCAAGTACTGAACCTTGTGGTACCCCATAGTTAATTGGTAACATTGAACTAAAAGTTCCGCTCATCCTCACATACTGTCTACGACCCTTCAGATATGTTTCCAAAATGTTATAAAATTGCTCCCTAAAGCCCATTCTATGTAGCTTTTTTAAAAGTATGTCTATGTTTACTGTATCAAATGCCTTACTTGAGTCAATTGAAACCGCTATTACAATTTTTCTCTGGTCTACAGCTTTTGATACAAAATTTACAAAGTCAAAGGTCGCAGACAAGGCACTGCTCCTCTGAATAAAACCATATTGAAATTTGTCAAATAGAGAATTGTTTGTTAGAAATTTTATCATTCTTTTTTTTAATAACTTTTTCAACTATCTTAGATAATACACTAACAAAATTAAATGAGAGGTAATAATAAACTTGTCTAAAAATCACTGACTGAACAATTCTTTATTCGACTAGTTTCGCCTTTTACAGCATTATCAAGAATGATAATGCTGTAAAAGGCGAAACTAGTCGAATAAAGAATTGTTCAGTCAGTGATTTTTAGACAAGTTTATTATTACCTCTCATTTAATGACTTTCTCTCTTATGTTTTTTATAATATTATATTCACCCATTTTCTTCTCTCCCGACGATGAATTTTTAATAGTATGTGTCATTCTTGATAATGCTGTAAAAGGCGAAACTAGTCGAATAAAGAATTGTTCAGTCAGTGATTTTTAGACAAGTTTATTATTACCTCTCATTTAATTATGAACTATCACAGAGTAGATTCATCGTCCATTGAATTTATTAATACACTAACTACTGAAATTGGTCTGTAGTTGTTCATTAATTTTTTTTTACCTTTTTTAAAAATAGGACATACCTTACTCACTTTAAGCTCTTTTGGAAAGATTCCGGTTGTAAAAGCATGATTTATCAATGGTACGATCGGTTCCACTATAAAGTTTTTAAGGTTAATTACATCTCGGACAGATACCTCATCGTTTCCGGGTGCCGAGTTTTTTGTAGTTCATGAAAAATTTCATTTATTTCATCTTTGTTAGTTAGATCTAACATAGTTACCATATTGCCTCAAAGGATTTCGTCAAAATCGCCGCTTATACCCAGATTTTTTACATCATGATTCAATTCTTCAGCCACAGCTTCACCTATCCCGACAAAATATTGATTGAAACTCTCCACGATATCCGTACTTTCATGAAGAGATTTACCGTTTATTTCAATACATTCAATAGCATTTGCCTCTGTTTGTTTACCAAAAAATCTATTTATTAACTTCCATTGTTTTTTTGTATCCGTTCCCGTAGATTCCCATTTTTTACGTAAATACATATTTTTTGCGGATTTTATTAAATTATTAACTCGATTTTTAATTTGCCTAAATTGAGTCTCAAAGTGGTGGTTTTCTGGATTTTTTATTTTTTTATTATATGCTCTGTCTCTCAATTTAATCATATCTATTATATTTTGATTAATCCATTCATTTCCTTTTTTAATTTTTAGGGTTTTAGTATTTACACTATTATTTTTTGTTTCGTTAATTAGGGTTATGAGATCTTGAAAGTTTGTTATTATTGTAATTTCAATTTTATTACCAAATTGGAAGACAAATTTCTTGTAGTTAATTATTTTTAAATTGAATGACACCTTTGGTTTATATACTCTAACATTCACCTGTCTGATCATGAAAGATAGGCGCCTGTGGTCTGTTAGGGGATTGTTTTGGATAGTCAGTGAATGCAAGATTCCAGAATTTATGTCGCTTAAAACATGATCGATTATGCTATTAGTATTGATCGTTTGCCGCGTTGCGTGATTCTCTGACATAATATTACAAATTTTAAAATTATGTAAGTTTAGGTGGTTTTTATAGTCTGTTATTAGTTTACACTTTTTCAATAAGTCAATATTAATGTCTCCTACAATTATATGATTCTTTGGATGTTTTAACATTATTTTTTCTATATCAATAAAAAATTGGCTGTCATTTTAAGAAGGTGGTTTATATATAGCACTCATTTTTAGATTATGAATACCTATATTAACACATATCCAGTCTATAGTTTCTTCGTCTAGCGATTTTCCTATTTCGCATATTTTAATATGAGATTTTACATATATGGACACGCCTCCTCCTCTTCCATTTCTGCACTTATGTGCAGCCGTATAGTTTTCAATATTGTATAGATGACATTCTTCCCTATTAAACCATGTTTCCACCAATATCAGTATGTCACACCCTTCACTTACCGCAAGACATTCCAGGTTTCCAAATTTGTTCCTTGCACTTTGAGTATTCATATATACAACCTTGATATCACTCTCACGATTTACTTTTTTTTTGTCCATTAGTTTTTTTCCTCGCTTTTGGGTTTAAGGTTTTCCAACCTTATTTTAACCATGTTTTGCTAAAATTGACCGTTATGATGATGATATTGAGTGTAGAAAGGGTTTGAAAAGTTTCCATATTAACTGTAAGGATATTAGTGTTGATCATTTTAACGAACTGCGAACGAATAATAAACTGATGAACTTGTTTTGTGGCGTATGTAGCGATGTTGACGCGATCGGAGAAAATTCGGTGACCGAGGATATAAATAATGTACACGACTCACAGAAAGTATCTGTTAATACAGTTAGTAATATCACTAAATCTGAACTGAAAATTATTATTGACGAACTGTGAGGAAGGCTTCCGGTATATTATTGAATGCGATTCTCAATCTTAGAGAAATTATATTCTCAATGAACGATCGTTTATCTAAGCTTACAGATGAATTGAACACAAAAAATGAAAACATTACTCCGTGTGTGAGCGGCACAGATGTGGGGAAGTCGGTGACAAATACCTACTCGCGACTTTCAGCGTTTGACTGTATTGAGTGCAACTGGGGATGTAGGAGTGTTGGACGATCCTCGATCCCTGGCGCCGGTGAGTCCTGATGTTCCGGAGAGGAGAATCGAGGTGGGTATCGGTGATGGGTGGGATGAACCGATCAAAAACCGGGAGTCTTCTGTTGGGTCACCTGAACGAGAATGGATCGCAGTAAGTGCAAGAAAAAGAAAAGTAAGAAACAAGGATGGGGTGCCTAAGATGAGTGTAGATGTTTCCGGTTGTCCCGTCCCTTTGCCGAATCTCAAAAGGTCAGTCAGCAGGGAGAAAGTGAACAGGTTTTTTATGAGACGTCGGCAGAAGAACATTCTCCCATGAGGCGCCCGTATCGATCTCATCTACGACCAAATGAATCTTCTGAGGGGGGCGGTAGATTGAGTATTCTTCACCTCAATATATCTTCACCTCAATTGGCGTTGGTGACAAATGTAACCAAGTAGAACTGTTCCTCGCGAGTCAGGATAATCCGGAGGTAATAAGTATAACTGAGAACTGGCTTGAATCTGTTGTTTGTACGGAATTTTTGCTGGAGGGCTGGTCAAATATCTCATCTTACGGACGCAGCCAGCGTTCCCGCGGAGGTGTCCTCGTGTTGTCAAGAGATTCCAATTGTGGAATGGTGGGAAGATTCAATTCTAAGTCTATCGAGTTCAATTGTGAGGTGGCAGCCGCCCAGTTGTACAATTGCAATGTAGTTATTTCAACTCTTTACCGTTCGCCAAGTGGGAGTTTCGAAATAATGTTAGAGAACTTGGAGGTGATCATCGGTACATTTGACAGCTCTTCACGTGTAATATTGTGTGGAGATTTCAATGTAAATTTTGAGTTAGCAGGTTGCGATTATAAAAATCGTGAATTGCATGAGAAGTCTGCTGAATTGTGCCATATGCTGAGTTCCTATGGATTTCGAAGAACAATATTGGAACCGACACGTAGAGAAAACATTATCGATAATATTTTTATCAAGTTTTCTACTGAAGAATACGATGCAGAGATTATAGGGTGTTAGTTCTCTGATGATTCTGCCCAGAGGATTTCTGTCAGCGCGCCAAAAAATAGACAGGCACAGATTTCCTACAAATTCAGACCCCTGACAGAAAAAGGTCATAATGTCATGTACAATATGTTGCAGAATCTGAGCTTTGGGTACTTGAGAGATGATAATATGGCTGTCAACGAAAAGTTTAGAATATTTCATCAGAATTTTGTGGATTGCTATTCGATTGCTTTTCCAGAAAGATTCATCAAGGTCAGGGCAAGGGATTTTGGGGTCAGATGGTTCACAAGAGAACTGAAGCGACTGAGGAATCAGATGGTTTTCATACAGGATCTCTATAAGTTGCATAACTCGCCTGAACTGCGGACTTTGAGAAACAAGTTCAGACTACAATATAGACTTGCAATCAAAAGAAAAAAAATTGCAGAGAATGACAAACTTATCAAAAATGCGCTAAACCTAACCAAATTAATATGGTCTTTGATAAACAATAGGCGAAACATAAGAAAGCAGAGAAATTATGGTAATATCAGTCCCAACGACTTCATGTGATTTATTGAATAACAATTGTAATTTATTGAATAACCAATTTGTTATTCAATGCGGAAAATTCAAAAAAAGACTCAAGACGGGTTTTCGGGGGGCATAAGAATTTTAAGAAGGCTAAGGTGGAGCATGGCACAAAAAAGTTAGAAAAACTGGTATTGACTCATGTTAATTTGGGATTAAATCGGTAAATCACAAGATTCTGTATTATATTTAAAATAGATCCAATTCCCTATTTCTCGAATAATAATATATTAATAATATATTATTATAATAATATAATAATTCGAATGCCAAGTATCCGATTCGATTTTATAAATGGGCAGACTTGAAATCATTCGTATCTGTTCATCACTTGTACTCTCTTTTGTCTTTTTTGAGATCTGCAAACGTTCTTCGATATTCTGGAATTGTTTACAATCTGGCAACATTACGCTTTGCGCCGCGCTCGGTCGCATTGCGAGTCGCTATAAGATCGTGCGCTATATATAATATAGAATATTATTAATATGTCTCTATATATAATATTTTATCATCTACCTACGGGTATAAAATAGATGTGAATGATTGACGCTTGGTGTGTCTATGATCTGAGAGATGTTTTCTATTTTTTCCTATAGATGGAATTGTGAGGTATTCATTACTTGACGGAATTCCACTTGGAGTCATAGGAAGATTCCTGGAGATTGAAATCGTTGCCTCATTTCGATGGAAGTGGTGCGACTGAAAATTTCCTTGCGGAACGAAACCGCTATCTGGTACTTCCATCAGGTGCAGCATCGATTTCAATATTTCTCTAACATTTATCTCTTCAAGGATGGTGGAGGCCTCACATCGTAAACGTTCATAAATGTAGCTCTACTATGATAATCTTCTCCTGAATTCGAATTTTTCGAATGAATATTCTAATATTCTAGTGTTTAGTTATTATTTTATGTTTTTTTTCACAAAATTTTTTTTTCAATATTAATATGAATTTTATCAACAAATTGATATATTGTCGCCATGGGCAGTCCTTTATCAAGTGTTATTGCACAACTAGTTATGAAGTTTTCAGAAGAAAATGTATTGAAAAATTTGGAAGAGTATGTTATATTAGATGAATAATATTTTGATGATTTTTTAATCATAGCAGATAAAGATTAAATTAATACTATACTTAAACGTTTCAATAATTTTCAAGATGAATTTCAATTCACACTTGAAAACGAAAAAGTTGAAAAATTTAATATTCTTGATAAAACAGTTATCAAGGAAGGATTACAAAATTTCAACGAGATGGCATAGAGAAGAAATAAGTTCTCAACGGACAATAAATTATATGAGTAATCATTACTATTAAAAAAAGGATTAATAATTAGTTTGGTAGATAGATTACTAAAATTAACAACATCAAAACACTGAAAGAGGTTCGAACCCTTCCCATGAGAACTAATCACCCATACAATTCGATTAACAGAACCATAAAAAACAGATTTTATAAATTATATAATAGTTTTTAGTCAACAAAAGTGGATCCAACAAAAATAATTCAAATCTCCTACCATATATTCCAAGATTAAGTATAAATATTGCGAAAATATTAAAACCTCATGAATTAATAATAGCTCATACTGCACAAAATCAAGTCAAATAAATATATACCAAGTTGAGTGAAACAATAACTCAGAGAAAAACTCATATCGTTTATAATATATCCTGCAATAATTGCAGTAAAGGCTATATAAGTTAACATCGCAAAATGTTGAAAAACGAATTGAAGCATATGCATATGTGAAATCTCAAATTACAGTCTTATATAAATAGAAAATAACTGAAAAACACGATTTTGATTACACAAAACACAAAGATTTCAGCAACTGAGAAAGACAAAAATGTAGAGAAATTTTAGAAATGTTACACATTCGTCAAAATTATGTCTTAAACTGCACTCAAGCCCATATTACAGAATCCATAAAAATCTATAAACACGATGAAAATACCAATGTCTATTGATTAAAAGATGAAATAGATATGAGAGTTTCACTACTCAATGAATTTGAATAAGGACAAATAAACCGTGGCATAGGACATACTCGGAAGAAGAAGAAGGCAAACTTTATTTTGTATACGTTGGTTCTCATACTCAAACAATCCCTATCTAATTATCAATGTGCTTGAAAATATAGTAATACTACGATACAGAAGTTTCAAAATAATAGATATAGTGAAAAATGAATTACTTTTTCTCTATAATTCTATGCATTCTCACACAGTAACGGATAAACGAAGAGAAAGACAAATCAATCCAGTATTTGTTTTGTTTATCAATGTTTGCAAACCATTTGTAACTCCTGATATAATCTCCGTTGACAACGTCTGTCGTTGCTATCGTCAGCTTCTCGAAAAAAGTATTCGAAATATGAATTGAATGAGAGTGTCGCAAACACGTAACTATGTAGAACAGAAATTACTATAAATTTCGAATAAATAAATCAAGAACTCGCACTTAAGGAATTAAAGTAATACATTCTCATTTTTTCGCAATACCAAATGAAATAAAGTCGTGAAAAAAAGTGAAAAAAAATTCGTGCGATTGCAATGTTAAACATTCGGTGATTGAGCTATACACCTATTAACTTCTCGTTGTCATAAGTCTATACATCAGTGACTAATGAATTACTATAAATCGGTGCTCACACGAATACTTTAGGATCAGTAATTTATATGCATGCAAACCATTCATATAACAAAGTTTTCTGACCAGGTATTAAGGTAGACTCTATATATATATATATATATATATATATATATATATATATATATATATATATATATATATATATATATATATATATATATATATATATATATATATATATATATATATATATATATATATATATATATATATATATATATATATATATATATATATATATATATATATATATATATATATATATATATATATATATATATATATATATATATATATATATATATATATATATATATATATATATATATATATATATATATATATATATATATATATATATATATATATATATATATATATATATCTGGAAATTGATTTATTGCCTGTTTGAGATATTTATTTTGAAAGTTTTTAGCATTAACAGGCTTTTTTAATATGAAAAAGTTTATTTTTGTTGACGTTTCGTTGTTATATTACAACTTTGTCAAAACTAATGAATAATTTAATTTATGAGTTACTATGGATATCAAATGTCAAACTTAATTTTTAGAAAAATCAAATTAGTTTTTTTGTATATTCACTTATTGATTTTCATTATCAGAGGAATATTTCTGGCTCAGCATTCGCTTCGGAAGTTTTAGTCTTCTTCACCATGAGGAAACCTCTGAAAAACTCATGGTAAGCCAGGTGATTCTTACATATATACAATTACATATAGTTTTTTATATACTTATCCAGAATGTGTATATTGTTCGTTTATGTGTGTGAAATTGAAGGTAGATCTGGAAAGAATGAGTTGTGAGATGTATAAGAAATATATACAAAATTAAAAAGTAAAACTGTAATTCAGAGAAAAACTCATACAGTTTATAATATTCCGTGTAACAATTGCAATAAAAGCTATATCGGTCAAACAGCACAAAATCTCGAAGAAAGAATCAAAGCACATAAATACGCGAAAACTCAAATCACAGCCTTAAATAAACATAAAATAACAGAAAAACATGATTTTGATTACAAAAATACGAAAATTTTGGCAACTGAAAGAGACAAAAAATGTAGAGAAATTTTAGAAATGTTACACATTCGTAAAAATTTGGAAAACACAGTCAATGAAAGAACGGACATTAAACATCTAAATTCTATCTACAACAACTTAATGAACCTCACAAATAACACTCGCAAAATAAACACACAACAATCACAAAACATCACATCTCACAACTCATTCTTTCCAGATCTACCTTCAATTTCACACACATAAACGAACAATATACACATTCTGGATAAGTATATAAAAAACTATATGTAATTGTATATATGTAAGAATCACCTGGCTTAGCATGAGTTTTTCAGAGGTTTCCTCATGGTGAAGAAGACTAAAACTTCCGAAGCGAATGCTGAGCCAGAAATATTCCTCTGATAATGAAAATCAATAAGTGAATATACAAAAAAACTAATTTGATTTTTCTAAAAATTAAGTTTGGCATTTGATATCCATAGTAACTCATAAATTAAATTATTCATTAGTTTTGACAAAGTTGTAATATAACAACGAAACGTCAACAAAAATAAACTTTTTCATATTAAAAAAGCCTGTTAATGCTAAAAACTTTCAATATATATATATATATATATATATATATATATATATATAATGATGACGTTTACTTTTGTGGGTTAAATAATACAAGTGTTTCTCTGTAAATAACAAATATATTTTATTAACAAATTAAAATAACAAATAACAAGTAATCTAAAATTTTACTTTACCTGTGAATGACAAAGAAACAACATTCAAAGTTATTATTCACGAGGTTTACTTCATCTATCAGAATGTCAGAATTATTCACAAAGCTGAAGCATAAATGAAATACAAGGTGATCATACATATGGAGAGATATCTCCATATCTATGATCTAGCGTTTCACGGTAGTCATATTATCTATGAATCCGTAGTATATAATAATGAACTGGGCAATGCACTACACTACGTAATGGTCATTCCATACATCTCTTCCCTTAAAAGTAAAAAAAATTTCATTCTAAAATTTTTTTCATCTTCACAATGAACTATGGCTATAACTCTATGTTTAGGGTGAGCTTTGCTCCACCGAGGTACTATGAAATGGGATGAGCTTCGAGATATGGAATAAATTTGATTCTAAGTTTCATGTCCTATGTCGACTTCATACATGGAGTTTGATATTTTCTTTAAAATTTTGTAAGGCCCGATTCTTAATACATCCAATTTTTTTCTATTCATTCTATTACCATTTTCGATATATACCAAGTCTTCCACGTTTAAGTCGTATATCTTTCTATTTCGGTCATATAATTTCTTATTATATTCAGGATATTTTATACTATTTTCTAATGCAATTGTTCTATCATGTTCTAGTTGATTATTATTCTTCTTCATTTTCAATTCACTTGGTAATACAGATGTACCTTCACCATATAACAAATATTTTGGACTAAATTTTGTCACTCTGTGCTCAGTTTCATTATATTTGTCTATGCAGTTGTGTGCTATAGTCGTCCACGCACATTTCTTTTTTTCTTTATTTATTGCACATCTTTTTTTATTTATTAACGTTTGGTTGAGTTTTTCCTTGAGACCATTTGATAATGATGTATTAACTCCTGTAAAGACCATGGCAATTCCTTTTTCCTCTAAATATTTTTTGAAGTCTTTAGAATTTATACCTGGATATTGATCTGCTAAAAGTGTTTGAATATCATGATCTTTCGAAACATTTTCTGTTAATTGAATGAAATCCTTTGCATTTTGAGTTTTTGATGTTAATATATACGCAAATCTAGTAAAGTTATCAACGAGTAGATGCAAATCTTGTTTCGTGGATAGTGTGCCACCAAATCCACCTATTGTGTCTATTGAAATTATTTAAAACGGTTTTCTTGCGGGGCCAAGGGGTGACATTAATCCAATTTTCCCTTGACCTCTTAATTTATTTTTAAGACATACTTCACAATATCTACAGATTTTGTCTATATTGTCTGATATATTTGAGGCCGTATAATAAGGCATTATTTTATTTTTCATTTCGTTCATTCCAATGTGACAAAATTTCTTGTGTGTGTCTTCTATCAATTTTTTACTGAATTCTTCTGATAATAAAATTTTCTCTTTATTTCTTGTTTTTTTGAAATAAACATTATTTCTCAAATTTAGTCCCTTTTTGTTCAGTTCTATATCTTTATTCTTCTTTTGATCTTTTATTTTATCCTCTAACTTTATCAGGTTTACTATCTTTAATTTATCATCTTCGTTTTCTTGGGGATCTAATACTGGGTTTCTTCTTAAACAGTCTGCTTCTAAATTATCTTTTCCTGGACAGTATATTATCTCAAAATCAAATTGTGATAAATAATAAGTGAGATCACCTAGTTCGTCGTCCGTTCTAGCTTTTATATTAATTTTTGCTAGTGGTTTGTGATCTGAAAATTCTTTAAATTGTTTACCTATTAGCCAATGTTGAAAATACTTTTTTGATTCTTTTATTGCTATGCATTCTAAGTAAATTGCTCTTTTTCGTTTTTGTGATTCATTCAGTTTTTTTGAAAAATATGCTACTGGTTTTTCAATTCCGTTCAGTTGTGGTTGTTTGAACCACTGGTTTTTGCCCCTATTCCCTTCAAACTTGCGTCTGTGTATATGTATTGGTAAATCCGGATCGAAGATCACTAACACTGGTTGAGTACTGAGGAAATTTTCATGTATTCAAAAGCTTTTTGACACTCTTCAGACCGAATGGAGTCTTTTCCTTTTCTCAATAAATTATGTAATGGGTCTAAAATTAACGAAATTTTAGGTACATATTGATTATAAAAGTTGATTTTTCCTTAAAATTGTCGAATATTTTCCTTGTTTTCTGGTACAGGAAAGTTTCTTATGGAAAGCGAATTATCTTTTATTGGTGAAATGGAGTTATGCAGTATTTTGTGTCCTAAATATTGTACCGAGTCCAAAGCAAATGTGCATTTTGAAAGTTTTAGCCCAAAGCCTTCATTCTTAATTGCCTCCAATAACTTTGATATATGGTCCATATGCTCTTCGAAAGATTTAGAAAATATTAAATTATCTATATAATTTACTGTAAAACTTAATAAATTATGGTTTCTTATTATAATACTTAAAATTCTTTGGAAGATAGCTGGTGACGTTTTTGATCCAAATGGCAGGCAAGTCCATTGAAATTAACCCTCCTGAGTTACAAAACCAGTTTTTCTTCTAACTTCAATTCGTAGAGGTATAGACCAAAATGCAGAGTTTTTATCAAGTTTTGAGAAATGACTGCAATTTCTTGTTTTAATTACTAGATCCTCGATGGATGGAAATGGTTGTGATTGAGGAACTATTATCTTATTTAGGTCTCTAAAATCTATACACAGTCTTGATTTCTTATTTTCATCTCTTCTGTAAGCTAGTGTTACTGGAGCAGCGAAAGGACTGTATGATTCTTCTATTAGATTTCTTTTTAGTAATTCAGAAATTTGCTCTTCTATTTCTTTCTTATCTTCAATTGTACATCTGTATGGTCTCTTGCTACAGTATTTATCTATCATCAGATCTATTCTGGCCTCGTAGTCTTTTACAGTACCTATATCATATTTATCTTTTGCAAATATATTTTTATATTTGTCTATTAGGTTCATTATCATTTTCTCTTCATTATAATTTAAATGATTCATTAGTACATTGAAAGAGTTTACTTCAATATGTTCATTGAAATTTATTTGATACTCTTCTGCTATTTCAATAGATTCTGAACTTTTCTGTTCTATCTCTAATTTATCATTTTGAATCAATTTAAATTTTTTTATACAGTCTAATCCTATTAGAAAGTCATACTTAAAATTCTCATTATTAATTATGAACACATTTAGGTAATCTTCCATATTTAGAATTTTCAATTTAAGTTTTATAATCCATCTGTTTTGTAAACACCATTAATTGTTCTCAAATTTGTTGTCCTTATGTTATTATTTTTAGTTTTTAAATGTACAAGTTTCGAGTTTATGAGTGAAACATTTGAACCAGGATCATAAATAGCAGGTACATCTAAAATGTCATTTAATTTTATTTTGAGTTCAATTAATGGTGGCACTATTAGTTTTTTGGATCATCATTGCTTAATTCTACATCCAAAGCTAAATTATTTACCTGTTCCAATCTCTTATTTTTATTTCCTTGATCTTTGAACCAGCACTCAGACAGAGGATGGAAACGTGTTCCTTTATTTTTTTCTTTACATATTTTGCAAGGTGTTTTTTCAATTTTCTCTCTGGTATTTGGTTTATTTTTTTTCAATTCAAAATTTTTCTTATAGGTTAAATGTTCTAATTTACCTAATTCATTATGCAGGTCTTCAGTCTTCGTTAGTTTTTCCCTATCAATTTTATTCATTATATGATTTGGCAACCCTGAAGCAATGAGATCGATCAATGTTCCATTATCTATAGTTTTTCTGACTTGTAATAAAAGTCTTTCTTTTTTAATAGAATATTGCAAAAACGAACCTGTTTGGTATTTAAAGGCCATATTACGATGCATATCTTATCGGAGACCAACCTTTACTAGCAAACGTATTACAAAACGATTCTCTCCACTCTTTCCATCCTGCTTCAAATGTTAATTTATGAAGTGTACAACTATACTAATCTACAGCACTGTTCCCCATAAAAGATTTCAAAATTTCGATTCTTTTCTCGTCCTTTTTAACTCAAAACGTTCACATTCCTTTTCAAAATCTGTGATCCATTGTTCTGCGTTTGAATTTATACCATCAAATTTTTCAATTATAAAATCGTTAGCCAATCTTCCAATATTTTTTTCATGATTCATTTCTAGCAATTTTTCTAGTAATTTTGCTAATGGTTCTTCTGAGGCATTTGAAGTTACCTCAGTTTCTTTCATATGGGTTATTTCTTCCAAGTATTCGTCATCAAATTGTTAATTTCCATCATCATAATAGATATTTTTTAATTCTTCCGTTAAACTCACCCACACATTTCTCATCTGATTTCTTTTCTTTAATGCTTTCTTTACTTTAGTAAATGTAGCTGTTTTAATAAGCTCCACATGATATTTCACATTACAATAATCATCTGGAATTTTATAAGTGTGCCCATCCTGTGTGGTAATTTCGGTAACACACAAGATGTTGGATTTTTCATCTGGTCCATTTAATCTCTGTAAATAACAAAGATATTTTATCAACAAATTAAAATAAAAATAATCAGAATGTCAGAATGATTCACAAAGCTTGAGCATAAATGAAATACAAGGTGATCATAGATATGGAGAGAGATCACCATATTTATGATCTACCGTTTCAAGGTAGTCATATTATCTATGAATCCGAAGTAAATAATAATGCACTGAGCAATGCACTACACTACGTAATGGTCATTCCTTATATATATATATATATATATATATATATATATATATATATATATATATATATATATATTTATTGAAATTGATTTATTGCCTGTTTATTTTGAAAGTTTTTAGCAATAACATTTTTTTATATATATATATATATATATATATATATATATATATATATATATATATATATATATATTTATCTCTTTATTTATTTTACGTCCACAAACACGCAAAAACGTATTTATTTTGCGTTAGGTGGTAAAATTAATTGTTTATTAATTAAACTCCTCTGAGGGAACAGCTTACACGCATCCATTTTGGACATACCTACTAAGCTTTTTTCTCAAAAATGATGAGTGATTTGTACAGTTTGGAAAACAAATTGTAATTATGTAACCTTTCAACTGAATAAAGATTATTATTCTATTAATATTATATATAATATATATATATATATATATATATATATATATATATATATATATATATATATATATATATATATATATATATATATATATATATATATATATATATATATATATCTACCATATGAAAATAAATCGGGTTTTCCTTCGTGACGCTATAACTCCAAAATGCAAGAACCGATTTCCACATTTTGCATTCGTTGAAACGGTCTCGGGCTCCGTGAGATTTGTAGCGAAGAAAATTCAGGAAAATTTCAACAGAAAAGCGGGAAAATCATTTTTCACATACAGCGCCATCTCTGATAAGTAGCATGTACTACAAAACAATATTTCAAGTGGATGGCGCGTGATACATTGTTCGACAGCTACTCAATGTTTTCTGCTCAGTTAATTTCATGTGACAAACCGGTATTGTGTTCACTTTGAAATTGTTATATAAGAAAATAAGTTATTCGTTTCCTAACATTTCAATTGGAAACCATCAAATCAATCACGTGTATTGTGCAAATTTTTATTCAATTTCAACAGTAGGCATTTGTCTTTAAGGTGGTAAGTTGAACTGTGTAAATTATGTGGATCGTGCATTCGAAGTTTAATTCACCACTCTCTCCATAGTCCAAAATGCCTAGAGGACAACGTGCGAACATCGGCCGCCGCACATGCAAGCCAGCAACAAATGTATTCACAGAACTTAAGCGAAGAAAGACAAAATATAATAAGAGAAAATGCCCGATTGAGACAACATGTGAGCACACGCAGATCATTGGCATCATGCAATCGCTTGGCATTCCAATATGATCCCACTGCGAACTACAGTGATGATGAAAATTTAGATATTGGAACGATGACGACTATATGCCGATATTGCAATGCGTTAAAGTTCAAAAGAGAAACGGCTGGATTGTGCTGCGCAAGTGGAAAAGTCAAACTGGATCCATTACTTACACCACCACAGCCACTGAAACCATTGTTCGATGGAAGTGATTCCGATTCCAGCCATATTCTTCAACACATCCTTGAATTCAATAACTGCTTTCGCATGACTTCATTTGGAGCTAATATCATGCGAGAAGGCGGCTTCATGCCGACTTGTCTCGTTTAAAAATACAGATATAAGTGATACTTCTTCGGAGGAAAGCAATATCATAAATGTTTCTCCTAAGGCCAACAAAGTTAACTCTCTAGCCGTAACCTCATGTAAGTTTTTGAATTATTAATTTTTTTAATAATGATTGATGAGGTGCTACTTGAACAAGTCAATAATCTAAATAAAACAATATTGAATTTTTGTCGTATTTTAAACTAAGCATGACTTGTTTCAAAGTTCAAACAGGGTTAATTTAGCAAATTTAGTTAAAGAAGAAATTTCACTTCGAAACGCGTCATACGTATTTCCATATAAGATAAAGTCAAATATTATTCTGTAATAATTTTTTCATAAATTCTACTGATATTACATAGAAAATAGTGGATCATACCCTTGCCTCAAAATAAGTATACCTATCATTGAAAAAATTGATGTAAATATAAACAATAATCACAGTTCCAAAACAACCCTAATATTCATCGGTATCAACGACAATTGTAATCAAAGAAGTTTTATTAAATATTCAATTTTCTTTTATTAATGTATTAATCACTTCAAAATTATTGTTTCAGAACAACAGAAAAAAACACATAAGAGACATCAGTGCTTTTATTGCAAAAACTCTTGTTTCAAATAGTTAGACATTGGAATAATGTTCATAAGGAAGAAAACGAGGTGAAGGAAATCAATAGTTTGCATCCTTCTAATCCTTTACGGAAAAAGAAAATTGATTTGTTAAGGAAAAAAGGCGATTATGATTATAATGTATCAGTGCATGAAGGCAGTAAAAATCATATAGTTGCAAGATCTTCAACAAAGAACAGTGCAGAATATCTTCCTTGCCCTTCGTGCTCAGGATACTTCAATAAAGGAAATATCAGAAAACATAAAATCAACTGCTCACCAAATCATGGGTCTAGGCATCTACAAGGAAACTGTAGGAAACTTACTAACTATATTCATGAAAAAGCTTCTAGCACATTGAGAAACTTCATTGCACCAGACATGTACAACGACATCATTACTAACGAAGTTTTCTTTGATGAAATTCTAATCACTTAGGGTAACTACATGTGCATTAGAGTTGGAGAATTCCACAACAAAGATCATATTAGAGCTCAGTTACGTCTACTTGGGAGATTTATGTTGCGTGTCAAAGTGCATGATAACAATATAAGGAATTGCAAGGAATTAATTCATTCAAGAAATATTGACACAATTTTGAAAGCAATAAATGATATAGCCCAATTTGACAAAAACTCCTGTATATTTAAACATTCAACAAATGCAAGATCCTTACTCAATGAACTGAAGAAAATTATAGGTATAGTAGAATCTGAAAGTGATAGGACAGAAGATGATGGGTTGATGGAAAGAGCTGCGGGATTGTCTCGTAGAATCAAACAGGAACTAGCACCTTACATAAATCGCATATGTAAAAATAGCGAGAACAGATTGAGAAGACTAAAACAGCAGAAAAATAGAAAGCTCCCTGATAATTTAGAAATAAAAAGCTATTTAAGAGTTTTACTCAGGAATATATTATCATATAAAAGAAAATTGAAAGATAATTTCAGTCTAAGATCTTGGATAAATTTAGCGGAAACATTATTGGTTTATTTGGCAGTTTTTAATAAAAAGCGCTTAGGTGAAACTCAAAGGATAGAAATAGCAGATTTTTATAATCGAGAGGTTGTGGATGAAGGCGATTTGAAAAATCTTGACAAACGTGAGAAAATTCAGGCAGAAAAATATGCCAGAATCGGTTTCAGGGGAAAGCTAGGCAACTCAACTGCCTTGTTAATAGAGAAAAAAATATTTTACCTGGAATTGAATTGCTGTTAAAATATAGAAAAGAAGCAGGAGTTCACCCAAAAAACCGATTCCTGTTTGGTAGGCCATCAAAAACGGAAATAAATATCACCTTTGAGACCTACAAATGTCATAGAAGGTTTTGCAAATTGGCTAAAATATCCAGTGAAAATTTGAGTTTCACAAAACTAAGGAAACATTTGGCAACAGAAGTGGCCAAGGCAGGCACTTCCCAAGAAGAGGAGATGAGAGTATCAACGTACATGTCGCACGATTTTAATATACACAAGAAAGTATATGACCATAGTGCTACGTTGGTGGATATAACGAAGGTATCCAAACATTTAGAAAGAACCACAGATTGGAAGTCTCCTGGACCATCAAGTCGGTTAAAAAAAACAGAAACCAAATTATGAAAAAGGTAATTCCACTGATTCAAGTAATGACGAAAATGATTCCATAGATAATCTGGGTAAGTTTACAGTACTGATTTTCAGTAATTTGACTGTGTTGAATAATTATCATTTTAGATCATACAAGGGACAACTTGGATATACAAAGTAAAGCAGTACATAAATATAAAGACGAGATAGAAACAAGTGATCACCCTACTTTAGATGATGAAAAATGTCTTGGTATGCTATAACATATAACATCAGGTTTAAAACAAACCTTTATTCAATTCGTTTCATAATAATAAGTTTGTCATTTAAATTAAGAATTTCAATTTAGTATTAAAATATATGTAATTTTAAACACTCAACTCTTGTGAGATTAATATTTGTACATTTTAGATTGGCATTTTCCAAAAACCACAGATTGGAAGCCTCCTGGACCATCATGTCAGTTAAAGAAAAAACAGAAGGTAACTTATAAAAACATTGATTCCAATGATTCAAGTAGTGACGAAGATGATTCTATAAATAGTCTAGGTAAGCTTGCATTACTGATTTTCATTAATTTGACTGTGTTAAATAATTATCATTTTAGATCATACAAAGGACAAATTGGTTATACAAAGTAAAGTAGCACATAAATATAAAAATAGGACAATGGAAATGAGGAAAACAAAAACAAGTGATCCTCCTACTACAGATGATGTTGAAAAATGTCTTGGTATGTTATTGTTCATTATGTTGTAGATCTGAATTTTCCAAAGACTTCAGTTTACTAAAAAAATTTAATTGTAAAGTATGTTCAATTTTTTTCATTCAAAAGTAGTCATTTGACTTAAATAATTGAACACTTGGATATTTCAACAGGAAAATTTTGTAAGAGAAAGTTGTGGACTTCTGAGGAAAAGGAAATTGCAAGAAAATTTTTTCTTGGAGGAAATAAATAGGAAGAGGTCTTTAAATATGTAACGAGTTAAAATATTTAAAAATCAATATGCACATACTTTCAAACAGAGACCTTTGAACATGATAAAGCAATGGGTTAAGAAGGAAAAAATAAAAGTTTATGAACAGAAGAAAGGCGTACAAGGTAGTAAATACTTACTTGATGATCATGAACTTTGATATTATTGAATATTCATTCATAGTTTTCAGTAATTATGAACTAGGTATATTAAATAATGTTCTATGTATTTGGCAGAAAGAGACATTCTAGAACCCAGTTTAGATCAACACTCTCTAGAAGATATAGAACCAAGTATCGAATATTTTGAAGATATTGCGAGTACCAATGAAATCTTCAAAAGAAACCGTAGGAGTGCAGAATCACTGCAGAGGAAATACAAGAGATTGAGAATGGTGGCCTAGGTTTTAGGAGCAATAATTGATAATTCGATTTTTCGTCAAAAAAAAAGACATCCTTTCATTATTCTTAAACATTAAAGATCAATGTAGAAATTATAGAAAGTTGTATTTCCTTAATTGACCCAAAAATGTTTTTTCATCATCTTACTCTATTTATGTTTTGACAGCCGAGTTCTTTTTTCACTTTCAATTATTTTATTTTTAGTTTTTTCAAACAAAATCATGGTTTCATTTTTCATTGTTTATCTTTACTATATTATTATATGATATTAAAATGTGCAATTATTTAAACATAATCAGTGCATTAAGAAAATAATTAATATTTATTTAATTTAAAAGTCAGTTTATAAATTAAGTACAAATGGTGTGTCAAACAAAATTTTGAGGTGAAAAATCTAAGATTTGATATTATCGAATATTAAGAACGAGCGAAATTTTGTAAGATTACCTTCAATTACTAAAAATATCTTCATCTTCATGTAAAATGTCATGCTATGCTAACATTTCATTTTACTATTTGGAAATGACTTTGCAGCTCTTGTTATTGTCCTAATTTCATTTGTTTTTCTGAATGTAATAACAATGCAATATTCAATCAGAAACAAATATATAGAAAACTAAAACCAAATGAATGTCAATATATAGAGAAACAGCGGATGCATATATAAGAACACAAATAACATGTACCATTGTAGAATTCCTTTTGCTTTGGTCACATTACAAGCGAACAATTTTACTCTCAAAACGAGGTACGATCGAAGGAAATACTTCTACTCGACTTTCGTTCCAGTCCAAGTTAAAGAAACGTATTTGTCGAAAAGTTGACTTTCGTTTCAGTTAAAGTTAAATTCGTCGATCATCATCTTTTTATTCCTTTCGTCGTTTTATCGGTTCATCCTACCAACCTAACCGATGAACACAAAAGGAGATGTAGTCTGACAGTGGATTTAAGATATTAGACTAATTTCAATAATTTGGATTGTGTACCTCAGTAATTCAGAGATTCTTCTTCATAACTTCATGTTTATATTCTTAGCACTCCAGATGTTTATAATCAAAAAAGCAAAATCATTTGGTTCGAGTGAACTCGAAGATTACTCAAGTAGAATTTTTTTCTGCTCGAGTTAATCGAGCAGAAAAAAGTCTACTTGTCCCATCACTAATTTGAACTGAGGTAGTGTCATGAACTAATAAGAGTTTTTGACATAGAATTTTTGAGAATAAATTGTACGAAAGAAATTTCAACATAATTTATTACGTTCGCGGGGAAACAACTCATTCTGAAAACAACCGCAGCAATGTATCGGTTTCTTTCCCTAAGCAGGTAGTAGAAAAGAAAAAAACATTCGAGTAGGAGGGTCCATAAACGACTCTTTTTTTATCTCTTAAACGGTTGATAATTTCGATAGTTATGATAACATGATGTCCGCATCTGTTTAGTGAAACTTCAGTGTACAATATTTGAATAGTAGAAACTTCTAAATTTTGGGTTAATTAATAGGAATTAGGATTTCGGTTATTTTGAAAACGGTGGTCTGTCAAACTCGTACTGAAGCGTTTACGTTCTCTTCTCTGTGGATTTGATTTTTAACTGGTTTCTCATTAATTTGTTGTGCTTATGTGGTATATCTTTTTTATTTACTACCACAAAGTTTTGCATTTTGTATAATTTGAAATTTTCAATACGGAAAACATTCTAAATATATTATCTATCTATAGTTCTCAACATATTTTGTGCATTTCAATTTCAATCAAAAAACAATATATTAAAGAATACTAGTGTGCACATTGAAATGCTGAAAGCCGAGAATAGGAACTTCTTTTTATTTCACAAATGCATTCCAAAATAAACGTATCCGTTGTGATCTTTGTGTGTATTCATGTTAGGAATATAAATAGATTGCAAAAGAATGAAGAAGGAATGAAGAAAGATTAGGAAAAATAAAAAAATTTCAATTGTGAATAAACTACGTATTGGTACTAATACGAGCCACTCCTATTAGAAACACACAAATACTAGACTAACTAGACCATCTGGAACAACTAAACCAAGTACTTTGTTTTTGTATAAGAACTATATGATCAAATAAATAAATTTAATATTATCACCAAGTGATTATACTCGACATTCCGTAAATTCATACGTAAACTTTTACGTGTGAATTACTTTTACGTTTTTTTAATTCAGTGGACCCACAGTTTAACGCCGGTTCCGAACGGCCATTGGGCTTGTAATCGATGTACACTACCCACCATATTTCATTATTCAAACTACTTCAATCATAGACAAACACAAACACCCATGCCTTCAGCGGGGCTCGAACCCGAGTTCTTCCGCACCATAGTCGGGAGTTCTACCTACTGAGCTACGGAGACCGGCATACGTAAACTTGGATAACTGTTAACATCTATACTGAAAATGAAATGGCACACTCGTCCTTGCCATATTGACACGGGCATGATCTATGGTTCTATACTTCGAGTAGCAGAATGTGAAACCACCCGCCAATTTCAAGGCCAAATCAATTTCTGCTGCGATCTTTTCGTCGTACTGGTCCCACATCCTATTTTGTTGAAGATTTAAGGTATTCAATACATAAAAGAGGTTGTTGATCATTGGATAAATTCTTTGAAAGAGAGAACATAGATTTCATACACGCTTTTCTGACATTGCTTATATTAATCACTCATGGCAACGGAAATCACAGTCACTACTTTGAATCACGGTGATTGGTCAATCAAAGTCGCTGTGAAAAGCGTCGTAGTTTAATGACCGAAAGAACTGCACACCACTCAATATCCTAACAAACCAATCATAAGTTCCTACGTTCATCCAGTGAACCTAAAAAGTGTTCCACAATAAATTATGCCATTTGGTTTATAGAACAGAAAAAATACCGATGTTAGCTAGTTTTAATACCTACTCAAAAGGCAACTCAGAGCAACTTCGTAGTCAATCGCATATACGTACTATGTATTATAGTGTGATATATAGTATATACCTACCAATGATTAATGAGAATTATTGTCTTTTCAAGTTTTAAGTTCATTTCTTTTTTTATGAGCTCAAAAGATATATACAGCTTGTAATTATGAAAAATAGTGTAGACATGTTTTTACCGACAAAACTTTTCTCATAACCTGTAGTAAGCATTGCTTTATCATTATTTTTCAAGACATCTTCAAACTTTTCTTAAATATTATAGAATATCACCATAAGTTTTTCTTCTCACCTCATAAATGATTCAATTTTCTAAATCAATTGTTAATAAATGTATGCTAAGGATCCTACCATTACATTAATCAGACATAACCCATACTATAAATCTTTTTTCTAGTATTTATTTATAACATTGCAGATTTTATGAATTTTCATGGTGAACGATAGTAACAACTTCTTTATAAGCGAACTTACGCTTGTAGTTGTAAAAGTTAAGTATTTTCTCAACAATTGGTTAATATTCTGAAAGATTTCTCAGAAAATCTTTGAATGGAATGTAACAAAGTGTTTATAATATTGCGATTTCATTTAATGTAGTCAATATTGAAATATCATATAAAAAAAATATTTATTGAATTGCTGCTAAAAAAATCAGTATAAATAATCCGATAGTTTCAGTGCCGAGATACATCAATAATCACTGTATCGTCCAAGACGTAATTATTTTTGTTTAACGTGAAAGTACGATTTGATATTCATCCTAAAATAGTATATCTGCCTCAATGTAGTATATCTATCTACCTACTTCAATTTTTTATCATAAGATATGATTAGGTACACTTCACGCTTTTCTTATATACTGAATTGAATTGTGCCTGGTATCTTCACACAGGGTTTCATTTAGATGCATTCAATGCATAGTGTTTATCGCGACATTCTAATAGAATTCAGCGCGACACTATACATAGTGTTTATCGCGTCATTCTGATAGAATTTAGCGCGACACCGAGATATAATATTTGGAGGGAAATATCAAAATTCTGGCAACATTGCATTGTCGCGCTATACTACGGTAGACCTAGAAAACTTATCGCGACGTCGCGCTAAATCAGAAACGTCGCGCTAAGCCACGGTACATCATAGATGATGTCGCGTCATACTACGGTAAACATATATATAAGGGTGTCCCTTAAAATTAAATGTCAATATATTTTTACTCATACCTTCTAAAAAGTTTCGTATTGACCTAATATAGTACAGAAATGAATATTAGTCCGATTTGTAAACTATAACCCGAGCCGACTTGAGTTTTGACAGCCGACAAGTTGCGTGGGTGCGGCACTGCGACCTGTTTCTGCGAGTTCAATTGTCATTTCATACGTGATTTCTAACATTAAAAGTGCTTTGTTGTTTATTGAGTGAAGTTGTATGTGGAATTACGAAGTGATAAACAAAATATTTACCTTATCGGACTGCCAAGCCACCAGATAAATGGTGCAAAATTACCATCTAATCGACAAGTTCGACCGTTATATTTTACAATATACGTGAAGTCAAGCTGACTGTGAGTGGAAGTGTGAATCTTGTTATAAGAGAGAGTTTTATATTTTGGGAAGAAACCAGAATTCCTACGGAGGCCAATTATTGCTTCATCTGACGATAGAGAACAGCTTCTTGCAGTGCCAAAATTAGAGAGTTCTCCTGGAAAACATCAAGCTAAAGCCATTTCAATTCACTCTTTGACGGGAACCTCCATGATAAAGTACAGATAATGTGCTGCGATACAACAGCTTCAAACTCTGGCCGTTTCAGTGGAGCTTGTGCTATTTTGGAGCAGACTTTACAAAGGGAATTACTACTTTTTGCTTGTCGTCATCATATCTATGAGTTGGTCCTAAAAGCTGTTTTTGAAATCAAGGTAAAACAAATTACAAGTAGCCCAGATATTCCAATTTTCGAAAAGTTAAGAGATAATTGGAAAAATAATAACACCGATAATATTGAGTCACCTCTGAATTTCGTTAAAGCAAATACTGCTGTGACAAAATTACATCTTTTTCAACTTTTCATAACACTGAACTGGAAAAACCTTTTATTAGAGACGATTACCATGAATTGGTGGAACTATGCTTTGTGTTCTTAGGTGGAGATACAGAGAATGAAGTAGAACTCAGGCCCCCTGGAGCTTTGCATCAAGCGCGATGGATGGCGAGAGCGATCTGTTCTATAAAAATATGTTTGCTTCAATCGCAACTTAAAACTATTCCAAAGACAGACAAAAATGCTCTACAAGATGTTTGCTTATTTATCGTACCCTTGTATACTAAACCTTGGTTCGAATGCACAGTGGCAATTAAAGCACCTAACCAAGACGTATTCTTTTTGAAAGCTCTAAAAGAATATGAAAAAGTAGACGCGACATGTTCCAAGGCATCCATGAGCAAGTTTGTTCATCATTTATGGTGTTTGTGTGAAGAACCAGTCTTGTTATCACTCTTTGACGAAGAAGTTAATTTCAAAACAAAGACAAACATAATTAATAATTCAAACAGAGATGAAAGTTCAGATTCCGCCAAACGCTATATCCAATCGAAGGAAGAAATTACGCAAAATTTCTTTAGTAAGCTGAATATTTTTTTGATTATTTTTTCAATGGTTTGTGTCTTAGTTTTTGCTTTTAAAACTAATTTTTCTTCCTTTCAGATATGACGCTGGATGATTTTGATCCCAAAGAAGCAAACAATTTCTATCTCGACTGCAGATCGACGACAGTTTTCTTCGAGAGGATGTATCTTCCAGGGGTGACAATCCTACTTTTTTGAAAGCTAGAGGACGAATAAGTCGTTTGAAGGTCGTAAATGACACTGCTGAAAGAGCTGTTAAATTAATGCTTGATTTTAATGGACTTATTACGGCTGAAGAAGAGCAAAAACAGTTTTTTTTTCGTTGTGTTCAGGAACATAGAAATCTGTATCCACACTGCAAAAAAACTACACTAAAGAGAAGTTACCCTAATTAATTATCATTATAAAATGTATCTAAATAACAGTTGATGTTGATCTTATTTTATTCCAACTCATATCTACTTTATTTGTTGCATTTTAATTAGTTTTGGATCAAACCAAAATGTCAGGCCAAAACACCATTTTTTATTGAACTTTAGAGCTCGGTCGACACGTGTTGCAATTACGCTACAAATATAAAATTTCATATTTGAGTACATTCTTGCATTTATAAAAAATGTAGAGGGTATGCGATTCGAAATTCTAAAAAAAATTTTTTTTTGCCATATAAGGGACAGCTTAATATATATATATATATATATATATATATATATATATATATATATATATATATATATATATATATCATATATATATATATATATATATATATATATATTTATATATATACCTGCCATCTTTTGGCTAATACAGCTCCCGCCGGGGTGCACTATTGAAGGGTCAGTAATAAAACTATTTATAACTGATTTGCACGTCCCGTCTAATAGGGTACCCTATTTAAGTATTAAATTCTTTGTTAAGATTCGTGAGAGTTGAGAAGAAACGAGTTTAGACTACAGTTCGTCCTAATAAGTCATATCCTACAATATTGTTAGTTTTAAAATAAAGTTAAATTTAAAAGTTCTTCGAAGTGTATTTCAATTGAACCTTCCCTCACACATCAGATAAATAAACAGGCGGTAGTGTAATACAAATTCATCAATTAATATCATACACACAACCCCGCCAAATATATATATATATATATATATATATATATATATATATATATATATATATATATATATATATATATATATATATATATATATATATATATATATATATATATATATATAATAATAATAATTTAATAATAATAATTTATTCTTTCACAATTATTGAAATACAATAAAATGAAAATATGTCAACAGAAACAATTTAAGAAATCTATACCACTGAAGAGCAGTACTCATAGAATTCATCAACAGTATAGGGTTCACATTCGATTATAAACTTTCGTAACCTGTTCTTGAAATGTTTATCTTCGGATGAAGTACAAAAGCCTCTAGGCAGTCTATTGTAGAGCTTAAGGCACATGAATTCCACCTGGTTTTGAGTTAATGCAAGACGACATTTAGGCAAAAAATAATAATCCATCTTCCTAGTGTTGCTATGAATTTCATAATTCATGAACAATTTACGATTCTGTTGAACGAACATTAAGCACTTATATATGTAAAGTCCAATTAATGTCATATAACCATGCTTTCTGAAAATACCTCGACAACTTGTTCTTCTCTTTAGATGAAAAATTGTCCTGATAGCCCACTTCTGGTCCACAAAAATTTTATTGGAGAAACCACTGTTGCCCCAGAAAATAATGCCATAAGTAATTTGAGATACAAAATTTGATGAATATATCAGCTTCAGTACAGGCTCAGCTAATTTATCTCTTAGTACATTCAACGTATATATCACCGAATGTAGGCGCTTACTGAGAGATGTACAATGAGTATCCCATCTCATGTTTTGGTCAATATATATCCCAAGAAATTTGGCAGAAGAGCACACAGTTATTTCTCCATCCTTCATTAATAGAGTATCTGGAAATATTTTACTGGAACGATTAGTCTGATAAAACATCGCTTCAGTTTTATCCATATTGAGCTTTATTTGGTTTCCCTCACACCATTTCATCACGTCTGCAAAATGAGTTTGGGCTGAAACTTCGGCTGTCCGAACATCCCTTCCTGATACTATGAAGTTTGAATCATCTGCATACAGGACAACATCCGACAAACCTAGGAAACCTGGAAGATCATTTATATATATAATAAAAAGAAGTGGGCCCAAAATACTGCCCTGCGGGACTCCAGTTTTCACCTTCTCATTTTTAGAAGCAAAAATCTCACCATTACTGTCAATAACAGTTCTTTGAATTCTACTTTCCAGATATGATTTTATCAGCTTCAGTTGATTGCCTCTTATTCCATAAGCTTCCAATTTTTTCAAAAGAACAACATGATCAACAGAGTCAAAGGCCTTTGAAAAATCCAAGAGTATACTGAGTGGTATATCGCCCGCCTCCAAGGCTCTCATTATTATATTAACCAAGTCGAAAACAGCCGTCTCAGTGCTTCTACCACCGAGGAAACCGTGTTGGTGGGAGGAGTAAATACGAAACTTTCTGAAGAAGCTCATTATCTTATTTGACAATATTTTTTCAAATATCTTTGAAAAACTCGTTAGCATGGTAATCGGACGGTAATTTGATGGTTCTTCTGTATTACCCTTTTTATAGATTGGCTTAATTATTCCAATCTTTAATGAGTCAGGAAATACTCCCTCCACATAAGCTTCATTGATCAATTGACATAACGGCCTAGAGATGGAAGTTATAGAATGTTTTAAAACTCTCATTGGTATGCCATCATAGCCAAAAGAGTTTTTAGTTTTTAGAGTCTTTACGGTGTTGATCAGCTCATCTTCAGTCACTGAAAACATATAAAATGATTTTTCCATACGATTTACATTGGCAAGAATACAGTTTTTATGGCTATTCCCAATGTCAAATTTTGTCTTAGAAAAAAACTATTGAAGTTGTTAGCAATTTCTTTGAGATCCCCAGTAGGTAAGGGAGGTTGTTCACAGTTTTTTCCTGTTAATGACTTGATGATTTGCCATACTTTTTTACACTTGTTTTGCGATTTATTTATCGAGTCACCGATATATTGCTTTTTATATTTTATGATCTCTTCATCATACCGCTTTTTAAACACCTTATAGCTGTTTAGGTAGGTTGGGTTCGCTTTTGAGATTGTGTATAGCTTATCCAACTGCTTTTTCAAATGAGCAATTTTAGGGTCTTGTGTATGGTTGGAAGTATGACCCACACTGATACTTCTATATTGGAAGTTTGCTTCAAAAATCTTTCCATATTGGGTACTAAAAGCATTCCAATTTGAGTTAACGTCATTAGATGTCCTGTCAATGATATCATTCCAACGTACATTTGATAGTTCACACTGGAAGTTGTCAAGAGTGTTTTGATTTATGGTTCTTACATTTATTTTCCGAGGTGTAGGGTTGATTGGGGTTTGCGTCGTGAAGGAGAATTTCTGCGCAAGGTGATCAGAAAGGTGTGACTGAATCACTGACACAGAACCATCTTCGATATTAGTTAAGATATTATCTAGGCAGGATTGAGAATGTGCAGTTATGTGTGTTGCCTCCTTCACAAGTATTTTAACATTAAAATTTTCTAGTAAAGCAAGGAATCTTTGGGTTACATTACTTTCTGTATCCAAGAAATCTATATTGTAATCACCACTAATAATATAATTAGCATTTTCCCTACAGAGAGTCGATAAAATGATCTGGAATCTTTGAAAAAAGGTGTCTAAGTTTGCAAAAGGTAAGGTGTTAGGTCTATAGATAGTTACTATGATTACATTCTTATCTCCTAGAGTACATTGACAAGCAGCACATTCAAAAATTCTGGACTGCGAAAGTCGAGTTAAGTCATTTCTTTGTTTAGCTTGAATATTCAAATTACAGTATATTGCGCTACCTCCATGCTGGCTAGTTTCCCTGCAGAAACTAGAAACACATTTGAAACCCTGTAGCTGATAAGCCGCTAACTGATTAGAATCCTTCCAATGTTCAGTTAAAGTGACTATATTGGATTTTTGTTCATTACAAAATATTTCCAGTCCAATAAATGAATTCCCTATAGATTGTATATTTTGATGGATCAGATTAACAGTCCTTAGGTCCCCCTTTTCAAGAGACTGACAAACTATCCCCCCGTTATTTTCTTTCCGGTACGAAAAAATTTCCAAATGAGAAGTGTCGCAGAATTATTCCTTCAGGCCAGAAAGACTCATCATAAACCTTTTTTAGGAAGCTTCGCTGTGAAGTCCAATACTAAAAGCAGAATTTTGTCCTTTTGTTTCAAGTTTCTTCACTATTATTTGCTCATGATCTTCTACTTCTTCCAGATATCCTTCAATGTCTTCTTCAGTCACAGTCTTGCCCGCTATTTTCCCGACATAAATCCACTTACGTCTGGTAGCACCTTTGAATGTCGCTAAAGTATTTTGGATGCCTTTACATACTATTTCATCTTTTCTGTTTGGTATATTCTTAGGTTTTCTTTTATTATGTATTATTGTCGTCCACTTTCCTTGATTTTCATTCTCATTTCCAGTGTACGGTGGATCTAGAAGATTTTCATTATTATTTACTTTCTCTGTTGGCTCGGAGAGGTTAGAAAGATGACCTTCCGTTATTGCATTAGAACTACCAACCACAGAACTGTATCTCATTCTAGGCGAATTTCCTATTGCATTCTTTGTTATACCGCGATGTGAAGAAATATCACTCGATGCTTGTTGTGCGACCTTGATGTAATTTGACTCCATCTCAGTGTTGTCATTTGTTTTGTTTTGATTTTTTTCAATTTTATCTCTACTTTTTGTATGATCTTGATTGATAGATTTTTCCATTAGCAACTTATTATTTTCAAGTAAAATATTGTTTTTACTTTGAATCTCAACTATGAAATTCATCATTTTTACTCGTTTTCGCTGAGCGACTATTTAACACGTCATCACTCGGCGGCGCCATTATTATATATATATATATATATATATATATATATTTATTATTTAAATTGATTTTAGTGCCTGTCTAGATTAGTTTTGACAAAGTTGTAATATAACGACGAAACGTCAACAAAAATAAAATTTTTCATATCAAAAAAAAGCCTGTTATTGCTGAAATGCTAAAAACTTTCGAAATAAATATATATATATATATATATATATATATATATATATATATATATATATATATATATATATATATATATATATATATATATATATATATATATATATATATATATATATATATATATATATATATATATATATATATATATATATATATATATATCATAATATATATATATATATATATATTTTCAATATTCATGAATCATTCCTTACTAGTAAATATTGAGACTCTTAATCGAAATATTTCAAATGAAACTCTCAGAGAGCTGTCTACACAAATGTTGTCAACGAGAACGAAACTATCGCTTTCGAGAGTGAATATAAAGTGCGCTTCGTAGTCTCTAATTCGAAAATTTTATTCAAAAGAGTAATTAGATATGATTAATATACATATATATATATATATATATATATATATATATATATATATATATATATATATATATATATATATATATATATATATATATATATATATATATATATATATATATATATATATATATATATATATATATATATATATATATATATATATATATATATATATATATATATATATATTCGTTTTAAATTTCCTGACACTTTTATATTTAGGTTTATTTTTTACTAGTCTTCAAATAACTTTCACAATTAATAACTATCTTCAATAATACAAAAACTTATATTTACGCCTTGGATTATCTAACCCTGTAGTAAGACCTAAAAATATAAGAAAACTCAAAGAAATTTTATAACGAAACGACTATCCTGAAAAATTCTACAAACCGATTATTAAAAGGAGAATACACCAGATATATAACCAAACAAACCAAAAAAAGAATAATATCGATGTAGATGTCAAATACATTGGAATGGAATATAAACCAGAGATATCCTATGAAATAAGTAATGTCCTGAAGAAATATAATATAAAAATAAGTCATAAACCAAACAATATAACTAGTTCATTATACACCAGGTTAAAACCAAGAATTGAATTAAAAAACGAAACTCATACTGTATATTCAATAAATTGCATTGATTGTGATTCATGTTATATAGTATAGATTTAATTTATATTATATATATATATATATATATATATATATATATATATAATAATAGAAAATATATATTTGGGATAGCAGTCTTCAGGTTGAAATAAGTGTACTCTTTTCTTTGTATCTCAAGCTTTCGAGAATTATATTTATCTCTTCATCAGGAGCAACTAGAATATTGAAAGTGAGAAAATGTCAAATATACATAGATATGTGGTAACTTACGAATTGAGGTTGTATCAAAAAGATGCTGAAATTTACTGAAAATTCATATAAAAGATACTCAAAATGAAAACAAACGCATAACATGTAGGGATGGAGTATCAAAAATGATCTAGACAAGGTTATAGTTGAATCCGAAAACAAAGAATGACACTTATAGGTTAACGTTCCATCATAGAAAAATCGCGAATTACGCGATGTCTCCATCATTCACAGAACTACTACACATCGCCAGTACCAACCCACACACACATCCACAAACACAACAAATCAAACCGAGTGACATGTTTAACTACTGACACTGACAGTATTCAGACTGGGACAACTGTTATGTCTTTTGGCATCGTAGTCAATTAAGTAGGAAAATATCGAACTCAGACCGTCAATGTCTCTACGAGAGTTCATGCTGTTCTTATTCTGGTATATCCGCACCATCTCCAGAAACAGTCTTCTCTTGGTATTATTCTCTTTATCCAATATTTTCACTGAATTGTAATCAGGGTGATGTCCGTTGTCCAGACAATGCTTAGTCAGAGCACAATTTTGCTTGCTTGTCCTAATATTACTCCTATGTAAAGTGATCCTCTGTGATAGGGTTGTTGTTGTTTGGCCCACATACACAAGCTCACAATCACAGCAGGGAATCTCATAAACTACTTGACTTTGATTGAGGATAGGTGTGTTGTCCTTCAATCTTGAAAAAGTTTTCCGACCTTTTTTACGTTCCTTGTAGCAATTCTAATGCGATCCATTGGTAATACTGAGGTTATTCTGGATGTTAAATTATTGATATAGGGTAATGTAACGTAACTAAATCGATCTGTGGAAAGTCCATCATCCCTTACATGGTTAGTGTCTACATCACGATCCGGTGTGTTGAAGAGGAGCTTTTTTAGCAAAGGGTCAGGGTATCCGTTTCCCTTCAAGATGTTATATAATGTCCTCATATTGTCATCTCTGAATCTGATATCCGAAAGTTTATTTATTCTTGTTTTTAAATTTAAAATTAAGTTGATTTTTACCCTGAATGGGTGGTATGACAAGTAATGAATATATCTGGAAGAGGCCATGGGTTTTCTATAAATATCAGTGAATACAGTCTGGCCCTCTCTTATGACTTTCATGTCCATGAATGGGACAGAACAGTCGGTTTCCTCTTCCATTGTAAACTTGATCATACCAGATGAATCAACAGCATTCAATATTTGCAGTGCTTCATTGATGCAGTTTCTGGGTACTGACGTTATTATATCGTCCACAAACTTTTTGCAGAATGGGACTTGGAAAGGAAACTGTTCAAGGCTTTTATTTAAGATGTAGTCAACTACATACTGAGCAATTATGGGTGATACCAAAGAACCCATAGGGGTACCCTCTCTCTGCTTGTAATAAACACCTCCAAAAGAAAAGATAGTTGTATCAAATATAAACTTCAACATTTCAAGAAAATCATCCCTTGGTATTGGACAATTTGGTTCTATATCTGTCCATTTATCTACAATGCATTGTTTAGTCATCGTGAATGTGATATTTGTAAACAATGAAACCACATCCCAACTGACAATCACAAAATCCTTCGGTAGTATTAAACCATTAACGAACAATGCAAAATCAAATGAGTCTCTTGTAAAGTACGCATTAGACGTATCATACGAGGTTGTGAGAATCTCTGTGACATATTTTGCAATCCCGAAATTTGGACTATCAATCGAGGCAATAATTGGTCTTAAGGTGATGGGATCCTTATGGAGTTTGGGCAACCCATAAAATTTCGATGCAGTACCTCTGTAAAATGACAAGTCTGATGCCTGTTTTGGAGTTATTTTGTTCGCTCTCTTCAAACTCGAGATATACTTATTGGCCTTCTGTTGAATTGTGTTACTTGGGTCTCTGTCTAATCTTTGGTAACACTGAGTATCATTTAGTTGTTCTAAAGCGAGTTCATCATACTGTGATCTTCTCATGACTGTTGTCACATTACACTTGTCAGATTGTACAACAATAATTTCAGGGTGTTCCCTGAGGAATTTACTGGTATTAATGAACATAGTGTTGATGATTGGATTATGTTCAAAATCATTCTTATGGACATAATTTGTCAAAATGTTAGCAAGTTTGGCGGCTAAGATATCCTTTTCATTTTGGGATTGAATATTGGAAAAAACAGGATCAAACTGTGACAGGAGTCCCGCCATATTTAGATCTAATTTGGAAGGTGGCAAACAAAACTTAGGGCCCAAGGCTAAGATGGTTCTGACATCTTCAGGTAATTGTACCTCAGATATGTTACTTATCCATTTGTCCTGAATGACCATTGGTTTCAAGTGTTCATGTGTTTTACAGAGGTACTGCATCGAAATTTTATGGGTTGCCCAAACTCCATAAGGATCCCATCACCTTAAGACCAATTATTGCCTCGATTGATAGTCCAAATTTCGGGATTGCAAAATATGTCACAGAGATTCTCACAACCTCGTATGATACGTCTAATGCGTACTTTACAAGAGACTCATTTGATTTTGCATTGTTCGTTAATGGTTTAATACTACCGAAGGATTTTGTGATTGTCAGTTGGGATGTGGTTTCATTGTTTACAAATATCACATTCACGATGACTAAACAATGCATTGTAGATAAATGGACAGATATAGAACCAAATTGTCCAATACCAAGGGATGATTTTCTTGAAATGTTGAAGTTTATATTTGATACAACTATCTTTTCTTTTGGAGGTGTTTATTACAAGCAGAGAGAGGGTACCCCTATGGGTTCTTTGGTATCACCCATAATTGCTCAGTATGTAGTTGACTACATCTTAAATAAAAGCCTTGAACAGTTTCCTTTCCAAGTCCCATTCTGCAAAAAGTTTGTGGACGATATAATAACGTCAGTACCCAGAAACTGCATCAATGAAGCACTGCAAATATTGAATGCTGTTGATTCATCTGGTATGATCAAGTTTACAATGGAAGAGGAAACCGACTGTTCTGTCCCATTCATGGACATGAAAGTCATAAGAGAGGGCCAGACTGTATTCACTGATATTTATAGAAAACCCATGGCCTCTTCCAGATATATTCATTACTTGTCATACCACCCATTCAGGGTAAAAATCAACTTAATTTTAAATTTAAAAACAAGAATAAATAAACTTTCGGATATCAGATTCAGAGATGACAATATGAGGACATTATATAACATCTTGAAGGGAAACGGATACCCTGACCCTTTGCTAAAAAAGCTCCTCTTCAACACACCGGATCGTGATGTAGACACTAACCATGTAAGGGATGATGGACTTTCCACAGATCGATTTAGTTACGTTACATTACCCTATATCAATAATTTAACATCCAGAATAACCTCAGTATTACCAATGGATCGCATTAGAATTGCTACAAGGAACGTAAAAAAGGTCGGAAAACTTTTTTCAAGATTGAAGGACAACACACCTATCCTCAATCAAAGTCAAGTAGTTTATGAGATTCCCTGCTGTGATTGTGAGCTTGTGTATGTGGGCCAAACAACAACAACCCTATCACAGAGGATCACTTTACATAGGAGTAATATTAGGACAAGCAAGCAAAATTGTGCTCTGACTAAGCATTGTCTGGACAACGGACATCACCCTGATTACAATTCAGTGAAAATATTGGATAAAGAGAATAATACCAAGAGAAGACTGTTTCTGGAGATGGTGCGGATATACCAGAATAAGAACAGCATGAACTCTCGTAGAGACATTGACGGTCTGAGTTCGATATTTTCCTACTTAATTGACTACGATGCCAAAAGACATAACAGTTGTCCCAGTCTGAATACTGTCAGTGTCAGTAGTTAAACATGTCACTCGGTTTGATTTGTTGTGTTTGTGGATGTGTGTGTGGGTTGGTACTGGCGATGTGTAGTAGTTCTGTGAATGATGGAGACATCGCGTAATTCGCGATTTTTCTATGATGGAACGTTAACCTATAAGTGTCATTCTTTGTTTTCGGATTCAACTATAACCTTGTCTAGATCATTTTTGATACTCCATCCCTACATGTTATGCGTTTGTTTTCATTTTGAGTATCTTTTATATGAATTTTCAGTAAATTTCAGCATCTTTTTGATACAACCTCAATTCGTAAGTTACCACATATCTATGTATATTTGACATTTTCTCACTTTCAATATTCTAGTTGCTCCTGATGAAGAGATAAATATAATTCTCGAAAGCTTGAGATACAAAGAAAAGAGTACACTTATTTCAACCTGAAGACTGCTATCCCAAATATATATTTTCTATTATTATATTATCAAACCAGTCAAAATATATTTGTTATTTGTATATATATATATATATATATATATATATATATATATATATATATATATATATATATATATATATATATATATATATATATAGCTACGCTAAGAAATTCTGTTGCGCCCCAAAAACTTATCGACTTTGATCAGAGTTCGAAATATTTTAACTGAACAATCTTTAAAAACTTCTTATTTTGTTCGTATCGAAAAGTTAAGCTTAAAATTTCAATCTTCTTGTTTTTTCAGTTTGGATGACCTATGAAAAACCTGAAACTAGATAAATGTTCTGAGGTGTATATGAATTGTAAAAAAAACCAAGAGATTTCAGATATTCACATATATTTGAAGTAGTTAATCATAAAACATATAACAATAATAACGAATAATGATAATATATTGTGCTGTACATCATTAAAACTACTTATCAAACGTTTGAGCATTGCTCACTCGAAAACACTAGGAATTTACAAAATATCCTCTGGGTGATACCTTCAGGTTAACCTACCTATGATTGTCAAATTTTTGACTCATTTTGAATTCTAATAACGGTTCAACCGTTTGAAACAATTGTCAAGTGATCGATAGAATTCTGATAATTTGAGCCAAGTGTGTTTCATTCGATCTATAAATGAAATGCCTCAAGATTTTCTGAAATAATCGGTAAGAGATAATAAGCAGATAATTATATTCCATAATGGTACAATAATTGTAGAAATGAGTCGTCTTGAGTAGACATTATTTGAACCGTATTTCTAAATTCGAAACCAAAAATAATTTCATTTATGCCTTCTAGCTATATGAACCTTCAGATCACTCTTTCTCTTCGCACGATAAGCACAATTGCCATAGGAACATTGAAGAGTTGGAAGTTTACCACAAACATATTTGGTATGGGTATAAAAAGAAGAGGGATTGCGATAAACTTTTCCGCACAATCGGCAAGGAAAGGATTCTTCTGGGACGTGATGTGCAGCAATGGCCTCTTGTATATGTAAGAATTCGTGATCTTGACTTTGATTACCTAAGTGGAAAGCTCCAAAACTTTGACTGAATCCTACGCCCATCATGCCCTGACTAACCCTTGCCCAATCATCCATTTCTTTCAAATTACTCATGTCATCATCATCTAATCTCAAATCCGTAATACTGTCCTCATTAATTTCCTCAACATACTCGGACTTTGGTTCAAGCATCAGTTCTCTATGTGTTTCTATTTCTTCTTTTATCATAGGATCTTGGGGAATTTCATCGCTCGGTTTATGCCTAAGTAATATATCAGATTTGGTTTCTAAGGGTTCAGGCACATCGGCAGCTAACTTGGAAGGGACAGCAAACGAAATGGGAATGATTTGGGAGGTTGTTCCATGATTGCAATGAGACTCTGATGAATTTGAATGTATGTCATGATTATCTAAATCTTCACTTCTCCGCCTTATTCTTTCTTTCTTTATAGTACCCGGCGATTGCGATCCTTCTATACTATCATCCCTGCTGCGTTGTTCCATCTTTAAACCTTGTACTATGGGCAAAGGAATGACTGGTTGAGGACTTTTAGGTTTCACAGGAACTGAAGTTTCAACATCTCCTCTTCTATTGTCCCAAAGGCCTTTAATTTGTAAAGATTCTGCTGCCTTTAATAATGGTCCTAACTGATCAGATGATATGCTAACTTCTCCCCTATACATATAGTCCATCATCGCTTTGAGTTCTTGAAATTTAACATCCTGGAGAATAAGAATTGGATGTTTATCGTAGTGTTTTGACAACAGCAACTCAAAATACGGACTACAGGCTGATAAAACTACTCTGTGCGCGTTCAGGCATTTTCCTTCTGCAGCCAACGTACAGTCTACCAAAGCCTCGTTTTCCAATAATGTATCAAAAGCAGAAACCAGAATAGATTGCTGATCATTCCAACGCAAACAGAACTGTGGATCGTCGTCCATAGTTTATCTATTTTGACACAGTTGAACTACTTATCACAATTTTATATTCCCTCTTATTTGAATATATAACCAGACAACATGAACGTATGCTTTTTTTGTACTGAAGCCTTTATATTTCTTCTTTCTGAAAATTTGTTACAAATTCTTTCAGAATTGAAAATTTTCAGTGTAGAAATGATATTTGAAAATTTTTATAGAATATGGATTTCTATATTAAAATAATAAGTATTACTCAACATATGCTGATAAAGAGATTTTTTTTTTGATAATAATGATCAGTACAAATGTTGATGAAAATTATTATAATTAAATAAATGTCTCAACAATCACAAAAAACAATACGTACCTAATAATTCCAAATAAAAACTTTTGAACAAATGTAATCTACACTTTGACAGATAATCACTTTTAGCACTTTTCAGTATGATAACTTTGAGGTGATGTGAGTATATAATTTGTCGGACTCTGCCACCTGGTATATAAGGCTTTATTTCATCAATCCATAGAACACTAAATGTCAATCCCCCTCATAAATATTGTGTAACCATGGAAACGAAATCTTAAATTACATGAAGTTTCCCCACTACAAATGTGAAGTACACGAAAGGAAATAAGATAGACTTACTTACTTAAAAGTGAGGCCTATCCTAAAGGTATGTATTTACAATTACCTGAAAAAGATTCAACCCTTATGTTTTTAAAGGGTTATTCACAGAATAACCCTTTAAAACAGCATTATTGTAACAAGAATGTTACAATAATGAGAATTGAATGATCCTTCACATTGAATCATTAAGTAATTTCCAAATTGATGTATTTCCAAATCGTAGAAGTTGAACAACTCGGAGAATACAAGTTCAACCTTAATCCGTTTTGGGTATGATTAAAATGTTCAGTTTCGGCCGGATCCCCAAATTTCTGGTATACACTTTCGGCCGATTAGAGCAGGTAGCGGCATTAACCGACAAGGGTCAATCGCACGTAAAAACCATATTCTTCTTTCAAACCCTATATAAAATGTATTACCGAGTGTGAGTTAATCAAATAAAAATGAATTAAAGTAGACTGTAGCCAGAAAAAACTTATGAGAAGCATATTGAAACTGTAAATTTCATTTGTCTCTACTGAAAAATTCACATTTTGTGGCATAGTTCACTTTTCTTCCGAGGATACAAAAATCTGATATTATCATACTTAAAATGTAAAAAGAAGCTACAGATACAATTTCGTATTCTTCTATCCACCTATGGATGTAGGTCTTAAATTTTATTTTAATAGTGTTACGGTGTACGAGAAAGAACTAAAAAGGTCCAATCCGTAAGGTAAGTACCTGCACATGTACCCGGCCGAACTTGTATGTTTGCTAGGTAGGGAAAGTTGGGGTGAAGGGATAAAAAGTGACTAATCGGCTGATTTTGTATACGCCCGAAAAACTTATTGAAATTTTCTCTTATATCAAATGATACGCTGGATGGGCGTTTCGAAGTATAACTTCATATTCATATGTATTAGGGTTTCGTTGGGATTTGCAAAGATTTTAAAAACTGATAACACTTATTTGTATTTTTTATTTATTAGATATAAACTTTAACAAAATTAGGATAAAATCACTCTTTTGATCTAATATATAACTTGACTTATAATCTACCTACGCCATTGACATATTATCCGGTACCAACCCTATAAAATAGAAATCCTTCATTGATATTAGAACACTACCCCTCAATGAAGATATTTTTATTTATTCACAGAGTTAACGCATATATATATATATATATATATATATATATATATATATATATATATATATATATATATATATATATATATATATATATATATATATATATATATATATATATATATATATATATATATATATATATATATATATATATATATTGAATGTTCTTAGCAATAAGAGGCTTCTTTCTTTCAATGAATGATTGAATTTATGAATCACCATAGATATCGAAATGTCAAAATTATTTTTTAGAAAAATCAAATTAGTTTTTCGTATTTTCAAACAAAAACTAATTAGAATCTGGAAGAGAGAATCAAAGCGCATAAATACCCAAAAATTCAAATAACAGCCTTACGCAAACATAAAATAACAGAAAAACACTATTTCGATTGTAAAAATACGAAGATTTTAGCAACTGAAAACGACAAAAAAGTACAGAAATTTTAAAAATGTTACACATTCGTGAAAATTTTGAAAACACAGTTAAATGAAAGAACATACATCAAATATC
Source organism: Henosepilachna vigintioctopunctata (assembly GCA_030704895.1). NCBI lineage: Eukaryota > Metazoa > Arthropoda > Insecta > Coleoptera > Coccinellidae > Henosepilachna > Henosepilachna vigintioctopunctata. Next base: position 595,641 of record JARQZJ010000045.1, read on the forward strand.
TTATATCTATTTACAACGATTCAATAAATCTTACAAATACTCATAACACTCATACAATGAATACACAATAATCACCAAACATCAAATCTCAAAACTCGTATAATGTATATGAAACGTAATGTAATGTATAAAACAAAAATGTATATATAAATCACACTTATTAGAATCACCTGGCTTACCATGAGTTTTTCAGAGGTTTCCTCATGATGAATAATAATACTATTTATTGCATAAACTTCATTATACAAATGGTAAGAGTTTAGCATGACTATCTTCCAATCCACCAAATAGTCATTGGCAACATACTATTCTATACATATAAAAACCCTGATACAATACAAATTATTCAAACTCAAAATATGGATAGATGATGAATAAAAAAATGAAACATAAAATTTTTATAGGAAGAAAAGGAAATGTTTTACATATTGTTTTATCAGAGAGAATCGGTACATCCAAAAATTAAACTTTTCAGATTCGTTTTCAATGAACCAACAGAACTGCTATCCTCAACTAAATAAATGTATTTGTTCAGTAATTTCTGCGACACAAGAAGACTAAAACTTCCGAAGCGAATGCTATGCCAGAAATATTCCTCGAGAATTATGTGAAAATACAAAAAAATTTATCTGATTTTTCTGAAAAATAAATATTTTGTGATATTCAGAAATAAATTCCTAAATATCACAACTTTGTCAAATAGTTTTGACAAAGTTGTGATATACAACGCAACGTCAACGGGTATAAAATTTTTATTAAAAGAAGCCTGTTATTGTTAAAAAACATCCAAAATAAACTATCTGCAATCTGCAATGCTTGTCTTCTGTTTTTACATGAAATATGTCAATTGTTTCGTTTTCGATTTTTTTTTAATAAAATTATACCTTACGCTAACACGTTTTAGACGCTCATTGTTTTCAGGTGTGTGTGCTATTTTTAAGGCTGATTGTTTATCCTCAGATATTGTAATTTGTTTATTTTAAGTAAATTGAAATCATTTTTCAGTTTCTTTAACCAACAAGCCTCACTAACAGCTATACTTAACGCCATGTATTCAGATTCACGCGAAGATATTGCTACACACTGTTGTTTTTTACGTAGCCAAATTATTGTACAATTAAATAGTTTGAAATAAATCCAGTAATGGACTTTCTGTCTTCGGTATACCCCCCATCTGAATCTACATATCCACATAGATCTAAATCATTTACTTTGGTACATGGTCAATAAACTAACACTTTCACAAAGATCAGGTCTTGTTCCCTGTGCTGCATACATTAAGCTTCCAATAATTTTTCTACACATATTTTGAATATTTAAGTCATTTGCATCATACAAACCAGGTTAATAATTTTCATCTAATGGTGTAGATATTGCTGTATATTTGCTCATTCCAAATTTCTGCAGGTACTGCCAACTGTTCTGAGGTATTTCTCTTGATCTAGCTCAATAGAAATCACCTTCGTTCATACTTTGATTTACATGAATACACAAATATTCAGAGGTAACCCCCAGATCCTTCATAGAGAAATTTTTATTGAGCTCTAATTTTAAGTTTTCTTTATCATTCTAAATTATATATTTATCATAATAAATTTAATTCTTTATCTATATCATTTAAATCTGTTCCTAAAATTAACAAATCATCAACATGAGGTAATACATACATTTCTTTATCATGATTACATTTTAAATAAAAACAAAAATTACTCTCAGATTTAATGAAATTTTGGTCTTTCATGAATTAATCAAACTTATGTTTCCAACATTTTGGAACCATAAATTTGATGAAACCATAAATGTATCTATTAAAGTAAATTTTATTTTAAGTATTTATTTTATATTTATTATATTATTATTTATTGAGTTTACACACTTTTTTACAATTTTCTCCATTCTTACCTGGTAAACTCATGAACACCTATTTGCTCATCTATTTCACCATATACGAAAGCACCTTGAACGTCCATTTGGTAAATAGATTTACATTGATTAATAGCCAATTAAGTGGTCAACTTAGCAACATGTGAATAAATGTCATTAAAATTATCACTTAGATCGTCTTCGGAACTACGGGCCAATATTCTCGCTTCAAAATTATTTTCATCTTTCACTTTAAAAACCAACTTACTGTCAATTGCTTTTCCATTTTCCGTCCATGGCACTTCACCCCAAGTATCGTTTTTTCGAAGCACACTCTATAGCATCTTTCCATTTTTCACTATTTGATCCTAACATTGCATCTTCCATACGTATTGGTTCTTCTTCATTTGTACATAAACACATGTTACCTTCACTCATGTCATAACCGTTCATCTATACTGATCTTCTGATATTCATTTTTCTATTTACCTATTCTTCTATAACTATCTGCATCTTCTTCTTCATCTAAGATCTCTGAGGTTTTATCATCCTTGTCCTGTAGTATATCTTCTGCATCCTTCAATCCATTATTATTCTGATGTTCCACATTATCTTCAGGTGTTTGATTATGTTTTTCACTTCTATTATAACTTTTACTTTATTACCGCTCATATTCTTCACTATTTTAGAGAAAATTTTAATTTTTCCTTCTACTGAATCTTATTTTCTAGAAAATAAACATGTCTGCTACATGAGGAATCATCTTTCAGCAAAAGAAAATATCTTGACCCTCCTAATGAGTTAAGTTCAGATGGTCCGTATAAGTCTCCAGGAATTAATTCACCAGTTTCTTTGGCTCTGGAATTACATATTGGAAAAGGAAGCCTATGCTGTTTACGAGCAAGACATTCAATGCAAAATGGTTTTGTTTCATCTTTGAATGGTATATTATTTATAGTGATAACCATAAATAATTATAGTATAACTATACTAATGGTATAGTTTAAAGTTTTTTAATTTTCTCAAAGTTGATATGTGCAAGCCTCTTGTGCCATACATGTAAGCTTAGGTTAGGTTAGGTTTTCATGTCTTTTTGCTATGGCTCTTATTAATTCATTTTTGTCTAATAGTTCACATTCATTTTTATCGGAATGCATCTCATAATTTTTATCTAAGGTTGTACCCAATGAGAATAAATTTACAGCCAACTCAGGTATGTTTAGTACTTTTTTAAAATCCGTAGTCAATCATTCTTCACCATTCCATGCCTCCACGTTTGCTATACCTATACATTGCACTACTACTGATGTACCATTTCCCATTTTAACATGTCTTTCAATTGTTAATTTCACTGTTGATATAAATTGATTCCTGTCACTGTCCATCCACCAGTTACTGGTTCTAAAATTTTTTTTTCATGAATTTCAGCAACGTAACAGCAATTTTTTATTGCTGACTTACCAACAAAAGCTTGATCACTTGATTTTCTATCTTGAAAATTTTTATTCTCTTGAAATCAACAATCTTCTGTTTCATGACTGGTTTTCTCACATATTTTGCACCATTTTCTTTTCTTTTGAGAGTTCGCCTCAATATGACCTGTTTCATTACATATATAAGACACAACTTTGGATCCTTTTGTTTGCTTTGAGTTCTAATTTATAAATAATGCCACATTTTCATCTTCTTCTTTATTTTGAGGTTTATTCTTGTAATCCTCTTCTCCACACAATCTTGCCACTAAATTTTCAATTGTTTTCTCACTAGTTGGTGTGGATTCCCATGCACTGGTAAAGTAGTGAAAGTGTTCAGGGAGTGTGTAAAGCATCTTCGCTATCATAATCTCATCGAAAATTCCTTGATGTAATTGTTGCAATTTGAATACTACATTTCTAAGATGACTTACGTTTTGCATTATATCCTTGGTACTGTCAAATTAAAAACCACGAAAGTCCATGAGCAGTAGCTAATTTAATTGGGTGGTATCTCTTCTGTAAATGGATTTTAGCGTCTCGTACATCCCTTTGGTATCGATGCACATTTAAATATGGTTTTTAACCACTTTATTGTTTTAACATTATAAAATTTAGCTTTTGCATCTTTCGTGTGCCATGCCTTTATTTTCTCCTGATCGGTACCACACTCGGATAACAGTTCGCTTCCATTCACGATATGTCACAGGTTTTTAGATTTGAAGAGGATTTGTATTTCAAAGTCCCACATTTGAAATGTGTCTGTACTGCTCAATTTTGTTATGTAGACACTGTAAACTTTTTCTAATCGACTCGTTTTTCTTTCTTTTTATCCTTCAACCTTTTGGCTAAATGACCTTTTCTTACTTTCTAACCTTTTCACAATTACACGTGCTCGCGAATTAATTTTTTCATTACAATATTTTTGTTACAAAACCACTGGGCCCATAACCCATTAAGGTTTCTCTAATTTATATGAAACTAAGTAGTTTTTCGATTTTCACTATAATTAAATCAAACGATGACAATATCGTTTCGCCAACACAGTGGCTTCATCAGATGTTGATGATAAACAGAGCTATTACATTGTGAACTGCGTATATTTATCCTGAAGTGCGTGGGGTGGGAAGGACCATAGAATACTGTTCTTCTTTTACAGGGTTTTTTTTTCCACCCAGGGGGGATTTCCACCCCAGGGGGGTTTTTCCCACCCCACGCATTTCAGGTTAAATATACGCAGTCCACAATGTAATAGCTCAGTTTATCATCAACATCTGATGAAGCCACTGTGTTGGCGAAACGATATTGTCATCGTTTGATTTAATTAAAGTGAAAATCGAAAAACTACTTAGTTTTATTCAAATTATGTATTCAGATTTTCATCAGGTATCGGCCCAATCGATTAATGATTTGAAAGAAGCTTCTACGAGCTTCCTGGCCCTGTGGTATCTTAAGATACTATTACGACGTGGAATTGTCAACCAAAATATTAGGTTTTTCAGTGAGTGTTGAAAAAGTGAAGTGTTCCCTAAATACATTCAACTAAAAACAAATAACAGAAGAGAAGCAGCAGCCAAAGGTTGTGTGTCTGGCAAGAAAAAATGGATGACCTATAAAAGAAAAACACAATTCAATAAGAGAGACATCTACAACATATATCTGAAGGTAGAACATTCAGAATTAACTTATAGATTACATCCGATTGTTTTTGATACGTTAGATTCGGACGTCAGAACGAAAATGAGAGATTTGGTACATAAAAAATATTTGAAACAAAAAAGCAAAATTGCATCTTCAATTAAATCCAAATTAAATTCCCAACCAAGTCAACAAAAAGTTTTTTCTGATCATGTGTTCTTCAATTAATTTGTAAATTCAACTCATACATTTTTTAACAATAAAGAGGTTGCTTTATTAGAAAAGGGATGGAAGCACAATATTAAGCATAATATAACACCAGAAGAATTAAATTACTTAGGAGTCGAAACCGGAATGGCATTATCAAAATCTTGCCGAAATTCAGAAGATAAATATTTAGCAGCAGATATTATAAGAAAAATCCCTAGAAATCTCAATATAATCCATTCCAATCAATTACATTAAAAAACAATTGAGGAAAAAATAAGAAATTTTAACTTAACTATCAATAAAGCTGATAAAGGTGATACTGTAGTTGCTATTTCCCACGATGAATACGTTCAAAAAACAAATACTTTTTAGAATCAGGCACATACAAAATACTTTCTCATAACCCAACTAGTTCTTTTGAAAAGGAAATAAAAAACGCAATTGATAATTCTCCAATCCTTATCAACCCAACGGAAAAATTTGAATATATCAACATGAACCCCCAAATTTCTTTACTCTATTCACTAATAAATTTACACAAAGACAATTATCCTATCAGACCTGTAGTTTCATTCGTTACGGCATCATCATACAAAATTTCACCAATATTAATAGATATCATAAAACAGAATACTAAATTTTCAGCTTAGTATGGTATTAAAAACTCCTTCGATTCAGTTAATAAAATCAAGAATACTGCCCTACCTGATAATGCGAAACTTATATCATTTGACGTCAAAAAACTTTCCCTAGTATACCCCCGAAAGAAACCATTTTATTAGTCAAAAATTTTTCAGAAAGAAATAATGTGAATCCTTTAGTTGAGGAAGAGATTTTAAATCTCTCAGAAATGTGCTTAAACCAAAACTATTTTGAATTTAATGATACCTTTTACAGTAGTAATGAAGGATTAATTATGGAAAACCCTCTAAGCCTTCTCTTAGCGGAAATATTCATGGATAGTATAGAGAATTCTATTCATAGTAGCCAACTTTCTGGGAAATGTATCTATTTTTATAGATATGTCGACGACATTATTACCTGGTTCAAAGGTACACCATCGACAGGTTTATTCTTTTTTAAATTCAGTAATTCACTTCACCGAAATATAGAATTCACAAAAGAAAGAGAATCGGAAGCCTCAATAAACTTCTTGGACCTTACAATAAAAAGGAATAATAATAAACATGAGTTCTCAATTTTCCGGAAACCCTCATATTCTGATCAAACAATACATTGCTCGTCCTCACATCCGTTCCATCACAAATCAGCGGCGTACAACAGTATGATTCATAGACTGATACATATGCCTTAATCAGCAGATAATTATACTCATGAATTGAATATCATTAAGCAGATCGCACAAAATAAGGGATATCAACGTTGTTTCGTTGATAACATTTTACGAAAAATGTTATATAATAAGGCCATTTCCCGAGTATATCCTGAAGTAACAGATAGCCACAAAAAGTTCAGAACATTAACGTATTTAGGCAACCTTGTATCCAAAATCTCGAAGTTTTTATCTGATAGAAATTTAACGATAGCTTTTAAAACCCAGAATACCGTGGGTAGACACATCAGAAACGCGAAAGATAAAATTTCGCCTGATGATAAATCGGGTATTTATGAGTTGAGTTGCGGTACTTGCTCCAAAGTATATGTTGGCCAAACTGGCAGGAATTTCAACCTTGGAATATCTGAACACCAACGGTGCTTAGCAAAAATAAAACCGATTCTACGTATGCAACACATCTTTTAGAAGAGAACTATGTCTTTGACAACAACTTTAAAATATTGCATACAGAGCGAAAAGGTTATAAACTAACCCTGTTAGAGGCCATGGAAATCAATACGAGGAAGAAATCGAACAGTTTATTGAATGATCAATATTTCATCAATAATTCTCCGTTATTTAATTCATTCCAGTAAAAATGTAATCGAAGAAAAGTATTCTATAGTCATCCCCCACAATTCAGAAGAAATATGTTCTATAGTCCTCCCTGTAAAAGAAGAACAGTATTCTATGGTCATTCCCACTCCACGCACTTCAGGATAAATATACGCAGTCCACAATGTTTTTTGTCAAGAATTTTTGACACTAGTTTGCTTTCATAATCATTATTAACCGCAATGTGTTTAATGATATTCAGTTCTTTATTGAAATTTTCTTCTGATAAAGGTATATTAGTTAATCTGCGTATACCTGTGTTTTTTAAAATGTTATTATTGTGTTAGCATCTGAAGAAGTCGTTTGTAACGACGAAACGCGTCATGCTATGTAGCCAATAACGTGTAAATCATAAGTTCAAGTGTTTGAATTTAAGTTTATATTCAATTAAAATGGATTTACATCAAGTAAACGACAACACTATCGAATATTTCAAATTGTTTTCATTCTTATAGTAACTCAAATGTCACGTGCTATATTGACTTTTTTACAATGGTTAAAGTTAAGCTTATCAACTTCGAGCTCTTTAACTCAACAGTTTTTCATCTTCTTGTTCTTTTCGTATCGAGAAAAAATTTTAATTTTTCCGTTTGCATGACCTATGAAACTGAAACTAGATAAATGTTCCCAGTTGTCTTCGAATTGGAAAGGATAAAAACACGTGTGAAAAACATGATTTTGATTACAAAAATCTCGGAGACTATAGCAACTGAGAACGACAAAAAATGTAGAGAAATTTTAGAAATGTGACACATTCGTCGAAATGATGTCTTGAAGGGCACTCAACTAGATATTCTAGAATTAATAGAAATCTATGAATAGGATGAAACACCACTGTCAATTGATTAAAAGATAGAATAGATATAACAGTTCCACTACTCAATGAATTTGACTAAGGCAGAATAAACCGTGGCATAGGACATACTCAGAAGAAGAAGAATGGAAACCTTATTTTGAAAACCTCCGTTCTCATACTCAAACAATACCAATCTAATTATCAATGTGCTTGAAAATGTAGTAATACTACGAAACATAAGTTTCTGAATAATGGATACATTGAAAAACAAATTACTTTTTCTCTATAATTCTATGCATTCTCACAAAGTTACGGATGGACAAAGAGATAAACAAATCAATCCAGTATTTTTTTTGTCTATCAATGTTTGAAAAACATTTGAACACCTGGTATATCCTCCGTTGGCAAAAGTCTGCTGTTGCTATCGTCAACAACTTCTCGAAGAAAGCATTCAAAATATAAATTGAATTAGAGTATCGCAAACACGCATCTTTAACGAATTGAAATTACTATAAACCCAATGAATGAATCAAGAACACCAACTTAAGGAATTAATGTAATACATTTTCATTTTTTCGCGATACCAAATGAAATGAAGTGGGGGTTCGTGCGATTGCAATGTTCCACATTCGGTGATTGAGCTATACACCTATTAATTTCTCGTTGTCATACCTCTATACATTAGTGACTAATGAGTGACTATAAATCGGCGCTCACACGAATACTTTAGGATTAGTAATTTAGTTGCATGCAAACCACCCATATAACAAAGTTTTCTGACCAGGTATAAAGGTAGACTCTCATGCTATTGATCCACGCATACTCCCATGTATGAATCTATAAATGAAATGCTTAAGACTATATGTGTGTGAGACGTATCAAGCAACTTTATCTAATTCACTATTATTAAAATAAATATTTTTCACTATTATATAGAATAAATAATTATTACTTCACTAAATATTAGTAATAATAATATTCATTTAGCTGAAGCCATACAAAAAATCTATATATTTCGAATTGTCAATTTTGAATGACATACATTTCTTGTTATTTAAAATATACTCTTTAGATCACTCATAAATATCTTAATACTGGTACTTGTTTTCAATATTCTCGGTAAATTATTGGAAGCCTTAAACCCGTCATAGTATATGGTATTTTTATATTTAGAAAGCTTACAACTTTGGATATAATAATAAGACATTTATTCTCAACAGATATACATTCAATTACAAAAAAAATAACAGAAAAATTACAATATACAAAAATTGCTAGATTTTACACAAATAATAATAAATAAGAAAAAAATTTACGAGAAAAAAAAACAAAAATAGAGAGTATAAGCGAATATATACAACGAAAAAATCAATTCATAATGAATTGAAATAGTATTGAACAATAACCAGAGAACTGAAAATAAAATGAAATATTGTCTATTACAAAGTTACGTATGGTCCGCAGAAGTTCAACATTTAGTAACGAAATATGTTTGATGAATAAAAAATAAGATTGAAATCTATTGCGTTAGTATCGATATAGTATAGGATATAAAAACTATCAGTATTTCTTGTATGATACCCATGCACATCACTAACATATGTTAAATTTTTGATTTCATTACATGGAAGAAACTCATTTTTTATTTAAATATGAATATTAAATATGAGTATTCTTTGTTTCATAGACAAAGAGTTCAGCATACTTTTAACAGGGGTATACCTATTGCACTTTGAAATTGTTCACAGGTCTCTATTCTGTAACTTTTGTAATTGTTGAACTTTTTCTTCAGCCAAACCAAATAACAAAGTGGAACAATATTCGAAATGTGGCATTATTATTATTCGAACAATAATTTGACATAAGATTTTTTCCAATTCATTTCAAAAATTTATTAGTTATTCGATGCTCGGATTGTCGTCATTGAAACTGCAGGCGAAGGTGAGTGAACACCTACCCATCATCGCAGATGTATTAATTTTTCTTTAAGAAACAATGATAAATATAGTACAGAAATTTTATTCGTGTTTAGCTACCACGTGCGTATATAAACAAAAGAATTATTTTTATAGTGAAAATTGAGGATTGCATCTAGAAGTATAGACCTCGGTAGCTTAGCAGTCAAAAGCAATGGGGCGTAAACCTGAAGACCTGGGTTCGAATCCCAATAGAGTTCAAAAACTTTTAGAGCTTTCTTCAATTCTCAATTTTCACAATAAAAAAATCATTTTTATATATGCACGTGGTAAGTTAACACGAATAAAATTTTTGTACTATATTAATCATTGTTCCTTGAGGAAGAATTAATACATCTGGGAGGAGGGAGGATGGGTAGTTCTTCGCTCACTTTAGGAACGGCAGGTTCCTAAATTTCGTATCAAGTATTTGTCCCATATATCTCATCATTAATCATATGAGATATTTGCTCGATGTAAGTCAAAAAATGTTCATTCCCGGAAACCAATGAATATAGTGGCTCTATTGGCAACATTTTGTCGCATCATTGGTAGTATTTTCTTATCAATAACAATTGAACTTTGCCTTGCAATATTGACACACAACATTCATTGCTCCAATAGCAACGAATTTTTGAGAATTGTAGTCTATTTCAACGTTATAATTCAATGCAAGTCGATAGGACTTGCATTGTAAAAAATTGTTCCGTGTTAAACGGAACCTTTTCATATTGAAAAACTCGATTCTATCGATTCCGTTCAACTCATTTCGAGCTTCGCGTTGCTCGTCAATTTGACTTGCTCTTTTATATCTTTGACTTTCTGAATTGCGAGTTCTGCGACTTGAGTTTGTACATCTAATAGCTATCATTTTTAAAAACCAATTTCAATTGTAAATTAAAGAAACTATGTATTCTTCTCCATAATCGAATTACCACGTGCTATGTTAGTAACGTGAGTGTTACTATATTTAAACTTACCAAAATTTTATATTCAATAAAATATAAAAATTTTGGTCAATGAGTTGAAATATATTCGGTTTGGGCTAACATTAAAACAAAAGTTTTAATATTAGTCGTGATAGCTCGGAATGTGTGATAAGATATTCACTTTTTTTACATCCTCTTTTTGGAAATCAATAATCATTTCTTACTTATATTATTGATGAAGTATTCTTGAATTTCTAATTTCACAGGCAATTTTTCAATTTTTTTCCTCACAAAATCAAACACAACAAAAAAATGGTGAAATCGGTCCAGCCGTTGACTCTACATCTTATTTACAAAACGTTTGTATGGGAAGATGAAATGGGCTGATTTTAGGGTTTTCCCGGAAATTATTCGAATTTGTGTCGCCGTGAAAACCATCCTTGGACCTCAACGAACATTTTGAAAAAAGAATTGACAAAATTGGTTCAGGCGTTGTTGAGTTATGCGCTTACCAACACATTTTGCGATTCATAGAAATGTGTATTGTAGATATTAAGTTTTACTCATAAATCAAACGCTGAAAACCAAGAAAATTTTGTCTTTTCGACATATCTTACACTGCAGTGTATGTATTACAAATTAATGATATTTTCATTAATTCATTCTGAAGAACCAATATTTTAACTAATTTTTCACAAATTAAATCCACATGCTGATTGAGATTCGAGTATTCGTCCAAAGTAATTCCTGGGTATCTGATTACACACTACCTTTCCAAGTACCATCATCTATTTCTATTTCGACGATGTTTTCATTAAATGTTTTAATATTATGGGGACAAGCAGAAACCAAAAATCATAAATGTTCAGATAAATTTTCAGTACCTAGTACTTCGTAATAATTCGAGGAAATTTTTTCACTCAGATTAAGCATGTTTTCAAGTGTATCCGATTTCGAAATCATAATCTATCCATACTAATATTATAAATGCGAAAGTAACTCTGTCTGTCTGTCTGTCTGTCTGTTACTCTTTCACGCCTAAACGGCTGAACCGATTTTGATGAAATTTGGTATGGTGATAGACGATAACCTAGAAATGGTTATAGGCTATAAATAATCACACCATCGTTCTTAGGGGGTAGGCAGTAGGCAGATAACTAAATTGAGTTAGTGATTTTTAGTCGTTTTTGTTGGGACTTTTGTTCTGTCACGTCTAAACGGCTGAACGGATTTTGATGAAATTTAGTAAGGTAATAGATGGTTACCTAAAAACGGATATAAGATCAAAATTATCACGTCATCGTACTTAGGGGATAGGAAGTAGGTAGAAAACTGAATTGAGTTAGTGATTTTTTTATGGTTTTTGCTGGAGTTTTGCTCTATCATGCCTAAACGGCTGAACGGATTTTGATGAAATATGGTTAGGTGATAGAGAGTAACCTAGAAAAGGATATGGGTTATTAATATTCATGCTATCGTACTTAAGGCGTAGGCAGTAGGCAGAAAACTAATTAAGTTAGTGATTTTTAATCGTTTGTTTCAAAAGTTTACCTCACACACGCCTTAACGTCTGAACGGATTTTTATAAGACTTGGTTAATTTAAAGATAGGATCCTAGGCACGGACACAGGCTACTTTTTACAGCGGGAAAATACCTCATTCCCGCGGAAATCTAGCGTGATCGTGTCAAGAAGCGCATGACGCCATAGCTACTGAAATGATTTTGAAGGTTTTTTTTTAAACTGAGTGTTACTAAGACTTCAAGTTAGTATTTGATCACTTTTCTAACTCAGAGGGTAGATAGATGCCATAATTTAGGGAATTTATGATAAAATTTTGATACAACTGTCTTTATTTAACAGTTTTACTTGGATCGAAACTTAGCGACATTCCATCACACTACTTAACTTATAGGGTAGGAAGGTACCAAAATTCAGACTACTTTTTACTTCGGGAAAATATCTCATTCCCACAGGAACCTATACATAGTTACCTATCTACAACATTAAAACTCTGTCTAGAATCACATTACGCCAAAACTATTGATCTGATTTGTATACGATTTTTTATTCAACTGACTGTTACATTCGGGATACATACAAGGAAACATTCGGAGCTACCCATTATATCCTTAGGTGGCTTTTGAACAAATTTTGATGTGAAGTTGAGGACCGGAACACAATAGTGGGACATTGTTGCAGGGGGACTCACAGCCGGGAGAAAACAAAAAAACTTATGCGGACGAAGTCGCGGGTAAAAGCTAGTTTCATTATATAATGATAGTTCATGTCATCTTTGAGTTTCTGATTTCTACTTTCGCAGTTATCATTACCTAAAGAGAAGTCTTTCATGAATAAAAAAAAATAAAAAAAACACTCAGATTCATGATTCTTAGATTCATTTATTGAAGATCATTGCAATGAAGCCTCACTATAAATTTTTTCGATTCAACTACCTACTGAAAAGAAATGGAAATTATTGAAAAATATTCGTTCTATCTTGAATTCTTCAACGAAATTGCGATGGGTAGAAAGAAATTTGTAAGAGGAAGGCAATTTGAATTCTCTAACCCGCCAATAACACTAATTTTCTATTCGGGACATGCATCATTCGCGAAAATATTCAGAACAAAAGAACTGACGATTTTCACCCGGAAAGAAAAAATTAAGTTTTCACCGTTGTATTGTGGCAATTCGATTGCGGAATCTTTTCAGGCCGGTCACATTTTCTGCGATCAGCAGAAGTTATTATAGAACGAACGTTAAAATACAGACTGAACTCACTCAGTCGTGCTCGGTGTGCTAAATATGTTGGTAGTATAAGTTACTGAAATTTCTTTGAAATGCCCAGACATTCGATAGAATAAAACTTTTTAAATTTCACATAGAAATTATTATATGAAGTCAGTATCAACACCAAAACTATTCTCTGAAAGACGGTTTCAATCTCATCAGTCAATCAATTGCTTGATTGATTCACTATTATGATGAACAAGGGTATATCAGTTTTTGAAAACCGGTTTTTTGGAGCAAATCATGAAATTCGAAAAACAGTTTTTCAGTAGAAAATATCGGTTCTCAATGTATGAATACTTTTGAAACAATTGAAGATCAGAAATGTAGACAAATGTAACAGATTGATGAAAACACTGTTTGGTCACGGTCACCTTTACTACAGGCCATGAAGAGCGTAGTCCCTCGGTGTTGCCAAATTGTGCACAGTTGTATACTATCCTAGTCGGATGTTCCCAAGCATTCAAGCATTACTTCAAGTCTTTTTGTATATAGCCAACAAACAAGAAATATTATTAGTATTTATAATATATAGAATATTATATTGGGTATTGTGAGCACATATTTCTGTAACAGAAAACTGGAAAACATTTATCATTGCAAGAAAACAACGATGTTTTCGATAAAGCCCCACTGCGTAAAAAAATACCTCTATTAGTCAATGGGATTTATTGACATGAAAAGTTGCCTAACAAAATTTATTGAATTATTTGAGAGAACAGGAACCTTAGAAGAAATGCTGTAGGAATTAGGAATTACTCAAATTGAATTATATAGCTAAGTATAAATGAATATTCTACTTCTGATTAGCGCAACCAACAAACTACTCTATGAAAGTATTGAGCTTTCTTCGTTTATTTTTTGATTCAGTTTTCTAATCTCCGGCTTCATTATTTTTTTTGTGTAATAATTCAATACGATATTCGAAAAACTGGAACACAGCATGCTCAGAATATTTTCATTGTCTTCATCACATAAATAGCAACAATAAAAATCTTCGAGGACTTATCCAATGATACTCTTAAAATAGTGAGATTACACAAATTTGCTTTCTGGTGTATATTCTACGAAAAGGCCTGTTCGAGAGAAATATCATCAATAATTTTTTCAAATATGACACACATGTGAAATAAGACATTTTAAATTAAATCTGTAGGTATATTCAGTCCTCCCCGTTGCAAATTATTAAAATATCATAAATAAAATCATAGCTTCCAAAAATTCTGTTTTGAGGAAAATTTGGATTCTCAAAAAATGTGTCATTGTTGGTTAGATTTGTGACGAGCAATCTGTTTATTCGATGGTTATCGGTAATTAATAGGTTAGAAAATATACTTATTAGAAACTCACTTATTCCAAGCTTGAATACCTATCCTTTACACCATATTTCAGAAAAAAAATTTTGTGAGCAATCCTTACTCAAAACATAACACAAATTCGTTTCGATTAAATCGGTACACAAAAAACACTTCGTTTTTATAATTTGATGTTATGTTATCCATAAACTATCAACACTAGCACCTAAATAACACTATAGAAAATTATTACTATAAAAGATTAGAACTGAAATAGAAAAATGTTCAACTTCTAACTACGAAAGTCTTGAACAACACAAAATTGATTTCGTTTCAGTGAAATTTGTAAACAAATTTAACACTTTGTTTTCAAGTGTTTTATGTTGAGATGATATTGAGATCAACAAATTTTCAACATCAACACTTATTACAAGTGTACACTATTGGAAAATATAGAATTTATACCAAAAGCTCAAATTATTCAACTTCAAACTGCGAATGTTTTGGGAAGCGTCCTGTTTGCATTAGTATACCACCTCAACAAATGACGGGATTTTTAGCCAACCCACTGACATATGTCAGATATTCATTTCATGGCCTGTATTAAAGGTGGCCGTGCTTTGGTTCTAGGAATAATACCGCTCCGATATGATTCTGTGGCGGCTCATTTTCGTTTCGCACTCTGGTTTCTGAATATTTTGTAAAATATTGCATTTTATTTTCAATTGCAGCATTTCTCTGAATTCATGATTCAGTTTTCATCCGCGGTCTTTTGACTAATACTGCTGACTGGGGTGGTACACTATCGAAGGGACGAGTAATTAAACTTATGGTAACAGACTTGAATTAAAAAAAAAATTATATGGTTATTATAAAAATATGGAAATATATTTTTTTCATTTATTCGAACCCTTTGCTGAATAACTCGTTTCACTATTATAAAAATATTTACATCCTTATAAGTGAAAATTAGGCATAATAAACGAATAATTGTTTTTGAAGTTATTTGTTCCTGGTCCACTATTATTTCTTTTTTATACTAAATTGCATGAAAAAATTTTATTATCAATAAAATTGAACAGTCAAAAACTGCTTTCAATCACTCTAAATTTTCTGTTAAACTTTTTTGTTCGAACCAAAGCATATTTGTGGAAAGAAGTTTTCTATAAAATTTCGAAACCGGTTTTGTGTAGAAATAACTATTCGAAATCCGGTTTTCTAAAATGTCGGTTTTTGTATGAACCCTATGATAAACATTGGATTTACGCAATACTATTTACAGACAACGTTTAAAGAAGGCAAACATTGGGAATTTTTACAGAAAGTGAAATTTCAGTGCGACCATTTTCTGGGAATTTCAACTGCATTGACAAAGTAATATAATACGAAGACTTATATTCTTTCGTATCTAACAGATAACGCGAATAAATTTGCATAAATAATACTATACACTTCTTCCTCAGAAATCAACAGTAATTGAGAATTTACTCAATATCAAATATGCATTTAACATTCAAAGTTTCACAGTCCTTATCAATTAAGATGCTGCATTTATCAACTGTAGTTTTCTGAACAATTTCATCGAATTTGATGAAACAAACATCTAGTTTGCGGTTGTAGAAACGTCCGTTGTCATTTCTCAAAATATATAAGAAATTAATACAACAAATTGGTTGAGGCTTTCGCGGCCAGTCGTTGAACTAGTGTTGTCCTGGTTCGGGTCTAAGGGCCGTCGTCGGTTGGAATTTCTTCCTAACGTTTCGCTAGCACGAGTGGCGAGCTTCTTCAGAGGTCGTTCCATTTCTGATTCTGGAAGTAGTCTACTTCCAGAATCAGAAAACCAAACTCGTGCTAGCGAAACGTTAGGAAGAAATTCCAACCGACGACGGCCCTTAGACCCGAACCAGGACAACACTAGTTCATTAATACAACAAACAGAATTTTGTAGTTCAGGTGCTATATTATCACACTTGAAGATATTCAATATCACAGCATACTTTGACTTTCTCTCGATAATTTTTTCGAAAATTTTTAATTTTTATGACAAAGAATAAACTTTGATATCGAATATCTAAAAGTGCGATAATATAGCACCTGAAGAACACAGAATACAGAATTCTTTGTAGTGAATTTTCTTTTATGTATATTATTCATAAAATGAAAAAAACTGTATAACTAATAGAAAAGACATAGCATTGACTCCTTTTGATAGCGAATAATATTGCAAAGTGATAAAAAATATATTATATCTTATTTGAAATAAACAATAAACTATCCTTTGAATTGTCACCATAGAAATATATTTCGAACACCAATTTCAATACATTAGTACATTCGATAGTTTTGCTTCTGATTTCACAAATAGTTCTATTTGGTTGATTTCATTAGTTTGAAATCCTGAAAAGCTCTACGATTAGTATTTCCTTATCAGCCGGATAGAAATCGTAAATATAACAGCTTAACATAATTTGGAAACGTCAGTCAAAAAGTCAAAACCTTTTTAAGTAAACATAATTTTAATATTTCATTCAAAACGAACAACAATTTATCGAGACACATTAAAAACAATAAAAACAAAATTAAAAGAGAAGATAAATCAGGTGTTTACCAATTGAATTGTGGAACATGTCCCGGTATATATATAGGTAAAACTGGTAGAAATTTCGGTACTAGAATACAGGAACATAAATATAGCTTCGCCCATAATAAAAGTAATTCGAATTATGCTAACCATTTATTAACAGAAAACCATATTTTGATACGAATTTCAAAATTCTACACAATATAGAGAGAAGTAGTCAATTAGATTATTGCGAAGTAGTGGAAATAAATCGGCTTAAAAATTCTGGAAACTTGCTCAATGAACAGATAGAATTAAACAATTCACCCTTGTTAAACCTTTTCAGGTAATAGAAATTATTCTCAGAATGGAATATCTTAGGTAAAACCAAAACCATAGAACACCAAAATTCCCTGATATTTATACCTGTATTTTTCAAAATGTTGTTATTATTCTGTAAGCATCTGAAAAAGTCGTTTGTAACGACGAAACGCGTCATGCTATGTAGTCAATAAAGTGTAAATCATAAGTTCAAGTGTTTGAATTTACGTTATATTCAATAATAATATACAGTTTATATGAAATTGGATTGAAGTATATTCTAAAAATGCATATCTCTTCAGGAATGTTCTACGGTGCAAAGTCTAGAGGAATCATAAAATATGAATATATATGATAATAATAATAATAAGTCTTTATTATCCTACAGGTTAAAATTACCAGTTACAGGAAATGTTTCAAATCATATATACAGTATTAAAATTCAATAATATTTATTATATATATATATATATATATATATATATATATATATATATATATATATATATATATATATATATATATATCACAAAATACTTAAAAAACAATAATCAAAGAAAGAAGTAATGATAAATAATCAGTAATTGATAATACTAATATAATATACTATACATCAAAAGATTATAAGTGAATTTCTATTATAAATAAAATTATATTCATAAAGAATAACCAATAAAAGAATCAATAATAATGAGTTATTAATGACACTAAAATAATTTATCTTATACACCAAAATTATATAAATTATATAATATAATTATAAAATATATGATACATGAATAGATTCTAAGTACACCCGACTAATGAAAGCAAATGAGTCACTGTGGATATAGCCAAAATTATATAAATTATATAATATAATTATAAAATATATTATATATGAATAGATTCTAAGTACACTCGACTAATGAAAGCAAATGAGTCACTGTTGATATCGCATTTGTCAGACACGTCCGATTCTCGAATAGAGAACACATCTAATGGTTGATTGCATGAGAGAATTAGATTTCGGAGTACCTAATCAAAAAAATTGATTTGATCTTGAACATTTTCTGGTTACGTGAAAATCAATTGAACTAATAAGGGCACGACAGTCTATATAGCCATGCAAGAGATTATACAGAAACTTCAGACATAACAGGTTCCGGCCAACTTCAAGTGTTTTAACCAAACCTGTTCAATAGATCCGTTTGGCTATATCCTCTTGCCGGATAAATGAGATCTTCTCTCCAAATTAGATATTTCAGAAATTTTGCTTGTTTGTCTCTAAATATTTTTTATGAGAACTATAAATGGGACGCCAAATCATACATACGAAATCCAATCTGCTCTTTACAAGTGCATTAAATAATTGTATAAGTGTTTTTGTATTCGAAAAGTGTCCAGCATCACGCACAGTAAATCCATAAGAGTTAAATGCCGATGAAATTGTTTTATTTATATGAGGTACAAAAGTAAATTTCTGATCGAATATTATACCTAGGTCTCCTGGTGAGAATGGTTTCATTAATTGCATATCGAACTCTATAGGTCGTTTCTATTTGGTGAATATGAGAACGTTACATTTAGTTACATTAATATTGAGTTGATTGCGAAAACAACAATCAGATACAATGGTGAGGCCAACCTGTAAACCTATGCAGTCCTCATATGTTACAATTTCGCGATATATTTTTAGTCATCAGCATACATGAGACTATGAACTTCTGAACAATCCATCAAATCATTGACAAAGAGAAGAAACAACAGCGGTCCTGAATTAGAGCCTTGTGGTACACCCGAGATGGCTGTGAATTCATATGAATTATGACCTTCAAATTGAACAAATAATGTTCAATTATTCAGATAGGACTCGATAAGGAAAACTAGAGCTTTGGAGAAACCTGACTTAGCTTTCAGCTTTTGCAACATAACTTTATGATTCATTTGATCGAATGCCTTCATTAAATCGGTATATACAACATCGACCTGACTCTTTTCGTCAAGATTCTTCAATACAAATTGTGAGAAGGTTACAAGATTATTCATACAAGATCTATGGGACATTAATCCGTGTTGCTCAATCTTCACTTGATTTCTTACTTTGGAATAAATATTATTGAATACTATGATCTCAAATAATTTTGAAGAGTTGGAAAGAATCAATATAGGCCTTTAATTGCTGATATTCGTTGCATCACCTTTTTTCAGTACAGGTACTATTTTTCCTGATATATGTCAGATATAAGCTGAAATTAAGTCAACAGAAAATTCAAAATACATAACATTATCTGAGACCATCGTAATCTGTTTATCCATACATTTATTGATCTCTTTTTGCGCCTTCGAACTATTGAATAAACTTACATTGTTATAATATTAGATTCTGCAAGGGGAAGTAATTCCAACCTGAATATATACCCGTATTTACAACCATATGTAATATAGATTAATGTACAACTTACTTAATCACAAAGGAGCAACAATGTGCTCAAAGATATATTCTGAAATGAGTTTCGTGCATGAACAGACTGCTTGTATAAAGGGTGGTTGTCAAAAGCCGTAGCATCATTTATAATTTCATCATATGCATATATAACCAACGAAGAATGATATCAAAATTAAATTCCTCTAGCCTGGAGTTTACGACGCTAAAGCACGTTTATGATGCAGTGCTGATATAGACATTATGCTGACAAGATTTATATAAATATTCAGATAATTTTCGTTGAAGTAATTGATATAACAATTATATCGCTATAATTGTGTTACAATTAATCATGGAGAAAGAACAGTGATATTTATAACAAATTATTAAAATCAAAATGAGATAGCATTGTTGGTTAATCTACCATCTCACCTAATAAATGGAAACATATGAAGTATACATCTTGATAAACGTTTTTCTATTTCTAGACCACAATATAATGAATCTCGTACTTGAACAATTCTTTGATGCTATCTGCAAAGTTGTAATTCGCAACGAAACGAATTTTGTGATCGAAGATTTTTTCGATCACAAAAGTCAATCACGAACTTATTTATATTCCTGCACTATGAATCAGTCGTTTACACATGTTTTAAGCATTTTGACTCTCTCCAGAACAGGGTAGTTCAGGTTTGGGATGTTGAAAGAAACCCTCAATCGTAAATCTGAGACTAAATCTACGACGTTCTGAAGAGCGTCGCCAAGCTTGAAACACGTGCAGACGGCCGATTTATAGTACAAGAAAATACAATAAAATATATGAGTAATATTTGATGCGGAGGAAAATTTTAATGAAAATGAAAATTATCGGCATATCACGCAGATTGGCAGCAGCCGTTGACACGTGTTTCTAGCTTATTGGCTCTCCTCAGAACGGCGTAGCCAAGTTCTAGTTGTTAATACCTCGGGGAAGTTATATAGACCTCAGGTTTGAACCAAATCGCTAATGAACAGAGAATTACCAAAGGGCCTACAAACTCACCTGGGCTCACTATAACAAGAAGTGCATTTCGAGAGGCGCCAAATTGAGGAATTATAACACAACGATACTTTCAGAAGCAATCTACGCATCTGAAACAATGGTTATTGAATTAGAGAAAAAGAAAAACAAGAACGGAAAATTCTCAGAAAGATTCACGTGCCAATCAATAGAAACACGATTTGGATGAACAGTCCCCAGAATGAACTGTATCAAAAGACAAATACGATAACGGAAGAAACCAGAAAACGACGAGCAAAGTTCTATGCATATGTCTACAGAATGAAACAGTCCAGAATACCGAAGACAATACTCGATATTTTTATGAATAGTATATGAGGAACAGAGTGGCTAAAAGAGGCCCAAAAAGATCTACAACAGATCAATATAAAAAATCTCAATAATCGCACTGAATGTCGCTATAAAATCGCACATGTCAAGTTTCAGCAGAAAGTCAAATCGTCAACCTGGAGTAAAGTGGACAGATAAACGAAAGAAAGAGCATTCAGAGAGGATGAAGCGTTTTTAGGAGGCAAAAAAGATGAAGCTGAAGTCCTAATAATTGCGAATTCAAATCCAGTCCCTCTCCTCATTGAAAACAATCGTAATAATATATATATATATATATATATATATATATATATATATATATATATATATATATATATATATATATATATATATATATATATATATATATATATATATATATATATATGTGCTTTGGCAGTGCTCTGTGTTTGTACGCAGTCTTTAGGCATTTCTGGTAGTTCCTATGCACTTTGTTTGTAACGAAGAATTTGAGGTTGAGTTTTTTCTGGATTAATCGTTGTTTACATTATTTTTTTATAAGCAGTTTCCAAATCCTTGATTTTTTCCAATAGTAACTTATTATTTTGCAACAAAAGATCATTAATGCTCTGAACTTCAGAAACTAGTAGCTTTAAATAATTATTTTCAATCATTAATACTTGCATTATATTATCCTGTTTATCTTTTGGTGAATTGCTTTCAACTTTACGGGGTAAATTTCCGCACGTTGCATTTTTCTTGGATGCAGCTTGATTTAGACAGGAGGGATGAAAATTTTCATCAAACTTAATACACTCAACTATTTCATCACTTTCTTTTTACAGTGATAACAAAAACTCTCACATTTACTATTAAATTTTAATGATTTTTGGGAGCTCTCACTCTCCACATCAATCTTATCATCCGCCATCTTTGATGATTTATATATATATATATATATATATATATATATATATATATATATATATATATATATATATATATATATATATATATATATATATATATATATATATATATATATATATATATATATATATATATATATATATATATTTTCTTTTCAATATTTTTAGCAATAACAGGCTTCTTTTGATATGAAAAAGTTCATTTTTGTTAACTTTTCGTTGTTATATTATAACTTTGTCAAAACTAATGAATAATTGAATTTATGAATTACTAATTTTATCTGTTCTTTCGAATTCTTTTTGGCCTATCTTGAGTGATATAATCGAGTTTATTGGTTTTTTGCTGAAGATGATAAACTTGGATTTTTCGCTTGAAAATTTGAAACCAGTTTTGTCCGACCAACTGCTTATTTTGTTCATTGTGTTTTGCATTATTTTCTTGGCTAGATCAATATTTTTGCTTTTAGTGTAGATTATCAAATCATCAGCAAATAAACTTATTTTAACGGGAAGATTGATACAATCAACTATGCTGCTTATAGAATTCAATCATATTTATGTTAATCATATGTTCAATCATATTTATACGGAGAACAATCGCGGATTCCCGAAATACGGAAACAATCGCGAGCGTATTACTAACACATTCTATTGAAAACATCATATAGATGACATTTATTGAATAGGCAATGCAATTTAGTAGATACCCACAGGTAAGACGAGATGTGAACTTTCGATGCTTGGTATGTCTATGAGTTGAGAGATGTTTTCTATTGATTCCTATAGATGGAATTGTGAAGTATTCATTACTTGACGGTATTCCACTTGGAGTCATAAGAAGATGCTTGGGGTTTGAAATTGTTGCCTCACCTCGATGGACGTGGTGCGACTGAGGAGTTCCTTAAGAACGAAAGAGCTGTCTAGCACTTCCATCAAATGCTGCATCAGTTTCAATATTTTTCTAACATTTATCCCTTGAGGACTAATGAAAGTATCACGTCGCACACGTTCACACATTCACATCTATTATAACATTCTTTCGATTAATTTTAATTTTCCGAATAAATGTTCTTGTGTTCATTCTCTTATATATATATATATATATATATATATATATATATATATATATATATATATATATATATATTCATATAAACTGACAAGAACACCTCCGTATTATTACTATATAGTGTGAGGGATTGTAAACGGATGGAAGAATAGGCCACTTAGTGTACTATTTTTATTTTCGTCAACGTTTCGGTTAAACAATCGTAACCACCATCAGGACTCTGCAATATGAGCCGATGTTATGAAAATCATTACTAAAGATCAAGACTTACCAAATAGTTGAGATTATAAAATAAGTTATATGGCAAGGAACAAAAGAACTGAATTATTTCTATGTTATCAATAACTAAAAATGGATACAGCCATCACTGAATATACTTCTAAAGAACTCTCAATTACATACAGCAACAAGGCATCAACAATTAAACTATATACTAAAATCTTAAATCTACACATTCGTATTGTCAAAACAATTATGTCTGTCAAAGGCGGGATAAGTAAGGTTAGCTCTGAAATTGTTTTTCTTCCTGTGAGTATCAAAGAACCAAAATGTCTATGCTTCTTCTTTCTTGAAAAGACTTCTCATACTATTCATGGCTACAATGTATGATTTATTTCCTTGCTATTATGACTTATCAAATTAGAATAGATTTTGCTAATATTATTGATGTCGGAACGAGAATTCATTAAAGAGGGATTTTTCTTAATGTGGAACATTTCCAAAAAAGATCTTTTTTTATAATTCTTCTCATACTCCAGAAGTGACGTATTTTCATAGTCTATGTCATTATTTGTACTTCTAACATGTTCTGCCAAAGCACATATATATATATATATATATATATATATATATATATATATATATATATATATATATATATATATATATATATATATATATATATATATATATATATATATATATATATATATATATATATATATATATATATATATATATATATATATATATATATATATATATATATATATATATATATATATATATATATATATATATATATATATATATTGCTATAAGCAGCATAGTTGACTGTATCAATCTTCCCGTTAAAATAAGTTTATTTGCTGATGATTTGATAATCTACACTAAAAGCGAAAATATTGATCTAGCCAAGAAAATAATGCAAAACACAATGAACAAAATAAGCAGTTGGTCGGACAAAACTGGTTTCAAATTTTCAAGCGAAAAATCCAAGTTTATCATCTTCAGCAAAAAACCAATAAACTCGATTATGTCACTCAAGATAGGCCAAAAAGAAATTGAAAGAACAGATAAAATTAGTAACTCATAAATTCAATTATTCATTAGTTTTGACAAAGTTATAATATAACAACGAAAAGTTAACAAAAATAAACTTTTTCATATCAAAAGAAGTCTGTTATTGCTAAAAATATTGAAAAGAAAAAAAATATATATATATATATATATATATATATATATATATATATATATATATATATATATATATATATATATATATATATATATATATATATATATATATATATATATATATATATATATATATATATATATATATATATATATATATAAATCATCAAAGATGGCGGATGATAAGATTAATGTGGAGAGTGAGAGCTCCCAAAAATCATTGAAATTTAATAGTAAATGTGAGAGTTTTTGTTATCACTGTAAAAAGAAAGTGATTGAAATAGTTGAGTGTATTAAGTTTGATGAAAATTTTCATCCCTCCTGTCTAAATCAAGCTGCATCCAAGAAAAATGCAACGTGCGAAAATTTACCCCGTAAAGTTGAAAGCAATTCACCATAAGATAAACAGGATAACATAATGCAAGTATTAATGATTGAAAATAATTATTTAAAGCTACTAGTTTCTGAAGTTCAGAGCAATAATGATCTTTTGTTGCAAAATAATAAGTTACTATTGGAAAAAATCAAGGATTTGGAAACTGCTCATAAAAAAATAATGTAAACAACGATTAATCCAGAAAAAACTCAATCTCAAATTCTTCGTTACAAAGTGCATAGGAACTACCAGAAATGCCTAAAGACTGCGTACAAACACAGAGTCGAAAACCTTCCTCTGTGGTTAAAGTTGCAACTTCTTGGGATAGAGTTGAAAGAACTCGTTCTTCAGTGATCCAAAAGAAGCCCAGTCTGAGTGAGGTTAGTACGAGTTTAAGAACATACAGCAGTCGAGAACATATGGAGTTAACAACTAAGCAAATAAATATTATAAATTAGCCTAAAGAGGAAATTAATATACAAGAAGATCCACAAAACGAATGGAAATAAGTTGAACAAAAAGGAAGACGTTCCATGGAAATTATTTGCACTGGATGGAAGACACCAAAACACGACGTAAAACTTCGTAGCGCACCTAAAAAGAAATGGATTTATGTAGGCAAAATGCGGGAGCCAACGTCTCCATAGATGATGTTAAGGACTTCCTCAAGAAATTGAAGAATTGTGAGCAAGAGGATGTTAAGAAACTAGAAACTGAGGGATCTAATTCTTGTTCTACATTGGAACTCCAAATGAGGAACTATTTAATATAATGTGTAATAGGGATTTCTGGCCGGAAGGAGTCCTCAACAGAGAGTTCAGTTTTTGGAATTTTTTTCGTTCAAGCAAAGAGAAACACCGAAACAAATAGTTTTCCAATCTGAAGTTATGAAGATTTTACAGAGTACGAAAGATACTGTGCTAATATAGCTTGAGTTTTTTATTTTGCTTTTGTTTTGACGTTTTCTCTATTTATTGTTAAATTTTTAATTCGACATTGTTATTTTGATTGCAATAATTGAGAGAAATAAATATTTATATATATATATATATATATATATATATATATATATATATATATATATATATATATATATATATTCGCTATCAAAGTACATTATAACGTTCTTTCGATAATTCTTGACGAATTATTCCAAAGAATATTATAGCTGAGCTGGCTATGTGAAACATGAACAATGCGATGTCTCCATTGTCCTTCTAGGGATCAATGTTAGAGAATAATAGATTCTCCATTATCCTTCATGGGAAAAATATTAAAGAATCTTGAAATCGATGTCTTCATTTATTGAAAACGTGAGACAGTATAATTTTCATCCGTTGAACGTGGCGTGACTGATGAGTACCTTGTAGTACGAAACAGTATACTGTCTCACGTTTTCAATAAATGAAGGCATCGATTTCAAGATTCTTTAACATTTTTCCCATGAAGGATAGAATGTCCGGAGAGATTTACGTGACACACCTGCACCGAAGTACTTAATTGCCAGGGCTCCCATGAGCGGGGAGTCTGAGATACGCTCGACCAGTCGCACGATCTGAAAACATGTGCCGGCGCACAAGATCAGGCATCGCGATACTCATACTCGGAACAGAGTCACAAGCTCTGCTCCCCTCCTGGCCAGAGGTTGGCCCTATCCCGGCCGAGTTGAGAGGCAACTCACACGCCGTGATGCAATGCAAGCACTACATCACCTGACCCAGCTCGCGGGCTATAACCACGATACCACCACGAGTTCAACCTCAAAAATGGGGTGGCTAGATGGCACTCCATCTAGGGCTATATCACCCTCCCGTGGTACCGAGCATAGCGTCCTCGGGTAGGACATGCTTCAAGAACGCATTCTCTACCAGACTTTCAGACCTTGTGAATCTAGGCATTGGCCGACCATCGGAGATCAGAGCTTCGTTTGCATCCTTACGGATCCCGGCAAGTACCGCGTGGAGGTGAGGTTGATCCTTGGACTGGAGAGGCTATATAATCGCGTCTGTGTGGTGTCGCAACTACAGGAGTGCCTGAGCACGGCCCAGGACTACGGAGGCCCTGAGCCGTTGAACATCGAGGCACCTGCTCGCCGGACACACGATCTCATTCTAACATTACAGTCAACTCAAACAACCAGCAGATGGGGACTATTTTGCCCAGGAGCATGCTTTAGGCAAGCGAAAATCACCTGGGCTTTCGCACAGGCCCTTCATCATGCCACACACTGCTCCCCTGCCTCCCATGAAGGATAATGAAGAATCCATTATTCTCTAACATTAATCCCTAGAAGGACAATGGAGACATCGCATTGTTCATGTTTCACATAGCCAGCTCCGCCATAATATTCTTTGGAATAATCCGTCAAGAATTATCGAAACAACGTTATGATGTACTTTGACAACGAATATCTATAAGTAGTATTATCTACAAGTGCGATAACGTAGCACGGGAAATATAGAATTATTTTCTTGTAGTGTTTTCACTCTGGCATATTTTGAAAAATGACAACGAGCGATTCTACAACCACAAACTAGATAGCGCTTTACTTCATCAAAT
This sequence comes from Henosepilachna vigintioctopunctata, assembly GCA_030704895.1. Classification (NCBI taxonomy): domain Eukaryota; kingdom Metazoa; phylum Arthropoda; class Insecta; order Coleoptera; family Coccinellidae; genus Henosepilachna; species Henosepilachna vigintioctopunctata. The sequence goes on from JARQZJ010000045.1 coordinate 623,509, forward strand.
AAGATGAAATTGTCTCAAAAATCTAGATTTGTAAAATGTATTATCTTAATTGATAAGGACGTGTGAAACTTTCAATGTAGATGTCTTTATGTGCTTTTCATTGATTCCAAGATTTGAGATGTACGTTAATCTATGCATTATATAGGCATAGACTCACTCTATATTTCTGTCTTAAAATCGACTAGAGGGTATATGAGGATTGAAATCGTTGACTTTCATCCGTTGAATGTGGCGTGACTGATGAGTACCTTGTAGTACGAAACAGTATACTGTCTCACGCTTTCAATAAATGAAGGCATCGATTTCAGGATTCTTTAACATTCTTCCCATGAAGGATAATGGAGAACCTATTATTCTCTAACATTGATCCCTAGAAGGACAATGGAGACATCGCATTGTTCATGTTTCACATAGCCAGCTCCGCTATAATATTCTTTAAACGATTATTATTTAAAAGAACGTTATTATGTACTTTGATAGCGAATATCTATAAGTAGTATTATCTACAAGTGTGATAACGTAGCACGGGAACTACAGAATTTTTTTCTTCAGTGTTTTCACTCTGATATATATATATATATATATATATATATATATATATATATATATATATATATATATATATATATATATATATATATATATATATATATATATATATATATATATATATATATATATATATATATATATATATATATATATATATATATATATATATATATATATATATATATATATATATTTGATTAAATCTTCTACTATAATTTGAAGACTGATAGCAATTAAAGGATAATTTAGTCCTCTTCAGCAGAAGTATTTTTCCCAGTAGTGGTGGAGAATTATACAAGGTGTGCGCTGGTGAAGATCAGAGTTCCAGAGGCTTTATGCACAGCTTTACTTTATGAATTCATTATTTCATTTCATTATCATATGTTGTTTGCATTCTGTACATTCCATTTGAATGGATTAAATGTATCAGTCCAGCCAAATGCAAATTCAAGATAATCTCTACGAAATCAATAAATGCCTCCACATTTAACCATTTAATCCTCAACACAAGTTATGTTCGTGGAGCAATTGATATTATGCTAACTGGCTAGTATTAGTTGTGATGACAATCGATAACAGTTAGCAATTGGGGTATAATTGGGGTCTAACGCCGTTACATAATCAGGTGCACGTTTCGCAGGTGACCATTATTATTTGCGGTGTAAGCGTGATCCAAACGGCGGTGGTATTCAATCTATTATATCTGCATTTCCGAATGCCCGCTCTGCACTAATTGCACATGAGGAAACAAAGATTATGCTACTATCCAACTCGTCACATCCAGAGATAATTTGGGGCAACATCGGGAAACTGATTAAAATTGGAAATTTATGAATAAAATATAGACTAGTAAGTTCTATTACTATAATAATAATGTATTTATTCAGCATTATTTTCACATCATATTAAAATATTTCACAATGAGAAAATCATTTAAATAATAGAAAGTAGAGTATATAAATTACATAATATAAAAGAACAACGTTATACATTGCCTTAACTAATATTACATAATAAACACCAATTTCAAGTACTAGAAGTAACAAAACTCAATTGTATTAAAATGATAATGAAATGTAGTACAGTTAAGTCGAGATAAACATTTTCAAAAGTCTTTTGAATAATTTCAATCCTACACAGTTTTTATCTGCTGGAAGTCCATTAAACTCAATAAAACCTTTTTACAAAATAGAGTTTAGCCTTTGTGTGGTGTAACATTTTCATGGGTAAAGTCTGCGTTGTATCTCGTTTTATAACTATGTACCTGGTGTCTCAAAAAATTAAAACAAAAGTGATCAACAAAAGTTCTAATCCATCGCTATAGGGCGTAATTGAATATGAAAAATGTTCAAATATACATTTTTCAAATTTTGCCTAATTAAGATGCATTTGAAATACCATATAGTACCAAATGCTTTTTCGTTTGTGAGAACCATCTTAGATTTCACCTTCAAGTGAATTTCATTTCGAATTTGATACACACGAATCGGAATGTCTCGTAAGTGAAAGAATTACTATGGTTATTAATTTGACTTAATATATAACTTTTTGTTTTTTCTTTCATGGTCACTATCTACTCGTTTTTTTCAATTATTTGCACTTCCGTGACGCAATTTCCAGGTGAGAGCAATAGTGATATTGAAATAATAATTGGAACCAATAGAACAAGGAAATACAATTTTGAGGAGTCAAAAAAATTTTCAATCCAGTTCAGTAAAACATATGAAATTTATATTTGAAAGGAAGATGCTCAAAATTTACAGAATTTTCAAGATATCTCGGAATAAGAAAGAGATATTGACATGCGGTTTTCGATATTATGTTGCCAGTTTTGTGTATTCTGTAATTAAAGATGCATGTTTCGATTCAATATTTTTCAAGGATAACTAAATTCAAAAAATGGATAAAAACACTCTCCAGCGTATTGGTTACTTACTACGTTGTTTCTTGATTGAAATTCCTAAATTGGTAGAAAAATGCTCGAAATTTTTTCGGGAAGCAGGGTATGAATGAAATCTCAATTGTTAAACTGTGGCATGCTCCAACCACACCATAAGATATCAAAGAGTGTAAAATGTTTTTTACAATAATTTACAAAGTAATTTCTTTAGTTTTTGAAATACGAACTCGCCAGAGGCGAAATGAAAGAAAACTTTACAAATCATAGTAAACAGAATTATCAAAGGAATCATCAATGGCATTCAAACGTCAACAGATGCTCATCTTGAAATGAAAGTTGACTGTTTCGCTGATTTTTTCGGGAAACTTTTCTTTCTCTAAATAATGAATTTTTTCCTTCCTCTATGTACACACTATATGATATATATTTGCTTCTAATGACAAATTTTTGCATATTAACATCATCTATATTTTCAATTCCGAGATTCGAGTATTTTGTTCAACTTCGACTCAATTGATTGGTAGATTTGTTCAACATCGGAATTGATACTAATCAGTGTTCAACGTCAGCTCGCGATGGACCATGTTGCCAGTTGACCTGAGGATAATTATTCGAGTTTGAATGTGGCGAAGTGTAAAGTTCTCTCTTTCGTAGGGAAAAAAAAAGGTTGAGTGTGTTTATAGAGAGAGTGGTTACGTTCGTGCTCGTTCTGATAGGGTGAGAGATCTTGGTATAGTCTACGATCAGAACAAAACTTTCCTACATTCCAAACATCACTCAAATCATTTCATCTGCATATCTCCAAATGTCATGTTATGTGGTTCTCCATAAAATATGATTCCATAAATATCAATTATGAAATTGATAATAATATTTTGGGAAGACTAAAACATTATTGACCTTGGCGTATACCTTCGATTCTCAACTAACCTTTGAGCCACATGTCAAAGCCACAGTAACCGCTGCCTGTAGAGTATATGGTTTCAATTTTCGCATTGGTAAGGAATTTAGCAATATATCAACTCTGAAAACATTGTATTTATTTATCTTTCCTAAGACCTAAACTTGAATACGAATGAACAATCTGAAATCCTGGTTATCAGTTACATATTGATCAACTGGAGTCTATACAACGAAAGTTCCTGAAACTTTTGAGCTTCAGAATAGATGGGATACATCCACTTAAAGGCATACAACATGAAACACTCATAAGTCGACATAATGCGGACACACTCAGTACGCGAAGAAAATGCCATGTAATAACGTTCTTACATAAAATAATTAATAATGAAGAGAAATGTCAGGAATTATTGCAAAAGATTAACTTTATTGTTCCAAGATTTTCTTCCAGAAGCGAATTCACTTACTTGCTTCCAGCAGCTAGAACGAATGTTCTAAAATTTTCTTCATTGCACACGTTATGTGAACAAAGTAATATTTTGGGAGCTGAGATGGATATTTTCAACTGTTCTGTTACTGATATTGAGGCAAGTTTCCTTGATATGCATAATATCTGCTAGGATAATCATTCATGTGTATTCACGTACATGGTTCATAGTCACTCATATACTTGTTCGTGTGTAGAAGTGTTAATATGTGAATGTGTTATAAGTTTGGTCAGCATTTAAGTTTTTCTATTCCTAAAATTATATTTGATTTTATCAGTTGTGATTCATATCACAAACTCTTTCTTTTAAAATTGAACTTCAAAATTTGAAAGTACAAAATTAAAGCTTTAAACTTTTGTATTACCAATTTTGTTTTTATTATCTGTTGTGTTTATTGTTTTGCAATTAGGACCTGTCCTACGTTAAATAAATAAATAAATGAATGAATCTGCCTCGGAATTATATGGATTCGTTATACGGAATGGAAAATATTTCAATACTTCCTTATTTGTAAGACTATTTAACGCCCTTATCTAGCATCCTATTTATACTTGCCATGAGCGTCATCTTGATACCATTCAGAGGACGTTTTTGAAATTCTTAGCTTGGAGGGGGGATAAAGTTTATCCACAGAGAGGACTCAACCATAATAAATTTATTGAATCTATTTAGCTTGATCTAATTGCACGGCAGGAGGGAAATTTTACCACTCAAATTTTTGTAATGGATGATTTTTTAAGCGTAGTGTTTTTTTTTGAATCGAATAAAACACTCCATTTGCATCATATCTTGAAAATTTCCATTGAAATTGATAACTTGGCTTTTGTCGTTAGCATTTCAAAGATAACTTCATGTATCATATTGTCCGCGGCTCCGTATCAAATGGTACATTCGGAAGGTCTAATTTTTCGTCACTTTTTCGAGCATTTCGGCTTGTATCCCACGAATTACGTGTGTTATGTTATACTGTAAGACTTCAATCGTGTTCGATTTGTCCACATACTCTAACGACTTCACATAACCCCACACGAAATAATCCAGTGGCGTCAAATTGCATGATCTTGGCGGCCACTTCACAGGGCCATTTCGAAAGATAAGCTGCTCACCAAATTCATCCTTCAACATGTCCATTGTTTCATGTTGCTTCATTCACATGTTTTCATTTCCTTCAACATATTCAATGTGTGGCATGTGGCACCGTCTTGATGAAACCACATGTCAACCAACTTCAACTCGGCCTACTGGGGCAAAAAAAAGATGCGTATCAAGGCTCGTATACCTATTGTTCGCCGTTGACGATAAAGTTTCTTTCACGGTCGTCTTTGAAGAAAAATGGACCGATGATGCCACCAGCCCATAAACCACACCAAACTGTCGTTTTTTGGGATGCATCTGTAATTCTTGTATGACATGTGGCTGTTCATCACTCCAGATGCGACAGTTTTGTCAATTTACATATCTGTTAAGCCAGAAATGAGCCTCATCGCTGAACACAATTTTTCGATAAAACAGCCGATTTTCATTAAGCTGTTCTAATGGCCATTCACCTAAAATTAGACGTTGTGGTAGGTCATTCGGCTTCAGTTCTTGCAGAAGCTGCATTTTATAGGCCTTCAAATCCAAATCAAGAAGTAAAATTTTCCATGTGGTTGAGTAACGTATGCCCAATTACTGAGAACGGCGACTAATTGACATTTCACGATCGTCATTAACTTATTACGCTACGGCTGCAATGTTCTCTCCAGTACGCACTGTACGCATGCGAGATAATGGTTTAATGTCCAACAAAGTAAACTTGATGCGAAATTTTGGTGATAACAGCACGAATTGTTGATTCACCAGGTCGCTTATGACGACCATAATATTGTCGTAACAAACGATACACATTTTTCACAGAGCACGATTTCTGATAGCAAATTTCAACAATTTGCAATCGTTGCTCGTTTGTATGTTTTTCCATGATGAAATGGGAGAGTATACTGAAAATTTTTACTTTGAAATATGACGTTTGGATGCCCTTACCAACCAGTGCCGCTAGTGCAAGCGTCGTGTTTCTAGGCAAAATTCTCGTACCGCAGAATTATTCCTCGTTGAGATTCCAAGGACAAATTCACTGAAAAATCCACAATTTGTTTTAAAGGATTTACATTCAATGCAGTTGCTAATAAATTTGAGATTAACTTTTACGCCATAGCTGTTATTATTGGAAGTTATGTGAACAAAGAAAATTGACTGAAATGAATTGAATTATATCGAGTTCTTTGTTATATTCTAATGAATTTTATTATTCAGTACTTTTTTAAATTTCCTCAGTTTTGATTGGATTCTTTTTTATACTTCTTTTCATTTCATTCACTCAGTTATTATTCAACATGAGGTGATTATTTCCTGTAATATGGTTTATACCTGTTGAGAATGAATAACCTATCATTATTTTCATTATTTTTGCTGAACACGTTCTTTCTTGGGTATTCTGAGATGAACAAAATTTTCAATAATTATTTTGATGATCCGATAATAGTCCATGTTTTTATTGTACATTGAAATTATGAAAATATCTTGATCAATTTAGAATTGATCAAGATATTTATATGAAAATGATATCATGTACAATATTGAAATTGTGTTGACGAAAATACATTTTTGTAGACTAACATACTTTTATTCAAAGCTTGAAATTTGTTTCTCCAATCATCTTCGAATTTTGATAAAATATTTGAATCACAACATTTAGAGGAAGTGAAATGTCTCGGGTATGTATAATGAGGTAGTGGATTGAAAACGGCTCTGGCTTATTCTATTTTATTTTATATACATCGTGTAACGTAGGGTAATGGATCCTGGGACATCCCCAGGATCAGTAACATTACAACAGTTACATTACAGTAACTCAGTCGAGATACCTTGTGAAGGGTATCGAGCCGGAGACATCTAAAATCTAACTATATCTATTTATTTACATTTCTTAGTTTACATAATATTATTAAACGATGACAAGGTGCTTGTTGTTCAAACAACGAATTGATATAATAAAAATTATTTTGTTGATTCGTGTGTGAACATTTATGAACATAGCATCTGGTCACGTTTAATAAATAAAGCTATTAATCATTTACCAATGTGGACGTGCGGATTTAGAGATATTCAAGACTCCAGTAATCTACTTAAAATTTGTAATAATCACTATTTTGAAGGGCAGTGCAGAAGAAAGACAGTTGAAGTTGACATATGTTTGTAGTAAGAACTTTACAGTAAGAGCTACAGTATGAGTGGTTGAAATTAATGAATATATATTAATTAAATATACATATGCCAATTCTTCATTATATGAGAAATATTTTCTTTCGAATATTTTATCAGTCGAAGAAATCATAATAATTGTGATACAAACTTCGCGATTTTTCGATAAATTTGTATAAATCTAGAAAACAGCAATTTCTTTACCGACAGTAGTAATCAGAAAGCCGGCCGTATAAAAGTCCTTTGGATGAGATACATGAACAATTTTTTGAATATTCACCGAAAAACAATAGGCCTAAACGTCGACACCCCTAAAAATGTCTGATTTTGCCCTCATGCGAAATTATGCTCTTACTTCCGGTTGTAATTTCAGACATCTATATATCTTATAAGATACTTGAAAAAAATTAACGTGAAAATGAAGTTTTCGATTAGAACAATTGAGTTTACAAGATCAATGCAATAGCGACATTGAGTCGACCACGATCGAAGGTATTTTTTGCGTAATTTGTTTTAATTGATCAAATAGAATAATTTTTTTAAGCGTTCCTGGTCGACACCTTTCATTTACCCGGATCCGACTGTCGACCTAGTTTAATGAAGCAGATCTTCTATAAGGATGCGTATAACAGCTTTATATTCTTCAATATTAACATATACTGCTAGTTAAATACATGGATAAATCTTTTTTCAAATGGATTCTACAACTATTAAATTAATAAAAACAATAGTCCACATCTTTGTCGACATTTCAAGTTTACTCATAAATAATTGATTGATAATAATTAGAAATAATTATTTTTATATATTCATCAGACACATAGATAATTCTTCTTTCAAACTAATTCTACAACCATAAAATCAATGAAAAAAAATAGTTGACACTTTTATTCTACCCAGAACCTGTCGACTGATTTTAAGTAATCAAATAACTTATGTTCATTGAATAAATATATTATCAATACTTTATATTTTATTTATACCCTTCTTTCTCACAGGAATTCTTGGATATAACAACAACTCATCTGATATGAGATGATACAGAAATCTGTTTTGAATACCCCGAAGACTATATATAACACGGAAGATAAATGCAAAGTATTGATTAGATATTTATTCAGTACATGAACATAAGGCACTTGTTTACTTAAAATCAGTCTACAACTTTTTCTGGGTAAAATAAAAGTGCCGACTAGTTTTTTCATTAATTCAATAGTTGTAGAATCAATTCAATAAAGAATTATCCATGCATCTAGCAATATATGTCAATCTCGAATATAAAGCTATTATATGTATCTGTATATGCGCTCTGATTCTTCAAATTAGATCGACAGTCGTCCCCTAATGAAAGGTATCGATCATTTTTTTAAAATAATGGAAGGGGTGTTAGTTTCAGGAGCGCTTGATTAAATTAATGTAATTGATCAATTAAGGAAAATTACGCAAAAAATACAATTGAATGGGGTCGACTCATGGTCAGGCATGAATTGAGCTTGTCGATATTTGTAAACTCAATTCTGCTTATCGAAAACTTTATTTTCACGTTAATTTTTTTCATGTATCTCATGTGTTAAAATAATATCTTGAGAAGCAAATGGAAGTGAGGTCATTATTTTGAGTGCGGTCAAAATTAGACATTTTCAGGGGTTTCAACCTTTAGTTCTATGGTTTCTAGGTCTATATTAAAAAAATTGTTCATGTATCTGATCTAAAGAACTTTTATACGGCCGGCTCCCGGACTATAAACAGTGTTTTCGATCTGAAATGAGTTAACATCAGGTAACTGCAGAAAGCTTTCAGAAAAATGTTCTAATGAAAATATTAAAGCATTTTACAAAATATTTTCGAATAAATCATTAAAACTAATCATTTTTGTGGATAATATCCGTTGAAATTACAAAGATAATAAGTGTCAATTATAAACGGAAAAATGGTTTTTTTTATTACACACACTAATCCACGGCTATAATATTCTTTATCGAATCAGTTACTAGGTCCATTAAAATATTGGTTGAAAACATTGATGAGTTATATGATACACCGGTTCACTAATTTACAGCAAATGAAACTTCACAAATGCATATTGATTTAAAATTGGACGTGGTTACACATAACACGAGTCAGAATATTGAGTTTGATTTTCAAAATAGTGAGAAGCAAATTGACTTCGTTAAATGATAATGCGATTCATAATCATTTTATTTCACATAATAATTTGGTGAATTATTTTTTGTAAATCACAGAATAATGAAAAATACCCCCAAACGAAAAACTCAAACGAATACCGGCCAGATTAGTGACACCTCAAAACAATTCCACAATAATCATTTACATCATTGAAGAAGACCTTCAGGTCACGAAATATGAGAAAACTATGTAAAGCAGATTCATACAGCTTGAATTATAAAACTGTGAGGTATCAATGAAAATAAAGAGTTTCAATTACCGAGAGACGCATTTCTGAAACCTCCCATATCAATACCGAGAGTTTTAATCAAATTATAGACACATTTCAAAGAAAACACTCAGGGAGGTGTTCAAACAACTCATGTCAACGAAAACAGTACCTATCACTTTCGAGGGCGAATATGGATTGCGATCCGAAAATTATCGAATTTATTTGATAATTTGAATAGAAATCCCATATAATTGTTTCATTCCTCAGTAAAAACATTGAAAATAATATATATTATATATATATATATATATATATATATATATATATATATATATATATATATATATATTAAAATTTTATGGGTTATAGGCAAGGAAGGAGGCCTCTATGAATGAATTTTATCCAATTTGTTTGCCTGGTCTATATTTCGACTGTGTTTACAGTCTTCATCAGGACTCTAGAACAGATGTTTATAACAGAAATCATGTTGACATTTAGTTTAACAACTTACGGCTAACTAGGAAATATAAGTATGACCAATACCATCAACAGGAAAAATGTGAAATTACAAAGTTTAAGTGATATGGTGGCACAGGAATCAAATATTAATGTTAAAATGTAAAAAGTTCTTCAAAATATATAAAATTATCTTAAGCATCAGAGATAGATGAACAGACGATTATATATATATATATATATATATATATATATATATATATATATATATATATATATATATATATTATTAAATGTATGCTGTTACTGCCTTTTGATTCAATTTTCATGATCCAGAGAACGTTATAGCAGAGCTGGCTATGTAAAATATGAACAATAGCATGTCTCCACTATCCTTCAAGGGATTAATATTAGGTTAAATTGAAATATGTGCCTACATTGAATGGAAACGAAAGACAGTTACTATTTCGTGCTACAAGGCACTCTTCAGTTGCGTCTCGTCCAACAAACGAAACGTATCGACTTCAATTCTCAAATATACTCTTTTGCATCAAAAGACAAAGATATAGTTCAAAGTCGTATGCACATATAATGCATCGACTACAATATCTCTCAATTCTACACCTAGCATTGAAAGTTTTACATCTCATTATCAATTCAGATACAATTTTTTACAACTCTAGTTTATGAACAATTTCTGCAAATTCAACACGTAATGCCATCTTGGTTGCAATAATAGAAATGTTTGGTTTCCCCATTTCCTAACGTTGCCATTGAGGAGCTACTAACAACATAATATATTAATATTAATACATCATGTAATGAAAATTAAACTAAATATATATATATATATATATATATATATATATATATATATATATATATATATATATATTTATATATAGTTTCAAGATTTACAAATCATTCAATACAAGTGAATATTGAGACTTTTAATCGAAATATCGAAATATTTCAAGGTCTCAGGTAGCTGTCTACACAAATGTTGTTAACGAGAACGAATCCATCACTTTCGAGAGTGAATATTAAGAGTGTTTCGCAAAGTTCATCGATCTTGTTGAATGATAATAGGATACAATTGTTTCATCATTATTATGAATCATCAGTCCATATTTCATCTATCAATCAAGAATCGATGACTTTCAAATCGTCCATAGGTCCTATACCAAATTGAGGAGAATATTCACGTGAGCTCCCTCTATCGGAGAAAATACGTATATAACTCTCCCTAGCGTTCAAGATTCCTACTCATGACAACAGTAGCAAGAGTATAAGACCTTGTAGACATTTCATTCGAACACTACAGAAAACTGTCCGCAATGTGTAAGAGTAGTCCTATCCCTATTATTATAATAGTCTCATTTGTGTAGACAGCTCCCTGAGAGTTATATTTGAAATATTTCGATATTTCGATTAAGAGTCTCAGTATTTACGGGTATTGAATGATTTGTGAATCTTCAAACTAACTATTGCTTTTGGCAGTGATCTGAAGCGATTAGGATGGGACTATTCTTACACATTCCGGACAGTTTTCCGTAGTGTTCGATGAAATGTCTACAAAGCCTTATACTCTCGCTACTGTTGTCATGACTAGGAATCTTGAACGCTAGGGAGAGTTCAAACGTCTTTTCTCCGATAGAGGGAGCTCACGTGAATATTTCACTGAAACAAATTCCCCTCAATTTGGTATATTATAGGCATTTTTGAAGTCATCGATTCTTGATTGATAGATTAAATATGATTCATAATAATGATGAAACATAACAAGATCGATGAATTTTTGACATAGGGTCGTTCTCACAACAAGATCGATGATTTGGATTTTCGATTGAAGTCTCGTCTCATATATTTATATATATATATATATATATATATATATATATATATATATATATATATATATATATATATATATATATATATATATATATATATATATATATATATATATATATATATTAATGAGATTGAATTCTCGCTTAACTCTTGGTGAAACATAATTGAATATTAAAATAAATTAAACTCTTGGCTTAATGTTTGACGATTTCAGTCTTGAAAATGAGCTAACGCTCGAAACATGTTGACTATACATATTGTTAAATAAATCGTGAAACATTAAGCCAAGAGTTTAATTTATTTTATATATATATATATATATATATATATATATATATATATATATATATATATATATATATATATATATATATATATATATATATATATATATATATATATATATATATATATTTACATATATATATATATATATATATATATATATATATATATATATATATATATATATATAGTCATAAAATCCACAAATCATTCATACTAGTAAATACTGACTATTAATCAAAATATCGAAATGTTTCAAAATGAAATTCTCAGTGAGCTGTTCATGGATCAATTCATGGATCTTGTTGAATAATAATAGGATACAATTGTTTCCTCATCATTATGAATCATCAGTCCATATTCAATCTATCAATCAAAAATAGATGACTTCCAAAACGCCCATGGGTCCTATACCAGAATGAGGAGAATAGTTCTCAGTGAAAATTCACTATCGGAGAAAAGACCTACAAACTCGCCATAGCGTTCTAGATTCCTACTCATGACAACAGTAATGCGAGTGTAACGCTTTGAATGAGATGTCTACAAAGCCAAATACAGTTTTAATTACGGAAAATACTATTATTTACTTTATTATTAGAAATCAGATTTCGAAAAAATCTTTCACCACAGGTATTCGACCTTTATGTGCGTTGGACAAAATTTTCTGTCTCTGTTCATATTCTGTTGTATAAAACTAAGAGAAACTAGTGTTCTTATTCATTTCTTGCAAACTTCAGAGATACTGTAAAGTGTGTATGAATGTGAATAAAGATTATTATTATTATTGTTATTATATATTCGTAGAATGGGCAAAAGTATGTTCTCCTATTAATTTTATTTTCCCTTTGATTTCATGTCGAAATTGAATTGGGACAGAGAACTCTGAAGGAAAAAATATCATCAAAACGAATTTAATCCGTTAAATTAAATAGTATCACAGAAAATTACAGACCAATTAGTATTTTACCATCTTTTTCTGAAACATTCGGATTTATGGTCAGTAAGCAATCATTGAAACTCTACATTGATCATTGATCACTCTACAGCACAGCATGGATATATCAGAGGTAGGTCAACAGTGAGCGATCTATCAATCCATTACAGAAATTTTAAATGCAATTGAAGATGGTGAAGTGATCATTGGCCTGTTCATTGATTTATCTAAAGCATTTGTCAGATTGATTAATTAATTAATATTGCAGAAAGTTTGGAGCTATGGAATAAGAGACACTACACTCAAGAAGTTGTAATCTTATTTATCATCCAGAAATCGAAACGAATTTTGAGGGATGTAGTGAAACAGGTATTCTCGAAGGCGCTATCAATAGACAATGGAGTACCTCAATGTTCAATTCTGGGTCCCATAGTTTTCATCATCTTTATAAATGAGGTAACTACCGGATTAAACAGAACAAATATCTCTGTTACGCATATTATACAAGTCTCGTAGTAAAAGGTGTTTGACAGATTCTACAGAGTCTGTGGATATCACCATTCAGCTCGCTTAGCATCGATTCAATATGAATCGATTACATATGAATGAGGACAAAACTACTGCAACCTTCTTCAAGACAACTCACTCCAATATTCCAACTGCTAAATTAATCAAAACGATGAATCACGTTATTGCAGCTCAGTAATCGTCAAAATTCCTTGGTATTAATATTGATGAATTTATGAAATGGGATGTACACATAGCACAACTCTGTAATTATTTGAATACTGCCTGCTTCTTTTGGAGATCATGAAGAAATATCTGAATTGGCCGGTGTTGAGGGTAGTTTATCAGGCAGTCTTCCAATAGAAATTTAGATGGGGTGGTATGTTCTTCAGTAATAGTAGTTCTATGAGAAATATAAAAGTTCTGCAAAAAAGAGCATTGCGTAACATTTTTGGAATGAAATCTGATGCTTCCTGCTGGGGCAAATTTCGGGAAAATTGTCTACTCACAGCAACAGCGATGAATATCCAAGAAAATCGGCTTTTTGTGTTAAAAAATCTGCAACTGTTCGAACAGAAAGCGGATAGTGGGTATAGCACAAGGACAAATTTTCAAGTATTTGAAGCATAGACTTACACATACAGAGAATGCACCTGAATACACTTGCATAAGACACTACAACCCCTTGCCGACGGTATTTAGGCTGCTAGTTACCAAGGAACCTCATAGTGTTTGTCGTGTACATGTAAGGACATGCACATCATTGTATTTATAATTATTGTATATACATATATTTAACACAAATTTCATTTTAGGTAGTTCATAGTATGTTTGTGTATTCTCTTATTTGAAATAAAGAAACTTGATTATTATACTGTTATTATTACGAAGTCTTGATAACACGTACCTTATTTGATGCCATCAAACGTGAACCTGTATGTTTGTGTAGCACATAGAAAAGACAGAGTGCAAATATTCTTCAGGTTTTACGGACTAACCTGTCTTGTTATAACATATTCTTCAGACAGAGCGTGAAAATATTGTGAATATAATTTTCTAGACGACATCCCAAATTAAAATAGTTACTAATATAAATTAATAAATAAGTAATGAGGCTTTTCTTCAATTGGATGAGTAGAACCACGTCCTTTGTGAATATTTTCACTTGCTCTCATTCAAGAGCTCCAGTGTTATTCTGTGAATGCAACATTGTGAAAGAGAATTGAAATTCAACCATTTCGGATTGATATTTGAAACAATTTCGCAACCGAATAAACTCGTTCACTGAGTTTCCTAGTCCAGCTCACAATGCAACCGATACTCTAAATGGATAGTATTAAAAAGATTATTTCAAAAATTGACGGTCACTATTCAACCTAACGTGCAGCCTCCTCTATATCCCGGAATTACTCTCCGTTCAGACATTCCGATGCAGTGTAATCTTATTACATATACGGGCTAGCGAGGGCGATTGGTCTGCTATTGGGCGAATACATGTTATTGCTCTATGCTATTGTTATATCTGGATATCAGAGTGCACTTCTGGATCTAAACCTGGCTTTGAATAGACAGTACAGGATAGGTTCATGCCATTCACACAATATTTCTGCAGCCATCTGTTTCGAATACAGGACCGGATTCGATTACGAATTTCACAGTAGTATTTTCAGATCACTCGAACATGGATATAGAACTTCATGAAAACCAATAACAAACAAAATCTGGTCATTTAATATGGATACAATATGAGTAATCTGCATACATTTTGTAGAGTAGGAAATATCAAATGTATTGTGGAAACTCTAAGAGGTTATATCGACCTCTTCCAGAGAGATGAAAATGCGAGCATGGTGACAGGTGTTCATACCTTAAATTGATAGAAATCAATGCGTCTAGATGGCGCTAATCGACTGAGTATACCTTAGCCACTTTTACTTGAAATTACATGAAAGCTTGGCTGGTTCTACTACTTTCACTTCCAGAACCAAATGATTACCTGATTTCTGAGAATTAGCAACTCGATCTGCTTTTTAACTTGCTGGAGACAAGTCATTCACGGTGCCGAGGCCAACCAAAACAGGCCATGAACCGGGTCGTCGTTACAGCGATGTTGCCAAATTCATGATGGTGGTCTCCTGGTCAGTTGTTTCCAGAGTTTCAAGCATTATTTCTACTCTTTTTGTAGATAACGACCAATGAAAAACTTATTGATTCTTATAACAAATTTATTGTTATAATAATAACAGAAAAATGTGAATTATAAGGCAGAAAATAACGATAAAGCCTCACTGCGTAAAAAATATTTCTATTAGTCAGTGGGAAATTATTACATAAGAAGTTGTCCAACAAAAGTTGTCAAAACAAAATTTTTGAAAAAAAAATCAAATTGGCTTTTTTGTTCAGTATTCAGAGTAATATTTCTAGCTAAGCATTCGATTCGGAAGTTTTAATCTTCTTCACCATGAGGAAACACCTCTGAAAACCATGGACAGCCAGGTGATTCAAATGTTTATGATATATATATATATATATATATATATATATATATATATATATATATATATATATATATATATATATATGAAATTGATTTATTGCCTGTTTAAGATATTTTAATAACTGGATTTATGAGTTACTATAGATATCAAATGTCAAACTTATTTTTTGAAAAAAAAAGCTTTTTTATATTTTCACTCATTGATTTTCATTATCAGGTAATATTTCTAGCTTAGCATTCGCTTCGGAAGTTTTAAGTCTTCTTCACCATGAGGAAAAACCTCTGATTCTAAAGTGTGATTCATATTTACATTTTTATATAATTACATATAGTTTATTATATACTTATCCAGAATATGTATATTGTTGGATAATGTAAAAAATAAAATAATTAAACCAAAAATAAACTTTTTCATATCAAAAAAAGCCTGTTATTGCTAAAAACTTTCAAATATATATATATATATATATATATATATATATATATATATATATATATATATATATATATATGTACATATAATTTCACATATATGCTGAAATATTTTAATTAGTTCATTTGTGTGAAAATGATAGTAAATCAGAAAGAATGAGTTTTGAGATATGATGTTTGGTAATTGTTGTGTATTCATTTTACGAGGTTTATTTGTAAGGTTTATCGAATCGTTGTAAATAGAATTGAGATGTTTACGTCTGCTCTTCATTTACTGTGTTTTCCAAATTTTTGAGAATTGTGCAACATTTCTAAAATTTCCTTATATTTTTCGTTTTTCTCAATATCCAGAATCTTTGTGTTGTAATCAAAATCGTGTTTTTCAGTTTTTTTATGTTTATGGAAGGCTATTGTTTTAGTTTTTGCATATTTATGTGCTTTAATTCTTTCTTAAGATTTAGCGATGTTTTACTTATATAGCATTTACTGCAGTTATTGCAGGGTATGTTGTAAACGGTATGAGCTTTTCTGAGTTATTGTTTCATTCTTCAACTTGATATAAATACGATTTTGTGCAAAATGAGCTAATACAAAATCATGAGGTTTCAATGTTTTCGCAGTGATTGTACTTAATTTTGGAATATATGGTATGTCAATATAATTATTATCGTTATAACTATCTGAAAGAGACAATAAATTAATTTTGAGTATATATATATATATATATATATATATATATATATATATATATATTTGAAGTCACAAGAAGATGTTTGGAGGTTGAAATCGTTGTCTCACTTCGATGGACGTGGTGCGACTGACGAGTTCCTTGCAGAAAGAAACATATTTGTCTCGCACTTCCATCAGGTGTGGCATCGATTTCAATATTTCTCTAACATTTATCCCTTGAAGGATGATGGAGACATCACATCGTACACGTTCACATATCTAGCTCCACTATAATATTCTCTTGATTAATTTCAATTTTTCAGATGAATGTTCTAGTGTTCATTTTCTTAAATATTTTATTCAGTGCCATAAGCACAAAAAACTTCATTTCCATAAAAATATCGCCAAATAGGCCCCTGAAATACGGAATAAACGCGAGCGTACTACTAACGCAACCTATTGACATTTGAAAACATCGTTCGATGATATTTGTCAAATAGACATTGCAGTTTAGTAGATACCTACGGGTATAGAAGGTATGTGAAATTTCGATGCTTGGTGTTCTGTAATCTGACAAAGGTGTTTTTTACTGATTTATATAGATGGAATTGTAGAGTATTCATTACTCTACGATCTTCCGCTTGAAGTCACAAGAAGATGTTTGGAGGTTGAAATCGTTGTCTCACTTCGATGGACGTGGTGCGACTGACGAGTTCCTTGCAGAACGAAACATATATGTCTCGCACCCCCATCAGGTGTGGCATCGATTTCAATATTTCTCTAACATTTATCTCTTGAAGGATGATGGAGACATCACATCGTACACGTTCACATATCTAGCTCTACTATAATATTCTCTTGATTAATTTCAATTTTTCAGATCAATGTTCTAGTGTTCATTTTCTTAAATATATATATATATATATATATATATATATATATATATATATATATATATATATATATATATATATATATATATATATATATATATGCATATATAATTCAACCACAATCTGTCTTCTCGAGCTAGCTCTTAATCAGTTTTTTTTAGATGAAAATTTTATAATAATAACGACTTCAACATGTCTGAATTTACATAGTTTTCCCTATATCGGCATAAAAAACCATGCCCAAATTATCTTCATTTCATTTTCGTGAATTTCGATGGCTCCAAGCAAAGAATTTATATTCTATTGAATTGATTTGTGATATTTAGTGCCATGTATTGAGGTAGTGAATGAAAATGTATTTGATATATTCGGACGAAAAAATATTCTACACTATAAGAGTATAAAAGAATATAAGATAATTTAAAATTGCTCGTCTCTTTCCTTTGAAAGAATTAATACACTATTCATTTTAGAGTCCATTTACCATTTGTTGCCTCAGTGTACTTACTGCACGAGAACATCAGTTTATTTATTCAGAAAGTCTCGTGTTTCCTCTACCTTTTATGTACTTTATTCATTGTCTCAGACGTTTACCGCTATACAAATTGCATGCTTATGAATTTGACATAGTAGAGTATGAACTAAGTGAACTTGCTGCAATGTCGTTTAAATGTGGAAACAAAGAGCATTATTTTATTCATGAAAATTAAGAACTGGGCTTACGTAGTTGCAACAGCGTAGTCTCTGGTGAATATTTCATTATCTCATCTGATTTCACTCAGTGAGTGACATTATCAAAGAGCTCTTTCAGGGATATTTATTCCAGTTATTATTTTTAGCTTGGCATGAAAAGTTCTATATATCTGAAGGGTGTTTTTTCTAGAGGTATAAAATTTTAAATTGCAATAAAACAACGATGAATCATTCGATTGACAAGAATTTTTTTGTATTCGAAAGATAATCTTGTTGCATAACATTTTGTATATGATTTCTGGCATATGACCTGCTTCGGATGTAGTCCAATATGGACGTCCAATTTTCGATGACTTTTTCCAACATTGGTGGCCGTATATCGGCAATAACACGGCGAATATTGCCTCTCAAATGGTCATGCGTTTGTGGCTTATCCGCATAGACCAATAACTTTACAAATCCCCATAGAAAGTAGTTTAGCGGTGTTAAATCACAAGATCTTTGAGGCCAATTCACAGGTCCAAAACGTGAAATTAGGCAGTCACCAAACGTGTCTTTCAATGAATCGATTGTGGCACGAGCTGTGTGACATGTTGCGCCGTCTTGTTGAAACTACAGCTCCTGGACATCATGTTATTCAATTCAGGAATGAAAAGGTAAGTATTTATGGCTCTATACCGATCACCATTGACTGTAACATTCTGGCCATCATCGTTTTTGAAGAAGTACGTACTAATGATTCCACCAGCCCATAAAGCACACGAAACAATCAGTTTTTCTGGATGTAACGGTGTTTTGACTTACCCTTGAGAATTATCTTTACTCAAAAAGCGGCAGTTTTGTTTGTTGACAGAAGTGCGCTTCATCGCTTAACAAAATTTGCTTATGAAAATCAGAAACAACGGCGATCTCGTTTTGGGCACATTAGACGAATCTACGCCTTGCTTGATAATCGTTTCGCTTCAATTATTGCACGAGCTGAATTTTGTAAGCACGCAAACCAAGATTTTTCCGCAAAATCTTCCATAAAGTGGATGGACACAGATCCAATTCCTGTGCTCGATGGCGGATGGACTCATTCGGGTCTTCCTCAATGCTACGCTCTACAGTAGCAATAGCTTCTTCTGTACTACGGCGTCTCTGGGAATGCGAGTTATCAATAAGAGTAAACGTGGTGCGAAAACGTTCCATAATTAATCGAACTAACTGTTCTGATGAACGATTTTGTCGACGATAAAATGGACGTAGTGCGCGATACGTATTCCGCACAAAACCATTATTTTCGAAATGAAATTGCACTATTTTCAAGCGTTGTTCAGGCGTGAGTCTATTCATGATGAATTTCCAAACCAAACTGAGAATAATTCACTTCTCAGCTATTAAATTGGTCGCCATCTTCAACAGTAATGCCAATTTAAAGTTCTATACCTCTAAGAAAAACACCAGTTATATATATATATATATATATATATATATATATATATATATATATATATATATATATATATTTCTTGAAATTGATTTATTGCCTGTTTGAGGTATTTATTTTGAAAGTTTTTAGCATTAACAGGCTTTTTTAATATGAAAAAGTTTATTTCTGTTGACGTTTCGTTGTTATATTACAACTTTGTCAAAACTAATGAATAATTGAATTTATGAGTTACTATGGATATCAAATGTCAAACTAAATTTTTTGAAAAATCAAATAAGTTTTTTTGTATATTCACTTATTGATTTTCATTAGTTTTGACAAAGTTGTAATATATATATATATATATATATATATATATATATATATATATATATATATATATATATATATATATATATATATATATATATATATATATATATATATATATATATATATATATATATATATATATATATATATATATATATATATATATATATATATATATATATATATATATAATATTTATTACAACTTTGTCAAAACTAATGAAAATCAATAAGTGAATATACAAAAAAACTAATTTGATTTTTCAAAAAATTAAGTTTGACATTTGATATATATATATATATATATATATATATATATATATATATATATATATATATATATAACGGTGTTTTTTTTAGAGGTATAGAACTTTAATTGGCATTACTGTTAAAAATGGCAACCAATTTAACAGCTGAGAAGTGATTTATTCTCAGTTTGGTTTGGAAATCCATCATGAATAGACTCACGCCTGAACAGCGCTGAAAATAGTTCAATTTTTTTTTTAAATAATTGTTCTGTGCGGAATACGTATCGCGCACTACTTCCATTTTATCGTCGACAATATCGTCCATCAGAGCAGTTAATTCGATTAACCATGGAACGTTTTCACACCACGTTTACTCTTATTGATAACTCGCATCCCCAGGGACGCCGTACGATGCGTACAGAAGAAGCACAGGAATTGGATCTGTGTTCATCCACTTTGTGGAAGATTTTGCGGAATGATCTTGGTTTGCGTGCTTACAAAATCTAACTCGTGCAAGAATTGAAGCCAAGCGATCATCAAGCAAGGCGTAGATTCGTTGAATGTGCCCAAAACGAGATCGCCGTTGTTCCCGATTTTCATAAGCGAATTTTGTTTAGCGATAAAGCGCCCTTCTGTCAACAAACAGAACTGCCGCATTTGGAGTAAAGATAACCCTCAAGTGTATGTCAAAACACCGTTACATCCAGAAAAACTGACTGTTTGGTGCGCTTTATGGGCTGGTGGAATCATTAGTCCATACTTGTTCAAAAACGATGATGACCAGCGTTACGGTCAATGGTGATCGGTATAGAGCCATGAATACTTACTTTTTCATTCCTGAATTGAACAACCATGATGTCCAGGAGCTGTGGTTTAAACAAGACGGTGCAACATGTCACACAGCGCGTGCCACAATCGATGCATTGAAAGACACGTTTGGTGACCGCCTAATTTCACGTTTTGGACCTGTGAATTGGCCTCGAAGATCTTGTGATTTAATACCGCCAGACTACTTTCTGTGAGGATTTGTGAAGTCATTGGTCTATGCGGATAAGCCAAAAACGCTTGACCATTTGAAAGACAATTTTCGCCGTGTTATTGCCGATATACGGCCACCAATGTTGGACAAAGTCATCGAAAATTGGACGTCCATATTGGACTACATCCGAGCCAGCCGTTGCGGTCATATGCCAGAAATCATATTTAAAATGTAATGCCACAAGATTACCTTTCGAATACAAAAAAATTTTTGTCAATCGAATGATTCATCGATGTTTTATTGAAATTCAAAATTCTATATTTCTGAAAAAAACACCCTTTAAATATATAGATCTTTTCATGCCAAGCTTAAAATAATAACTGGAATAAATATTCCTCAAAGAGCTTTTTGATAATGTCACTCACTGAGCGAAATCAGATGAGATAATGAAATATTCACCAGAGACTACGCTGTTGCAACTACGTAAGCCCAGTTCTTAATTTTCATGAATAAAATAATGCTCTTTGTTTCCACATTTAAACGACATTGCAGCAAGTTCACTTAGTTCATACTCCACTATGTCAAATTCATAAGCATGCAATTTGTATAGCGGTAAACGTCTGAGACAATGAATAAAGTACATAAAAGGTAGAGGAAACACGAGACTTTCTGAATAAATAAACTGATGTTCTCGTGCAGTAAGTACACTGAGGCAACAAATGGTAAATGGACTCTAAAATGAATAGTGTATTAATTCTTTCAAAGGAAAGAGACGAGCAATTTTAAATTATCTTATATTCTTTTATACTCTTATAGTGTAGAATATTTTTTATACATTTTCATTCACTACCTAAATACATAGCACTAAATATCACAAATTAATTCAATAGAATATAAATTCTTTGCTTGGAGCCATCGAAATTCACGAAAATAAAATGGGGATATTTTGGGGATGGTTTTTCATGCCGATATAGGCAAAACTTTGTGAATTCAGACATGTTGAAGTGGTTATTATTATTATAAAAGTGTCATCCATAAAAAAACTAATTAAGAGCTAGATGGAGAAGACAGATTGTGGTTGAATTATATATATATATATATATATATATATATATATATATATATATATATATATATATATATATATATATATATATATATATATATATATATTTAAGAAAATGAACACTAGAACATTGATCTGAAAAATTGAAATTAATCAAGAGAATATTATAGTAGAGCTAGATATGTGAACGTGTACGATGTGATGTCTCCATCATCCTTCAAGAGATAAATGTTAGAGAAATATTGAAATCGATGCCACACCTGAGTGCGAGACATATATGTTTCGTTCTGCAAGGAACTCGTCAGTCGCACCACGTCCATCGAAGTGAGACAACGATTTCAACCTCCAAACATCTTCTTGTGACTTCAAGCGGAAGATCGTAGAGTAATGAATACTCTACAATTCCATCTATATAAATCAGTAAAAAACACCTTTGTCAGATTACAGAACACCAAGCATCGAAATTTCACATACCTTCTATACCCGTAGGTATCTACTAAACTGCAATGTCTATTTGACAAATATCATCGAACGATGTTTTCAAATGTCAATAGGTTGCGTTAGTAGTACGCTCGCGTTTATTCCCGTATTTCAGGGGCCTATTTGGCGATATTTTTATGGAAATGAAGTTTTTTGTGCTTATGGCATTGAATAAAATAATCAAGAAAATGAACACTAGAACATTCATCTGAAAAATTGAAATTAATCAAGAGAATATTATAGTGGAGCTAGATATGTGAACGTGTACGATGTGATGTCTCCATCATCCTTCAAGGGATAAATGTTAGAGAAATATTGAAATCGATGCCACACCTGATGGAAGTGCGAGACAAATATGTTTCTTTCTGCAAGGAACTCGTCAGTCGCACCACGTCCATCGAAGTGAGACAACGATTTCAACCTCCAAACATCTTCTTGTGACTTCAAGCGGAAGATCGTAGAGTAAGGAATACTCTACAATTCCATCTATAGAAATCAGTAGAAAACACCTCTCTCGGATTACAGACACACCAAGCATCGAAATTTCACATATCTTCTATACCCGTAGGTATCTACTAAATTGCAATGTCTATTATTTGACAAATATCATCGAACGATGTTTTCAAATGTCAATAGGTTGCGTTAGTAGTACGCTCGCGTTTATTCCCGTATTTCAGGGGCCTATTTGGCGATATTTTTATGGAAATGAAGTTTTTTGTGCTTATGGCACTGAATGAAATATTTAAGAAAATGAACTTCGATGGACGTGGTGCGACTGACGAGTGGTATAATAAAACGGATATACCACAACAAGAATAATATGTCGGAAGACATTTTACATCAAATTCGTGTCAGTTCAAGAATCGCGACCTTCAGATGAATGTGGAGATACATAATCGGGCTTTGATCTTGATTGAAGCCATGTGTTACTTCGTATGTGGTAATTTATTAGTCAGGTTAGGAATAGAAGCGCCAAATCGTGAAATGAGTGACGCATTTATTCCAGAATGGGAAATGAATGAATGATCATCAGGAATTTCATTAGATTAGTTATCGCCACTATTCGTACGAGATCCAACATTACGGTTGCAGTTGCTTCTTCTGAAATAGCACCCATATTTTTAGAAGAATGCCGTACGGCTGATTCAGCATCAAAATTGGCGTTAAATCGTGATACTCGCACTATTGAAGAACAAACTTTGAATATTGCACAACACTCCGCAATGGCCAAAATCTCATCACCATCTAAAATCATCATCTGGGACGAAAGAACAAAAGCACATAAACGTGCATTGGAACTTCACATTGAACATTGAAAGATCTACGCAATGACTCGAGATGTTTTGGAGGCGCAATGATTTTACTGTCTGGAGATATTCGACCAAATACTAGCAGTAATTCCAAGATCAACTGCTGCAGATGAAATAAACGTTTGCCTCAAATCATCGAAACTTCCACTTACAACAAACATGAGGGTTACATTGCTGGAAGATACATCTGCTGAAGATTTCTCTGAACAACTACTCACTATCGTTAATGGTCGAGTACCTATCGGCGAATCGAGCGGACTGAATAACCTCAAAAATAATGAATGGTTGAGTGAGCGAGCAATTTTGGCGGCTAAGAATAGATATGCAGATGACCTAAACTTCATAATTCAGAATAAGATCATTGGTACAATGCATTCTTTCAAATCAATTGACTGTGTAACAACTAAAGATGAAGCCACCGACTATTCGATTGAAATTTTAAACTTCTTGGATGTGCTGGGCTCACTACCGCACAATTTACGACGCAAGATTGACTCCGTAGTAATGCTTCGAAAACCAAAACTGTGCAAAGAAATTTGTTTTGTGGTAAGGAAATTTATCAACAACAATATTGAACAATGTGATTTACGCGACGATACTCGAAGGAAAATTCGAAGTGAGGAAGTACTCATTCCTAGGATACCGATGATCCCAACCGACATGCCGTTTGCGTTTACATGACTTCAATTTCCGATCCGACTTGCATTCACCATGATTTTAAACAAATCACACATCCAATCCTTAAAAATCTGAATCTAGAATCTCTTAAAGGTCTGAATCTAGAATATCCATGTTTTTCCCATTGTCTATTACGAGTATATGTGGCATGTTCACGGGTCGGAAGACCATCTGCTCTATTTGTTCTTGCACCTGATTATAAAACCAAAAATGTCGTCTATCACAAGATGCTTCATAACAGAGTGGAACCCATGCACTAAAATACATGCCCAATAAAAAGTCATTAAAAAACTTGGTTTTTAATTTACATTATTCATCCAAATAAAAAATTGACCTTGATAAAATCAAAAGTCTGCTCATTTCTTGCGTCTAAGGTAGAACAAAGTTCGCCGCGTCAGCTAGTATAGCTATATTTTAGTAGACAGTATTTTTAGTGGTACTCTTTTCACTTTACCAAGCTTTCGCAATCTAGTTTATTTTCGCATCAGGTTTTTAAAATATATAAACAATCTTAACTAACATCTACATTGCTATATACACTCTTTCCTTACATCAGAATTTAGGTTACAATCATTAAACTAACGAACAGCAACAACATGAACACAATCTGCTAAATTGTTTATTTTCTTCGTCGTTGTTGTCGTTTTTCCTTTCCTGTTCCGTATCAAGCAAGTAGAAATAAATGTTATTCAAGTTTTGTTTGTCTCTTTTTCTATTTATAGTTTCCTCATTTTTTTTTGTTTCTATCATCTCATGTATAAGCCTCTTGTGGTAGCTATGTTCAGTGTTTACGATTTGTAATTTGCTGTATGGTCAAACATAGGTCTTTGTTGTATGTGATATGTTGTATGGTGGAGAGAAAAGAGTACCACTAAAAATACTGAGTCAATAAACCATTAAAATTATTATGAACATTATTACGTTTCATCTTTTCAGAATGCTCTTTCTTCCGTTCATCTGTCCATTTTACGTGAGGTTGACGATTTGACATTTGCTCAAATTTCACGAGTGCGATTTTATAGTGATATTTAGTGTGATCTTTGATATTTTTTATATCGATCTGCTGTAGATTCTTTTGGACCTCTTTTAGCCATTCTGTTACGCATTAACTATTCAAAATTATATTGAGTCTTTCGGAATTCTGGACTGTTTCATTCTATAGACATGTGCATAGAACTTTGCTCCTCGTTTTCTGACTTCTTCCGTTATCGTATTTGTCTTTCTGAGAAATTTTCGTTTTTGTTTTTCTATTTCTTTGATTCGTAAATGATCGTCAATAACCATTTCAGATGCCTAGATTGCTTCTGGAGGGATCGTTGTGTTATAATGCCTCAATTTGTGCCTCTCGAAATGCAGTTTCTGTTAAAGTGAGCCCATGTTTGTTTTTAGGCCCTTGGTAGAGCTTGGTAATTATCTGTTCATTAGCGATCCGGTTTAAACCTGAGGACTGTATAACTCCCCCGAGGTATTTAAAATGGCCGACTTGCAGAATTTCACCATGCTTTGTGATAAGAGAAGATTCATTTCCTGGTTTTCTTTCCATGTATTTGATTTTATTATAAGAAATTCGTAACCAGTCCTACCAATATTTGTGAAGTCCCTGTCTCCCTTTTTAATATTCCATAATTCACAGATTCCATGTGATTCACTTCAGTAATTCTCATTGTAGGTATATTTTTGTTTCTTTTTTGCTATGTATAAAACCAATACTGTCACTTCAAACAACTCCGATCTCAGATAGAAAGTGTATGAAGCATTTAGAGTAACGCTAAATCGGAACATAGGTAAATATTCATAGTAAAATTTTTTGTTGCTAGCATAAAGAAAAAATTTAACGTAGAACTAACGCAGAAATAGTTCACTCATATACGATTTTACGAATTTTACGATAACATTTTTGCCGGTTTTCTATTCAATGCAACTCATGAAAAATAACCTCTCATATCATGCAGAAATATTTATTCAGTCAATTGAGTACTTATGTAAAGTTTTTGCTTCTCGGTTTTCAAAACACATTTCACCCCCATACAATCATTATTAAGTATTATTCCCATGCGAAAGAAATACCGAAGTAAGGGTGAATGTTGGATTGAACTATAACTCATAACAGTAAACAGAATGTACGCGTGCGTGAATAGGCAACCCTACACGACAGGTTCACATTTGAATCCTGGACTAGCCGCAGTTTAGCGCGAATCGTCGTTTGGGGGTGAAACGGAAAGTCGGAAAATGATTTCGTGCGCTGAAAATTCGACGTCTTCTTGAAATTGAAAGTTTCCATTAGTACATTTGTGATCTACTCAAAAAACTTGTGGAGTTGGATTCTTGAAGTGAATAAAGTGCTGATATAATAATACTTGTTCACAAATTTGAGGGTAGATTTTCAAAATCAAGACTATATAGGAGAAGAAATTTTTCACTACATTTAGTGTGAGTAAAAATGCTGTTTATCTGTGTTATGGTTCTGTTTGGATTGATATAGGAGCTGAACGATTTCATATTTTGAGTCATAGAATCTGCAAAATGTTAATTTTGTATATTCTCAAATATGCCACATGTTACTTCTTCCGGACTTTATTTCGGGAAGATATGACAAGAAATTGAACGAACGTTAATTTTCACAAACTTTTAGTCATCAATTCTGAATTCTCATATTATGTATGAGAAAGTCGTTCTCATGAGTAATATTCTTCAACCTTCTACAAATCACTTCATAATAGCAGAATATCATATCGATACATGTTATTCATTTTCATGAGTAATATTCTTCAACCTTCTACAAATCACTTCATAATAGCAGAATATCATATCGATACATGTTATTCATTTCATCTTGTTCTCATATCATGAATGAGAAAGTCGTTCTCATGAGTAATATTCTTCAACCTTCTACAAATCACTTCATAATAGCAGAATATCATATCGATACATGTTATTCATTTCATCTTGTTCTCATATCATGAATGAGAAAGTCGTTCTCATGAGTAATATTCTTCAACCTTCTACAAATCACTTCATAATAGCAGAATATCATATCGATACATGTTATTCATTTCATCTTGTTCTCATATCATGAATGAGAAAGTCGTTCTCATGAGTAATATTCTTCAACCTTCTACAAATCACTTCATAATAGCAGAATATCATATCGATACATGTTATTCATTTCATCTTGTTCTCATATCATGAATGAGAAAGTCGTTCTCATGAGTAATATTCTTCAACCTTCTACAAATCACTTCATAATAGCAGAATATCATATCGATACATGTTATTCATTTCATCTTGTTCTCATATCATGAATGAGAAAGTCGTTCTCATGAGTAATATTCTTCAACCTTCTACAAATCACTTCATAATAGCAGAATATCATATCGATACATGTTATTCATTTCATCTTGTTCT
This sequence comes from Henosepilachna vigintioctopunctata, assembly GCA_030704895.1. Taxonomy (NCBI): domain Eukaryota; kingdom Metazoa; phylum Arthropoda; class Insecta; order Coleoptera; family Coccinellidae; genus Henosepilachna; species Henosepilachna vigintioctopunctata. Next base: position 652,116 of record JARQZJ010000045.1, read on the forward strand.
CATATCATGAATGAGAAAGTCGTTCTCATGAGTAATATTCTTCAACCTTCTACAAATCACTTCATAATAGCAGAATATCATATCGATACATGTTATTCATTTCATCTTGTTCTCATATCATGAATGAGAAAGTCGTTCTCATGAGTAATATTCTTCAACCTTCTACAAATCACTTCATAATAGCAGAATATCATATCGATACATGTTATTCATTTCATCTTGTTCTCATATCATGAATGAGAAAGTCGTTCTCATGAGTAATATTCTTCAACCTTCTACAAATCACTTCATAATAGCAGAATATCATATCGATACATGTTATTCATTTCATCTTGTTCTCATATCATGAATGAGAAAGTCGTTCTCATGAGTAATATTCTTCAACCTTCTACAAATCACTTCATAATAGCAGAATATCATATCGATACATGTTATTCATTTCATCTTGTTCTCATATCATGAATGAGAAAGTCGTTCTCATGAGTAATATTCTTCAACCTTCTACAAATCACTTCATAATAGCAGAATATCATATCGATACATGTTATTCATTTCATCTTGTTCTCATATCATGAATGAGAAAGTCGTTCTCATGAGTAATATTCTTCAACCTTCTACAAATCACTTCATAATAGCAGAATATCATATCGATACATGTTATTCATTTCATCTTGTTCTCATATCATGAATGAGAAAGTCGTTCTCATGAGTAATATTCTTCAACCTTCTACAAATCACTTCATAATAGCAGAATATCATATCGATACATGTTATTATTCATTTCATCTTGTTCTCATATCATGAATGAGAAAGTCATCTTGTTCATATCATGAATGAGTTCTAATATTCTTCAACCTTCTACAAATCACTTCATAATAGCAGAATATCATATCGATACATGTTATTCATTTCATCTTGTTCTCATATCATGAATGAGAAAGTCGTTCTCATGAGTAATATTCTTCAACCTTCTACAAATCACTTCATAATAGCAGAATATCATATCGATACATGTTATTCATTTCATCTTGTTCTCATATCATGAATGAGAAAGTCGTTCTCATGAGTAATATTCTTCAACCTTCTACAAATCACTTCATAATAGCAGAATATCATATCGATACATGTTATTCATTTCATCTTGTTCTCATATCATGAATGAGAAAGTCGTTCTCATGAGTAATATTCTTCAACCTTCTACAAATCACTTCATAATAGCAGAATATCATATCGATACATGTTATTCATTTCATCTTGTTCTCATATTATGAATGAGAAAGTCGTTCTCATGAGTAATATTCTTCAACCTTCTACAAATCACTTCATAATAGCAGAATATCATATCGATACATGTTATTCATTTCATTCTACAAATCAATTCATAATAGCAGAATATCATATCGATACATGTTATTCATTTCATCTTGTAGAAATAATCATAATTATAATAGTTCATTATGTACAATGCCATCAAACATACTTGTCCAGCTTAATCAACAATTTTGAGACGAAAACTGGACAATCTTCAAACATGTCAGCGAACGTTAATTTTCACAAACTTTTAGTCATCAATTCTGAATTCTCATATTATGTATGAGAAAGTCGTTCTCATGAGTAATATTCTTCAACCTTCTACAAATCACTTCACAATAGCAGAATATCATATCGATACATGTTATTCATTTCATCTTGTAGAAATAATCATAATTATAATAGTTCATTATGTACAATATGAGGTGGCAATATCATCAAATATATTTGTCTAACTTAATCAACAATTTTGAAAGTGAAAACTGGACTTTCTTCAAACATGTCATTTTTGATGGAGTTTACGAAAAAACTCCACTGAAAATTCACTCAAGAAAATTTTGTTTTAATGCACATTTTCTTGTATTAGATATATCGCTTTCATTATACTATACTGAAATCAGATACTTTCAAGCTGGATTCGTGTCTAGGTAGATTTTTATTTTATTTTTTTTTTTTACATACAAGGGTTCACTGAACAGATAGTTTGAAATGGTCCTATAATAGAGCAGCACATATTACAAATGTTAGTTACCTATAAACTTAGTTTCTGTAAACTATGTATCTAATATTTATATATTATAACTAGAAATTTTCAATACATCTCATCGAAATGAAGTGTTCGATGCACTGAGTTGAATCTTCTCATTTACAAGGAAAATACCTACTTAATTTTACGAAAAAAAAATAGATGAATACACCATGAAAAAAAACTCTATAACTGATAATTAAATTTAAACTCCAACTCTAACTCTATAACTGATAATTCAAATTAAATTAACTGATAATTATTCTTTTATCGACCTTTGAATAATCTCTTTTTCAAATGTATCTTAAAAGTTATGAAATTCGGAGATGAAATATCCAAGTTGGTCTTTATACTTATCAAGTTTAGCCTATTGAAATGGATGGGTGAATTCAACATATAATTTGTTTTGCTCTGCCCAAGAACCAGTATTGTACGATTTCTTACCACATGTGGAGAACAATTAAAGTTTATAAGGATCAATCATGCAGCGGAATCTATTAAGGCATTAAGTAGCTTGTAGAAGAAACATCTATCGAAGTACTCACGTCTCAAACTCAAACATTCCAACGTATAAAATCTCATAATACTATGAGTACCTGTTGAAACGGAAATTAAGAACATTAATGAACTTCCGTTGAACATTTTCCAATCTATTAGTGTATATATCATAATTTGGATTCAGAAGAGCGATGCGTACTCCAACATGGATCTCACAATAGAATTATACAACGAAATAACGGACTCAATTCGACCAAAAGGCCTAGTAATTCGTAAAATGAAACCAAATTTCTGAGAGTCTGTTGGACGATTCCTTCAATATGCAATTCAATGGTTGGTTTCTCATCAACCTCAACACCCAAATCAATCACTGAACTGACTTCAGTCAAACATTGACCTGACAATGTCAAAATGGAAAAATTTTCACTTCTGGAGAAAAGAATATGATAGTATTTGTTCAAGTTTAGCTGCAACTTATTGAGGTTGCAGTAACCAGAGAATGCATCAAAGGTTGGAAATTAATTAGATTATAGTTATTGCGTATAAAAATGTCCAATTGCTACCTCTATTAGAATATCTACGAGATTCACCTGAAGCAAAAACATTTTCGAAAAACATATGAGACGTCAATCACGAACATAAAAAATATGGTGATACTGAGTTCGTTTGTAATTTCCAGAATTATCATTCCATTTATATGCAAATTCTCATTCCAGACGTTGAGTTAATTCCCCTCATAAAGTCATAATCTCAAAGGAACATTTAATGTATTAAAGGAACCACAATATCGGAAAATTAATGTTGAAGGAGTAAGTCAATAGTGTTGGAAACTTTTCTCAAGTCTCATGTTATTCGGTGCTGTTCAACTATTCATTCTGAACATTCATTCTCTCATTTAAATCTCGAAAAACCGCACAAGAATAAAATTAACCAGGGTTGTGTTTGAGTAGTGCTTCGCCGAAATGGTCCCTTTGATATTCGAAAAAATCATAATATGAAAAGTAAACCCTTAGAAAATAACTGCAAAAAATGTGCAATTTGGTGCAAATTATTCACAGTGATTTTTGTTACATTTCGTACTACAATTTACTCTTCGTTGATTAGGTTACTACTCATAAGTTGAGTGATACGGACGTAGTGAGTGTATAAATTGATGAATGAAGAGTTTTCAGACGTTTATTGGTCGGGATGATTATTGAAAAAAAACTAATCCAATAATTTGACCTTCAATGTTAGGCAGACTATTGAATTCAAATTCGTCATCTGTACTAAATTGGTTGTTATCTTCCACACAAATGAAAAACCCCACCTTCTTCTTGAAAAAGCAATTTAGATTTAGCGCAAAATATATTTCAATATTGATATTTGAACGATATCGAAGTATACTATAACTTCTTTTCGATAATTTTTTGACAAATCATTCAAAAGAACATTATAGCAGAAATGGCTTGATCTTAGTCTCAGAATATTAATTGATTAAGACGTGTGAAACTTTCAATGTTAAATGTATTCATGTGCTTCTTGATTGTTCATTGATTCCTAAGATTTTAAATCAGTACTTACTTTTTATTTCTGTCTTACAATCAAAAGGAGGGTATATGAGTACTGAAATCGTTGTCTTTCATTTATTGGAGGTAGCGTGACTGATGAGTACCTAGCAGTACGAAACATTACGCTCACGTCTTAAGCTTCCAATGAATATAGGGAACGATTTTAATATTCTCTATCATTTATTCCTAGAATTATAATGGAGACATCGCATTGTTCATATTTCACATAGCCAGCTCTGCTATATTGTTCTTGTGAATAATTTGTCGAAAATAATCGAATATCTACAAGTGCGATAATAAAGCAGGAGAACTGCAGTTCCTTTTTTGTAGTGACTCTCCTCACTACATACTCAGTATAAAACAAAGTCGGGTTTCTCTGTCCCTATATCCCTATGTATGCTTAAATCCTCAAAACTACGCAACGGATTTTGATGCGGTTTTTTTGATAGATAGAGTGATTGAAGAGGAAGGTTTATAGATATAACATCTTTTAAAAAGTGGAGAAATACTGTTATTTTTGAGGTTTCTAATGTGTTGTGGTGAATAATTACATTTTTTCAGCTTACAGTGCAAACACAGGCTGAACCCTACGAGATTTATCAAAATAATGGAAAAAAATGAATGAAAACTCCGCTGTGGTATATGTCTATCTCTTATGGATATCCCACAATATAATTTTTTGTCATTTACTTTTTACGACAAATAATGGCTAATTTTCGAAGCAATTTTAACAAATACAGCATTAATCCTTATGCAATTGAATACCTTAAATACATTGTTGATTTAACATAAATTTATATGGCCCTTTACAGCCATATAGATTTAAATGAATATTTTCCAAGATATTACAGATTTACAGAAAAAGTGACTTTGTTTTATACTATGTACTGATATATATATATATATATATATATATATATATATATATATATATATATATATATATATATATATATATATATATATATATATATATATATATATATATATATATATATATATATATATATATATATATATATATATCCACTTAAGTGCTGTGTTCTGCCAAGAAAACTGTATGAAGCTTGTACACTGTCGTTCTAAAATCGAATTAGAATTTTTCAAAGCAGTTTTGAACGCATACCAATATTTAAAATTTTACATGACATATCATTTCTGCCTTCAATTTAATGCTAATTCAAAACTTGTTTGTGAGTGAATGCTTGTTTGTGTTTGTATTTTAAATTTTGAGAAGCAACTATTCTAGAGATGTCAAGTTGTTCAAATTTAGTGTTTTATCTGTCAATTCAATAGTACCTACTTCATTATGCAGAAGGAAAGTTTCATAGGAAGTCTGACAGAGAAACGTTGCAGTTCTTTCCTGAGGAACTCTTCTTTTGAGCTGAATTCAGTATTTTCGGTTTTTTTCAACTTCAGGAAGTTTATTTTGAATGGAACCAAACAGTTTCGAATATGCAACAGCTTCCTTAGCAGTGGCATCATTTAAAATGATGCCCTGAATTCCTACAAATTTATGGATGATATCTGTGAAAATGCTCATTATTTCATATCAATATTCAATAGACTCAACTCCATAGAGGATAACCAGAACTATTGGGAGAAGAGTTTAAAAGTTTCAGATCAATACGTGAAAATTACCGAAGAAGTAACAGAAACTGCATCTTGATTCTATTCTAATCGAATTGATTTTTGGGTGGGAAAGGTAATATATTCCCTTTATAATGAAAGTTTATATATTGAAAATTATTTCCGATTTAATTTTCAATATTAGCAAGAACCAAAGAGGAATATAAATTTCTCTATTAGCATAAACCGTACATTATATATAACCAAACGAAAATATCTGAGAAATGAAAAATGAAAGTAATGAGAAATTGAGTAATGAAAAAGCTCAATCCATAGTGATGAAATTTCATTTTGAGAACTTTTACTTTCGAGTAAATATAAACTGTTTGATACTTCTTGCTTCCTGAAATATAATTCATTACTGACACCTAAAACCACCAGAAAAATGAGTTTTTGAGAAGATATTTTTATAAATATTTGAAGATATTTTCAAATTTATAGATCAAATTTGAAGTCAATCATTCCTTTTAATTCCAAATTGGTCCGAGCATGCTTATTGTTGTTGAGCTTCACAAATTCGGTCTCAATTCAATTTGTCAGTTTGTTCAAGAAATATTCGTTCATTTTGTTCAGACAAAATTATGGCTACAATCAGAGAGAATTTCTTAGATTGATGATTTCTTCTTACATGAGCTGAATCTATATGAATATTCAAAATTTTATCGGATGTTACTATTTGATAATAGAAAAGTGAAACTTTCCTATGTGATCGAGAGAAAACATCGTGTTTATATATATATATATATATATATATATATATATATATATATATATATATATATATATATATATATATATATATATATATATATATATATATATATATATATATATATATATCAGAATACATAGTAACCTCAGAGTCTCAGTTTTTTTTTTTGCAGTTGCAATTCTTAATGGATAGAGATTACGAATGGATTTCGTTTTCTCTCATTTTAGAATATGTTAAGAGGAATTCGGGATATTTTGATATATTGGTATACCTTCTTGTTCTATATACAACTGGATATAGTCACGTTTTGGAAACTGACTTTAAGGTATACTTTCAAGGTTTCACAGAAAAAGGGAATATCAAATAGGTACCGGTTTTCAAGAGCTCATTTTACAGTCTTTTCTCAATTTAATTCTATTTATGGCCTCTCATGACTTCCTTAGGAATAATGCCATATTTCAAGTTTTTGAATGCCAAATTTAATATACTTTACCATACTTATCCATATACTTGAATAAAATTACGATATTTTTTAAGTTTATAAAATTTCTGATATAGTTCAAGAAGCAGCTAGCCATAATATTCTGAAATTATTTTATCGTTGCGAGACTTTCAAACTGCTTTTTTGAAACTGTATTTTTATTCGTTATTATTAAACTGAAAAAAAATGTTGGCAACTCTATTTTGCCTTGTGTATTGTTCATTCTTGCTCTTGAGGTTTCAGTTTCATCTTAGATCATACAGAGCCCCTACTTGTTGCTCTGTCGACAAGAAGATTATTACATTTCGAAATGTCCAAAACATTCTTCTAAAAATACTTTGCTGAACTGTTATAACCTACTTTAGCTATCTAGATATAGATTTGTATACCTTCGATATACCTTTATATGTCTTCGATCTCACACACACAAGATGTATACCTGCGATTAACCTCTGGTTCAAAACCTAAGTGACTACTAAGCGAGAACTGAAAGTTGATGAATTGTACCACACCACAGTTAGCTACAGTGAAGATGGGGTGAGTTAATTAAGTAAGAAAAATTTAGTGCCAGGCGTCAGAGGTTTGAAAGTTCTCGGTACAATTCAATTGGTTTTCTGGAGGATCAAACAACAACTCCACCAGATCTAACAGTTCTTAAGCTTAGTTCCCCTTAACAGTAACTAATATCCACTCGATTCAATAAATGATGATATGATTATGTATAGATATATATTAAATATAAAAGAAAATTGATAAATTGAAATACTTAAAAGAGAAATCGGAACAAATAAAAGATAAATTAATTCTCTCTTAGCTAAGAGGACTTAATCGTCACAATGAGAGAAATGTATATCATGAATGTTTGAATAAAAAGGAATATTTAGCATGTAAATTGAACAGTTATTAAAAAAGTGAGCTCAAGGTTGATAAAATAAATATATAAACAAATATCACAATGTCTTTTCAAACAATGTACTGGAATACTCGCACCACACCAAGGGTACTCAAACTTCCAAGTTTAGGCTCAAAGATCTTCCACCAAACCTTCTCCAAATGGCAATTCTCAATAATTCCAGTACTCAAAAACAAAACGGAAAAATCCAAAAGGAAACGTAAAAATGAAAACGAAAAACGGAAAACGTAATACGATAAAACGCAAAGATGTAGTGTGCGGTTTACTGTGTATCAAGAACACGTGCTTTAATCTCCTGAAGGGTAATTCTTCTGGTCACAAATTCCAAATAACTAACAATACCAGAAGAATTTAACGATCATCAAATAATCCCAAATACTGGTGACTTCTTCTTTTCTTCAAAACAAAATTCCATAAAAGAAAAAGTATATAATTGATGTACGTCTCAACACGTCTCCTATCATGATAATAATTAATATCTGATAACTTTCCAAAAAAAATACCCGCCAACTTCTTTTCCAGTTTCAGGTTAACTTTCCAATCATCTTACAAAGAACACAACATGACAATCAGACCTACTTAACATTAGGACGAAAGCGTACCAACCTAACCTCACAAAACTGAACTCTGACGAAAAGATATGACACTTAACAAAATTATAATGTTATACAGTGTGGACGGTTTGCCAATTAGATAGTTATGAAGTGTGATCAGAAGGAGAAACTAATTTTAGAATACTAACTAAAGTTCTCATGGTTTTCAAGTGATAAAATATTTTGTTGGTGGTACTAGGTTTGCTCACCCTGTATACAAATGCAATATTACTCCTGTGAATATCTACCATGAACCATATATTCTCAATATATTGCAAGTGCTGCTAGGCTACATCCTATCACGTTTGCAACCTGTTAAGCATAGGTGAATGGAAAGAAGGGTAGAGTAGAAAGAAAGGGGCCGGAGGCCACATAAACTTCTATCAATCATGCGAATTTTCTCCATTATTCCTCACAATATAATATTCAACATTTATATGATATGGAAGAATATATGATATATATTATACTATACATTCTATATTACATAATATTCTATTATAAATAATACTTATAATAAATTATAGATCATGATTACGTATGGTACTAATCGAAATATGAAAACTTCTCCATAAAAAGGCAGATTCTTTGCATGAGATCAGCGGACACCTCTTAAGATCGATCCTGAAATAACTTCCATTTTTGAAGCAGATAAATATAGAAATTGAACGAGAAACATGAAACCAACGTTTAGTTTTATTGTCGCCGCTTACTCGGTTTGAAATTCATTCAAAATTGATTATGCCATCTCGTTTAACTGTAATTCGTCATCCTCGCGCGAATAAACGTCAAGCAGTCATTCACAAGAGGCAACAATCAAAAATAGGGAAACCGGACCTGCGCAACAAAATTCCGTAGTCAAATTCCTTCCCGTCCTTGCGCTTCGATGGTTTTCAGCTACTATTTAATCCTTCAGAAGCGTTAAATCGGATACGTTTTTGTAGCTCTCGAAAGCAGAAATGCTGTCAGCCGCTGATAAAATTTTCATTCATTTGAGAATGTAAAAAGTCTTTCGGCTTACGTGCTGACGACGAAAAATTTCAATCCCCTGATCTCATTACGTTTTTCGCAAAGCTCGCTTGAAAATACTCATTTTATGCGGAAATGAAAATCAGTGAGCTGATCTTAAGGAAAAACTGATTGAACTAATTTGAATACTTGACAATTGCTTATCGCTTCCAACAGTTATTAGCACTGGATCATAGAACTGATTGAATATAATCTTCATCTTAAATATTTCGATTTGAATGTTGATATTGGATATTGAATGACGAAAAAGCAGTTATTCCGTTCAATGAGAATTCGCGTGAAATTATTCCAATATTTTATACACCAGCAAAAGTGTCTAATGCACGGAACAAAATACGAAAGAAAAGAAAATTACGGTGTTTTATGTGTTTAATGTACCTTAAGACTTTTTGAATTCTCTGTGAAATATAACTTCGATTCAGCTGGTAACACTTCAGAGTCGCCATCCTCTCTTTTCTGAAATATGATGTTCTCCAAGTAGATCCACAAAGCTTAATTTGTGACCAATAACAACGTCTGAACCACAGACTGACACAACATTGTCTTCGTTAGAATTTCTTGGTGATGATAATAATAATAATTACTATAACTTTTATTCAAATATTCGCATGAATGGAATACAAGGAGAGATAGGACGCCGTAGCAAAGATTGTGGATCAAGAATTAGCATCACAATTACATTTTCTACAAAAGGAGAAAGTTCGCAGGCTTTCCTAGTCCTGCGAACCACTGAATTGAGAAGAATGTCGAAAAATGCGGATAACTTGAGTGCGAGTGCTGAGACAAATGAATGTAGTCAGGACTGTTCAAATTATCTTGGGGTCCACTGTTATAATCGCAAGACACCTCCTGAATAATATCAGAGAACTGAGGCTCGGCGAATATCTCTATAAGGAATTGAAAAAAGAAATTGAATTGAAATCGGTGATGCTTGCCACAGCATGTACTGTCAGGAAGTTTTTAAGCCATAACGGAAATCCACGCCATGAAGGTCGCCGCCACGGACCTGATAATTTGGAAAGGGTCCCCACAGAGCTTAATCCCTTTGATATATAATGTCTGACATAGGTTGAAGTTCTTCTGTGACGGAGTGTGAAAGCCGTAAGGCTTGAAATCGGGGAAAAATTTTGAGTTCTTCATTCTCAACAGGTATAACACCCTATTACAGAAAATAATAACATAGTGTTGATTAGTTACTAAATAACTTGGACAAACTCCTAACAACTCCTCGACTCGAGAATTCATTATGATTGACTCCTATCTGTGGATAAACTTTGTCTTCTCTGCAAACTAAGAATTTCATGAACTCTCTCTGAATAGCCTCAAGATGGTATTGATGGCAAGGATGCCAGATTGTCGAGCTTGCTACGGATTGGAGCAGGGGATCTCAACCTTTCAGTAACCACGTACCACTTGAAATTTTCAGAGATTTTTACGTATCACCTTATATTTATATATATTTTTGTTTTTATTCATATATTTATATATAATATATAATTATACAGTAGAAACAATCTTGAACTAGTTCATTGAAACACATTTAAACTTCCATTTAGATCCTAATGAGCTCCATGGTGTTCTTTGTTCTTGACCAAATTTTCTATATCTGGGTCGATTGTACTCATATTTATTTTTGATATACAGCAGTTCTAGAATGCCCCATTCACACAAGTACGAGGTTAAAAAAGGAAGTAAAAAGATTTTTGCTTGCTTGAACACTGATGGATATTTAGTTTTCGTCCACACCCAAAAGTTTATTGAAGATTTTTCTTTGAACGCATCTTTCAATGAGCTGTTACTCATACGGTCGATGAAACACTCTTTTGAGTGACTAGGAAATTTCCATGAAAATGGATTTCTAATCCACACATATTTAGAAAAATCTTGATTAAAATATTTATAAAAACTAGTTTGAAGGGCGTCCACATGACTAGTGATATGATCAATCACTTCTGGCTTCAGAGAAATATCATTTTCTTCCAAAAATGATGCAAGGGTAGGCAATGCAGAGGATTCCTTGTCCTGTGCTTGAGAGCGAAACAGAGCCAACTCTTTCTCGAAGAATGATATTTTATCGTTGGTAGTAAACACTGTTGTACTTGGCCCTTGAAGTCCCATGTTTAAGATATTATGCCTATCAAAAATATCAGCCCAATACGCCAATCGTGACAGCCATTCTTCATCATTGAATAAGTGTTTCATGTCATGATTATGTTCACTTAAAAACCTAAGGAGTTCTGACCTCAGTTCAAATAGACGAGTTACGATCTTGCTTCGTGACAACCAAGTCTTCCCTCAAAAGGTGCGCCACCTGGAGCGACAGGTAAAGCTCATCCATCTGGTTGCATTCAGTCTAATCTGCTCACCGAATGGTTTAGCCTTTTCATTGAAAAAACAAACCCAACCCAGGCTATCTATGGTGCTCAACCTTGATGGACTTTACAGTCACACTCATAATTTAGAAGTAAGAAGTAATAGAGCTGGCTCGACAAAATCATGTCACTATAATTAGTCTCCCACCCCATACGACACATAAACTATAGCCTTTGGATAAGACTAATAATTTAGGAGTCATTATAGCGAAGAGATTCGCAAATGTTTCATTCATTCTGAACGAATACTTAAGCTTTATAATGTTGCTGAACCTTTTGCATGTCTCAAGTGCTCCACGGAGATAATTTCAGCAAATGGTTTTCTTGGTACAGGGATTTATCCCTTGAATCCTCACGTTTATAGTGACTTTGATTCTATAGCGGAAGCAACAAATAATAATCAGTTATGTGCAGACAATCATGACTCGAATGCTCTGGGTACCCAAAATAACCCAGGAACGAGTAGAGCTGTACAACAGACACCGACTGCTTCGATTCTACCAGAAGGCATTCTGTCCATTCCCGGGGCTAAAATTCGGATTTCTACTCGTAAAAGAAGAGCTACAAAAGCAAAACTGATCGCATCATCATTTTACAAATATCAGTTAACCGAACCTTTATGCTTAGCTGATACTCGTGGTTAAGACCGTAGACGTAGTCGAGGGCGCGGACGTGGCCTTGGACGAGTCAAGGTAGAGTAGAAAGCAACGACAAGGCTAATATACGGCAGAGAGTTGATTCCTTCAGCAGTAGCTCTGAAACTGGTCCAGAATATGATGAGCAAGTCAATTCAGATACACTGGACAGTTCAGATACAAGCTGCATATTCAAGCTTTAATAAAATTTCAATATCTGTTTGATAGTGTTGGCGTTTACTTGATGTAAATCCATTATAATTGAAAATAAACTAAAACTCAAACACTTGAACTTATGATTTACACTTTATTGACTACATAGCATGACGCATAGTTTCGTCGTTACAAACGACTTCTTCAGATGCTAACAGAATAATCATGCGGGTAACGACGAAACGCGTCATGCTTTGTAGTCAATAAAGTGTAAATCTAAGTACGAGTGTTTGAATTTAAGTTTATATTTAATCTCTAATATGGCTCCCAAGGTGCCCTCACTTTGTGCTACATTGCCATTTTTCCATGCTTGTGGAATACATTTTTTTCTGTTTGTATTTTCTTCATTTATTCTTCAGAAAGGTATGTATAGGACAATATGTGAGGAACACTGTATCTTCATTTATAACTGTTCAGTTTTTTGCATAAGGCCTCAAGAACAAAGCAGAGAGTCATAATATCACCTTTTCCTCTATCCTATACTTTCATTTGAGTCTACAGGAAAAAAAATATTATTATGATTCATATCAACTTAACTATGATTTAGACAATAAAACTCATGATTCTTATTTTTTGCGCTGATTGTTTTCGGGTAGTTCACGTTGTGAGAACTGCTCGAACAGTGGCGAAGCGTCCATGTAACCACTGTTACCATTGGTAACAGTAAAAATGAGAAGATTTATTTTATGATTATTATGAAATATTTTACTTATTTTTTTATCAACAACTATATGTAATTTTGTAAATAGCCAATTAACCGCATGAAAATAATACTATGACGGTCTATACTGTATACCGTTGACTCGATTGCATGTTACCACTTTCGTTAGTGGAAACGCGTTATCTTGGTCCGCTCCGATCAGGAGCCGTCTCGACTCCTGGTCGTGTGCTTGAAGTTCTACAGCGCGAAAGTGCGGGAGGGCGAGATATTATGTATGCTTGTTACCATTTTTTGTTTTGGTTACTGTGATTGGTGATGTTGATGTTAGAATTCGTTAGTTTGCGTGCAATTAAAAAAGGACGAGTGCCGTTACGTAATCCAACAGCTACATAAAAAGTAATTCATTCTCCTTGTATACTTTTGAAGAAAAAAAATTGATAATTGAAAATGGAAGACCAACACCTATTTCAAATGATTTCTATTGTTTGTGTCATTTTTGTAGTAGTTTTTGTAGTAGTATATTTAGTTTCGAAGTACTACTTCTTTATCAAATGCTGGATTTTTTTTTATTGTTCGTTTTATATATTGTTTGAGAGAAGTGATTTGTTTTACTTTATCCCACAGGCTCAGATTAGTCATAGCATAAGACGATGCCCCAGTGGACTAATTTCTACTTCAAATGATTTTAAAAATTTTGAATAAAATACCTAAAATAAGCAACAACCTAATTTTGGGAGATTCAAAGTAAACCTTTTTTTAAAAAAGATTTTTCATATCTGGTTTTGGTCACACTTTAGAGAAAGTCACGCGTCGCCACTGTGCTCGAATGAAATTCGAAATATTTTTGAAGGATCGAATAAATAATGAAATCATCATCTACATAAAGTACAAATATGATACCCATAGATTATATTCGGGAGAAATTTCCGAAATATTTTTTTTCTGAATAAAGGTTTTATCAGAGCCTTTATGTATGATGTAATATCTTCGTAAATCTTGTCATGAGTAACAGGATTTGGAATTGGAAAACGATGTAAAAAATTTTATACCGCAATTTATCTAAGCCGAGTACCCATTCGGAACAAATCATAACGTAATGGATATGAAAATATTTTATATGTGTATCATTCATTTCGTTTACCACCGATACATAAAGTCCGATTTAACGATCCACTGGAACGTATATGTTTATTGCGTGGTTTCGTATGATGGACATTATAATGCTTTTTCCCGTTTCGAGTAGTTTTCTGCAGCGAAACCAGAAATATTCTGTGAATGTTCATCTGAAATCAACATACCCAATAAAATATAAAAACACAAATGGATGTAATCGCTTTTTGAAAAACAAAGTGTGTGTGTGTGTCAGGTCCGGCGTATGAGTCAGTTAACTCTTCGGAAAAACCTGTTAGGTAGATAATAATTATAATAATAACATTCATTTTAGCATTAGCTATCACAAAATCATAAATACATTCTGGTTCAAAATATATTATTCACAATTTATGTTTAAAACGAATGTTTAAAACGAACTTCGCTTTTTTTTAATTTACGCTTGAATACCTTAAGATCGCTAATTGTTTTTATGGAGCTAGGCAATTTATTGAATCCGTTGAATCCTTCATAAAATATACTATTCCTATGTTTATAATGCTCACAAACTTGCATGTAGAAATTGTCAGCATTTTTTGTGTTATAACTATGCACATCACTGACACATGTTACATTTTTCATTACTTTATATGGAAACAATTTATTTTTAACTTTAAATATCAATATGTATGTAGCAAAAAGTATTCTTTATTTAACTGACATCAATTCTAAACAATTAAGCACGCTTTGGATAGGAGTATATCTATTATATTTCAAAATTGTTCGCATAGCTCTATTTTGTAACTTTTGTAACTGTTGAGTTTTTTCTTTACTCAATCCCAATAACATAGTTGAACAATATTCAAAGTGTGACATAATTATGGACTTAAAGAGCATCAACTTCATATATGTGGTCAGATTTTCTCCAATTCTTCCGAGAAAATTGATTTTCTTTGAGATTTTAGACGATATCAAGTCGACATGATCATTGAAACTCAATTTCTCATCTAACATAACGCCTAAGTATTTAACAAGTTTTACCCTTTCAATATTCTGGTTTTCAATTTGAATAATTATATTTTCATTACTAGTTACCTTAAGAATTGTACTTGTACCAAAAACTATAAATTTAGACTTTGTTGCTGCCAAGTCTATTGATACATTTTGTCATAATCTGGATATTTTTATCACCAACAAAAATCATAGAATCATCTGCGAACAATCTCATAGAGCATTTCCTCACATGCAATACAATATCATTAATGTATAAGGAGAATAGTAGTGGACTTAAGACCGTACCTTGAGGTACGCCAAAATCAACTCCAATGCTGTCCGAAATAACACCATTGAATTTAACTTTTTGAGATCGCGAATGTAAATGAGAATTGAACCATTTGTTTACAAACCTTCAAAACCAATTTTATTTAGTTTTTTCGACAGCAATGATCTACATAAAGTTTCGAACGCTCTTTTGAAGTCCAATAATACTACAATCACTACCTTTCCTTTATCGATAGCTCTATACCATTCCTCGCATATGCTCAACAGTGCTGTCTCACAGGAGGAATTTCTCTTGAAACCTGATTATAAGTCAGAAATAACTGAATGCTTTTCGCAAAATTCTAGAACCAGATTTTTAACAACTAGTTCTAGAATTTTTTCATATGGTGGAAGAAGATTTATAGGTCGAAATTCCTCCAATTTGACAGTGTTACAAATTTTAGGCACTGGAATTATCAATGAACATTTCCATTCATTTGGAAAGATTCCATGAGTCAGTGATGTGTTTATCAAATCTAAATATTTGGTATATAAAAAGATTATTTAATTCGATTCTGTATAAAGTGTTTTTTCAGCAATAATTAGCTTTATTTTATGAAACAACCCTGTTTGCGTTGCCAGTTCGTTGTCGATCACAACTTTGTCAGATCCAATTAGTTTTTAATTAGTGGTGACAAAGCTGCGATCAGCAATGGAGCGACAATGAAAATGGAGTTTTTCATTATAATTAAGCATACTATTGCTGACAAAGTTAAAAAAATATAGATAATCAACAGGAAAAGCAGCATGAAGAAATAATTATATAGGTTCAATGCAAGAAAAAACATGAACAAAAGTTGTAATTGCCCGTATAGCCCGAAATTGAAAGCAGTCCTTCACCTGTGTTTCGAGCTCATTGAGCATATAAATATGTGTTTATATGCTTATACATATTCTCATATATATATATATATATATATATATATATATATATATATATATATATATATATATATATTATATATATATTCGAGCAGATGAGTTTTCATGAAAAGGAGATGGGTTTCCTGAAAAAATGGCACTAAGGAAAGCAGGACAATGAGTCAGTTCTAAGTCATGAGGAAAAGTTATTGAATAATCAAGGTGCTGTGAAAAAACGATTCACTTTCTACCGTCGTATCTGCCTTCAACATCTGCGTCGAATGGACTGACCAAATCAACATTTTCTGTTTAAAGGGGGATATGCTCTTTCGTAAATTGCCAGACAATGTTTCCACCTGCCATTCTTTATCTCATAATCAACAAGAACTGAAAAACGTGTAGGTAAGCGGTCCAATCTCAATGAATATCTGGCTTATTCTCTGACTTTTGTACTCCAAGTGGAAAATTAACCAAATACGAATGTGTACTGCTCAGGATCTGCGTCCAGTAATTCTATTACCAATATTATCCGAAATGCAAGATGGTGATATTTATATTCAATTATGTGAGTATCTTACAAGTGCTAATGATACTTTGTCTCCACAACCCAAAAGGCTTCCTCAGTGGATCCAGTTCTACTATGACACGGTTGGATATAGTTTATATTATAATTTATTAGTGCAGTAGATAAAAAACTTGGAGTTGTTCTTATCGCTTCAGGTTTCTCGAAGGCATTCGATTCGATCGTCTTATTGTTTGTTGATCTTGAAGATTACGCTCAGCTCATACAATGTTTTGAATCATTACACAGGTCTGCAACAAGAATGCTATCTGCCTTTTTCAACTGATTTTTATGTATTCGAGTGTTCCCAAAAAAAAACTCAAAATGACTCAAAATTTTATCATGAAAAGCAGTTTTTTGGGCTGGGTGGAAGTCATAAATGAACAGGTACAATTTTATTTTGATTACTGTTTTAAAATGAATACAGGCAATAACTTCCATAACTTCTTGAATGAAGAACTTACTGTGTAAACTCTTCATTGTGCTATAGATCTTAGTCATTATAGTGCTGTGTGGAAATTCGTCTGACAGTTTCTATTATATTTGTGGAAAATAAATTATATTGGAGGAACAACTCAATATTACGGACTTTATAAAAAAAGAGTATACTTCGCGTATTTTGGTTTGAAAGATGTAGATCAGCATAATGTTTGAGCACCTCATAAAGTCTACAAACGTTTCGTTGAAGACCTTCGAAATTGGTTCTAAGGTAGGAAAAAAGCTTTTCGCGAAGAAGAGAACCATAGTGATGATTGTTACTTTTGTTCGTGTAATGTGAAAGGGCATAATTCAAAACGGAATCAGTGAATTTATACCACAATCTACAATCAGCTATTGGTCCCATTCCTTATTGTACCAAAATATCAGTTCTCAAAGCCCATGCTACCTTGAAAGAGATTCCAAGTTCTGACGAAAATGGACCAGATGACAACTTTAAAGTTGCCTAATGAGTCTAAAAGGAAATTTTCTTCCTTTTAACTTCGACTCTTTTCCAGAAAAATTAGGATATGTGGTGAAGAGTAATTGACGACTTCGCCAATATACTGAGGACATGGAAAAAAGATACCAGAGAAGTTGGAGCGTTTCGATGATGGCAGACTCCTGTTGGTCGTTCCAAAGAGAACTTTCTGATACTTCCTCCAATCATAAAGGTATCAAAACGATACTCACTGGAAAAAAAAATGTGTTTAGTGCTTACTAATTAATGTATTTCAGATAGAAAATAAGTTTTGTTACACAATAATAAATAGATAGTTTTTGTTTGTCTTTTATATCTTATTTTAAGATAGTAACCCGTTTATGATTGATGCTTACATTGTCAGAAAACGTTACGTTCTATGACAAAATGAAGGCCATCTTCGGATTCAGTACATGCGGAGACATAAAAATGACTCGAAAAAATTGAAACAGCTCTCAATTTGTTTTCTGAACACTTGTATTATTCAACCATAAATTCATATAAAACAAGCACGATTTTATTATGTAAAAATTATCAAAGAATTGAAGTTTAGCACTGTTGTTAGGTCAATTACTGCCATTCAAGGCTCAAGTGAGTATATATTTTTTTATTATTTATTTATTTAACCATCAAAATAATTACATGGCATGTCAATAAATTTCTGTAAATGTATGCAAATAAAAGAACATGTTAAAACCTATAAGTATCACATCGAACTATGCACACACTAAAGTTTAAATTGAAATCAAACATTCACAAAACTTGTACAGAAAAATATATAATAATATACATGTCAGACAACACTAGAAAGCACCGTTGCTCAATTCCATAAACTCCTGTAAAGAGAGCAGAGGATGATTTAATAGAGTAGATTTCAAACGTATTTTAACTACGTAGTTGTTATAAGAATGCAGATGATGTTGGATCAAAACTCATAGAATCAGTTAAAGTGTGTACAGAACACAATCAAGATCTCTTGAGTAATTAGCCATATCGAAGTTACATAAAATGCTGATGATGTATGTTGATAGAAAATATGAAATTTCGAGAATTCGAAGCTTTAGTACTTTCAATCATCACTAATTGTAACATTGTTTACTACCTCCGTTGGATCAAAACCAATATAACCAGTAGAAGTGTGTTTAGAACACAATCAAAGCTCACTTGAGTAGGTAATTACCCACATCGGAGTTACGTTAGAATGCAGATGCTGTATGTCGATAGACACATGGAATTTCAAGACTCGAAACAAATCATGCGTAGCTTGAATCAAAACTGACAGAAGCAGTACCTATGTGTTTATAAAACATGCATGAAATCTATTTGTAATAAAAGAAAATATGATTAGGTAATACCCCCACTCCGCACAAATTCATTGGTTGAATATGAAATTATTTTTGAATTACATTTCCCAATATTTATTTATTGATTCTTCAGACGTGAATCATTCTCTTTCTCCTTATATATATATGAAAAATATTATATATATGAAATTTCGTTCATACAGTCTTGTCATATGTAGACATTTGTCAGAATACTCTCACAGGGGCACATTGCTCCCCTACCTTGTTTCAACGAAGTTTTAATTACTGTTGACTCTTTTTTACTGGAATTTTTGGGCTTGTTTCGAGGTCACTTGGAGTTGTTTATTTTGAATAAACGATAAATATGGCCAAAATATATGTAAATCAGGAAGATTGAGATTTAAATACAGTTCTGAGGTTATTTTCGCTAATCTATTGCGAATATATTTAATAGTGTTGGCGTTTACTTGATGTAAATCCAGTAAAAGAAACTTACGTTGAAAACCTACACATTTTTCTATATAACAGCCGTTTACATATGTTTCAAGGTTATTGCCTATCGTCAGAACGGATTTCCAGAAGCTATAAAAGTCTCACAATAGCCGGACGGTATTTCATTGTCGTCTGCAACGTTGTGTTGACTCTTCCCAATATGTTTTGGGTGTATAAAACGTGTACGAAACAGTGTTTCGTGTTTTATATATTAATTTTTTATATATCTCTTCAAGTACTATCATCTTTAACTTGAACTACGCCGTTCTGACGATAGGCAATAACCTTGAAACATATGTAAACGGCTGTTATATAGAAAAATGTGTAGGTTTTCAACGTAAGTTTCTTTTACTTAATTTTAGTTTACCTGCATTAAATATAATTCTTAGAATAATTCTTTTATCGTTAAGATTGTCTGGGATTTCAGAAGCTATAAAAGTCTCACAATAGCCGGACGGTATTTCATTGTCGTCTGCAACGTTGTGTTGACTCTTCCCAATATGTTTTGGGTGTATAAAACTTGTACGAAACAGTGTTTCGTGTTTTATATATTAATTTTTTATATATCTCTTCAAGTACTATCATCTTTAACTTGAACTACGCCGTTCTGACGATAGGCAATAACCTTGAAACATATGTAAACGGCTGTTATATAGAAAAATGTGTAGGTTTTCAACGTAAGTTTCTTTTACTTAATTTTAGTTTACCTGCATTAAATATAATTCTCAAAATAATTCTTTTATCGTTAAGATTGGATTTCCAGAAGCTATAAAAGTCTCACAATAGCCGGACGGTATTTCATTGTCGTCTGCAACGTTGTGTTGACTCTTCCCAATATGTTTTGGGTGTATAAAACGTGTACGAAACAGTGTTTCGTGTTTTATATATTAATTTTTTATATATCTCTTCAAGTACTATCATCCTTAACTTGAACTACGCCGTTCTGACGATAGGCAATAACCTTGAAACATATGTAAACGGCTGTTATATAGAAAAATGTGTAGGTTTAAACGTAAGTTTCTTTTACTTAATTTTAGTTTACCTGCATTAAATATAATTCTTAGAATAATTCTTTTATCGTTAAGATTGTCTGGGATTTCCAGAAGCTATAAAAGTCTCACAATAGCCGGACGGTATTTCATTGTCGTCTGCAACGTTGTGTTGACTCTTCCCAATATGTTTTGGGTGTATAAAACGTGTACGAAACAGTGTTTCGTGTTTTATATATTAATTTTTTATATATCTCTTCAAGTACTATCATCCTTAACTTGAACTACGCCGTTCTGACGATAGGCAATAACCTTGAAACATATGTAAACGGCTGTTATATAGAAAAATGTGTAGGTTTTCAACGTAAGTTTTTTTTACTCAATTTTAGTTTACCTGCATTAAATATAATTCTTAGAATAATTCTTTCATTGAAGTAAATCCATTATAATTGAATATAAACTTAATGCTAAACACTTGAACTTATGATTTACACTTTATCAACTACATAGCATGACCTCCATGTTTTCATTCCTTGTGTTCCCCACTACTTGCCTAACTACGGGTGTTATATGTTCTTAGTTTGATCTATTTGGAAAACACTTCTTTCTTCAGACAAATTGTTAAAAACCATATATCCTGCGTGTTGATAGCACTTCTAAGTAACAACTTAAAGTACCATCGTGCCAAAAAGCTTTTATCAGCTTCTTTTAAACATTCAATAGTGTTGGCGTATTATTCTGTTAGCATCTGAAGAAGTCGATTGTAAGGACGAAACGCGTTATGCTATGTTGTCAATGAACAGTAAATCATAAGTTCACATGTTTGAATTAAAGCTTATATTTCATTGCAAATATTACTTATACAAATTTGTTTACCTATTGAACATATTTTTATTGTTATTTATATTGATAACTAGCTGACCTGGCGAACTTTGTATGCCCATTTATTTTCATCCGAATATTTTTCAAAAAGCCGCAAAAACATGTTCTACTATTTGTGCTACACTATGTTGTTTTTAATATTTATCTCGTGTGGAGCAAGGGACTAACTCACTTGAGAAGGCACTGCAATACTTCCTGATTTTAAATCAGTCCAATTATCAGAAAATTCATATATTTACACGTTTGATGTTTTGAAAGTTTTAACCTGTCCGTTCTATAGTTGAAGAGCATGTTAATAATTTCGTATCAAGTACTTGTACTATATATCTCAGCCTTAATTATATAAGATATCAGCTGGATATAAGTCAAAAAATGTTCAGAATTTAGTCCATTCCCGGAAACTAATGAATAAAGTGGCTCTGGTGGCTGTACCAATAGCGTCTATCTGAATTGACTCTTCGCACAATATGTTGTCGCATCATTGGTAGTATTTTCTTATCAATAACAATTGAACTTTGCCTTGCAATAATGACACACAACGTTCATTGGTCCAATAGCAACGATTTGCTGTGAACTGTTATCTATTTCAACGTTATAATTGAATGCAGGTCGATAGGAGTTAAATGCAACCTTTTCATATTGAGAATTTCGATTCCATCGATTTCGTTCAACTTCATTGCAAGCTTCACGTTGCTCGGCAGTTTGACTTGCTCTTTTATATCTTTAACTTCCTTCATTCTTATTACTATTCAACTTGCTGTTCTGCGACTTAAGTTCGTACATCTAATAGCTATTATTTTTAAAAACGAAATTTCAACTGTAAATTAAAGAAAACTATGTATTCTTCTTTATAAGAAAATATACCACGTGCTATGTTAGTAACGCATAACATAGCTATGTAAGTCTATTCAAACTTACCAAAATCTTATGAATTGAAGTTTTAATGTTAGTCGTGATAGCTCTGAACTAACCGTGATGTGTGATAAGATATTAAGATTTTTTACATCCCTGTTTCGAGAATTAGTAATTATTTCTTAATTATATTACTAATTAAGTATTCTGAAATTTTCTAATATTATACGCAATTTTTTGAATTTTTTTCCCGATAATAATAAACAAAAAAAAAGTTACATCTGCCCAGCCGTTGACTCTACATTTTAGATAGAAAACGTTTATATGGGAAAAAATTGGCTGTTTTTAGGGTTTTCCCGGCAATAATTTTTCTTGCGGTGAAAACCATCCTTGGACTTCAACGAACATTTGAGAAAAAGAATTTGTAAAATTGGTCCAGGCGTTGTTGAGTTATGCCCTTACCAATACATTTTGGAATTCATTTTTATATTATAAATTTCTAGTACGTCTGATGAAAATATCGAATTGACTTGATTATATAAATCAACTTATAATGAAAATTTCGAATTGATGAGTTCATTATAGTAATGGAAAAATTCTAGCGGAAATATAATATTCCAAATGTTTTTCCAGTCAATATGAAGGTGGATATGTGTGGTATATAAATGCAGTACACGTATAGGAATAAAAGGTCACATGACAATTGTAAAACGCAAGGGATAGAAACATTGGCAGTTGTCGAATTATATTGTTGCAATACTAATAATACTCAAAAAGTGGTAGCGAACTCGCAACTATTCAACCGTGCGAGAATAAATAATGCTATTCATTTGTTTCGGCAAATATATATTCAGTTTAAATACCGGACAGGTTCAGCGGCCCACTAATTCTGAAATAATATGGTTTAGTGAGCACGAGAGCATATTTAACCGACAATTTGAATACAAAACGAAGTTATGAAGGCACGCGCCATGGTTCTCGAATAAATGTTGACATAAAAAAGGACTGCTGTACGAATAGCAAGAATAGAAAGAATTTTTTTCTTTCCTGATTGCAGACCTGTTTATAAATTTCTCTGGCCTTAGTAAAATTCATTATTTTGACGTTCAGAAAATGTCATGTTATGTTAACTATAAAAAATCATTTCAATCTCGTATTAACAAGAAGAATAACTTACAACCTGCAGTTGAGGAGATACGAAATTACTGGAAAACTCGCAACTTGACTAAACACGAGAAAGAATGCGGATAGTACATTCGAAACATATATATATATATATATATATACTAAAAAGTTTTGTCTTTTTCCTGACCTTTTTGATCTATAATATTTCTTTACTGGGTTGAGGTCAATTTTAACATTTCTTCTAGATTTACTTCACAGGACTTTATTACGCGTTTCGGTTCCAAAAACCATTTTCAAATAATATTATCCAAATTTGTCATCAACTACAAAAATTCGGTATCAAAAACAAATATATAAAGGTTAAAAATCTTAAATAACTTACTTTTTCTATGTATATAACAAAAAACATTGAGGACATTAGTTTTCACAAACAATTTTGGAAGAATCACTTTCCTTCATTCATGCACATTGGTATTACTTGTCTTAATTGAACAGAATACTGATTGATAATGTCACACATTATGTTTATATTTACTTTCTTTTTTGTTGTGATTCATGTATGCATGGTTGCGGGATTACAAGATGAAATATATATATACAAATTTTTCATGCAATGATGTTTAATTTGAAATTATGTTATTATATATTTGATTGAAGTTTTCTATATATGTCTTAGAGTTAATGGTATTCTTGTCAAGTTGAACAGCAATCATTTCTTTTATATTTCTTTTTTGGTCATTATATTCAGTATCTACAATTTCTACATTATCAAAATCAAAAGTGTGTAGGTTTTCGATGGCATGTTTTGCTAGTGCCGTGCATTTGACATTATTTCTTACGGAGTATTTGTGTTCGTAGATCCTCTTGTGTATATACTGTTTTGTGTTTCCGATGTAACTAGCATTGCAATCAGTACATTTAATTTTGTAAATGGAATGTGTGGTGTTTCGTTTATCAACTTTTGGTTTTAACTTAGTGAAAAAATGTTTTGTATAGTTATTCGGTTTATGTGCTACTTTTATATATATATTATATATATATTTCATCTTGTAATCCCGCAACCATGCATACATGAATCACAACAAAAAAGAAAGTAAATATAAACATAATGTGTGACATTATCAATCAGTATTCTGTTCAATTAAGACAAGTAATACCAATGTGCATGAATGAAGGAAAGTGATTCTTCCAAAATTGTTTGTGAAAACTAATGTCCTCAATGTTTTTTGTTATATACATAGAAAAAGTAAGTTATTTAAGATTTTTAACCTTTATATATTTGTTTTTGATACCGAATTTTTGTAGTTGATGACAAATTTGGATAATATTATTTGAAAATGGTTTTTGGAACCGAAACGCGTAATAAAGTCCTGTGAAGTAAATCTAGAAGAAATGTTAAAATTGACCTCAACCCAGTAAAGAAATATTATATATATATATATATATATATATATATATATATATATATATATATATATATATATATATATATATATATATATATATTTTATAATTTTATAAGAGAAATGAAAAACAGAGTTGATAAAATCTGCCATGACACTTTCAGAACAGAGGGATTGAGAAATCCACAGGAAATACTTGTACAAAATTCTTACCCCGTCAGCATGATCAAAGAGCTGTTATATGCGTCAAGTGATACTATTAAAAATAATAAGTCCGAAAAACAAAGAAGAGAGGAAGAAGAGAACAAAAATTATTATGCATCCATACCAAATATAAACAACTTAACAAAAAAAATAAAAAATATATTCAAAGACGAAAATGTAAATATTACAACATACAATCAGGATTATATAGTACACTCAAAGATCAAGTTCCAAGACCATTAAAAAGTGAAATAATATATGAAATAAATTGCAAAGACTGTGATGGAGTATATATAGGACAGACCTCACAATGGTTGAAAAATAGGATAGCTCTCCATAAATCAGATATAAAAAATGGAAAAGATAGATGTGCCCTAGTAACACATACAACAAAGTTAGACCATAGAGCCAACTATGACGATGTACAAATCCTAAAAACTGAACGCAATTTCATAAAAGACTTTCAGATGAGATGATACTTATCACGTGAGCTCCCTCTATTGAAGGAATTACGTATAAACTCTCTCGAGCATTCTAGATCCCTTCCTCAACATCAAAGAGAGTATTATAATGAGGTTTATTTTTGACAGAGTTGGGGAGCTGACAAAATTGGCAGTTTAATCCTAGAAACTATTTGTATTATCGGATGATGGTCGTTCTATTATAAAACAGTTTTTACTAACTGAATTGTTGACAAAAAATTTACAATATTTTCTGAAAAGAGTATCGATCATATGATTTCTTTATTCTCCAGCAATAATTCAATCGATTCAGCCTTCATATTTAAAAAAATGGGAAATTATATAAATTACACTAAAGTAAGTCGAAATCTTATGAATTTATCGAATAGCACTACAAAAAAAAACAGAAAATCAACAAAAAATATAACTAGTAATGAACCATCAAGCACAAAACAGCAGAAAAAACAATGATATGAATTATTGAGGTCTAAATTTATTTATTTATTTTGAATTCGTTGGACCTACAGTTCAATGCCGTTTCCGAACGACCAATGGACTTGTAATTGATGTTCATTACTCAACAACTTCAATCATTAAACTACTCAAATCATAGACCCACACATACGCTGGTGCGTTCACAGGGCCTCGAACCCAAATACTATCGCACCTTAGTCGGGTGTGTTAAAGACTAAGCAATGGAGGCCGGTGGTTCAATTCATTGAAGATATAAAAGATTAATTTCCGATTTCACTATTTTTTTTGTTGTGTTTGTGATTGCCAGGAAAAAAATTAAAAAAATTGCGTGTAAAATTAAAGAATTTGGGAAAACTCAATTGATAATATGAATAAGAAGTAGTAATAATTCTCAAAAAGAGGATGTAAAAAAACTGAATATCTTATCACAAATCTTGGTTAGTTCAGAGCTATTACAACTAATATTAAAACTTCAATTGAATGCGAAAGTTTGGTAAGTTTGAATAGACTTACATACACGTTACTAACATTACACGAGGTATATTTGAATATAAAGAAGAATGACTGAGATTGAATTCTCGCTTAACTCTTGGTGAAACATAATTGAATATTAAATCAAATTAAACTCTTGGCTAAATGTTTCACGATTTATTTAACAATATGAAGAGTCAACATGTTTCGAGCGTTAGCTCATTTTCAAGACTAAAGTTTAGTCTTGAGTATTGAATATTTAATATAAAGAAGAATACATAGTTTCCTTTGATTTTCAGTTGAAATTTCATTTTTAAAAATGATAGCTATAAGATGTACAAACTTAAGTCGCAGAACTCGCGAAGCAGCAAGTCAAAGGCATCCAAGAGCAAGTCAAACTGCAAGCAACGAGAAACTCGGAATGAAGTTAACGGAATCGATGGCATCGAAATTAACAATATGAAAAGGTTGTGTTTAACTCCTATCGACCTGCATTCAATTATAACGTTAAAATATATTACAGTTCACAGCAAATCGTTGCTATTGGACCAATAAACGTTGTGAGTCAATATTTTAAGGCCAAGTTTGATTGTTATTGATAAGAAAATACTACCAATGATGCGATAAATAATTGCGCGAAGAGTCAATTCAAATAGACGCTATTGGTACAGCCCCAGAACCACTATACTCATTGTTTTCCGGTAATGGATTAAATTCTGAACTTTTTTTGACTTATATCCAGCAAATATCTCATATTATTAATGATGAGATACATGGGACAAAAACTTGATACGAAAGTAAGAACTATAGAACGAACACGTTATTGCTTTCAATACATCAAACGTGTTAATATAACATTTTTTTTAAAATTCGACCGATTTGACATAACAGGAAGTATTGCAGTCCCTTTGTTAGTGAGTAAGTCCCTGGCTCCACACGGGATAAGTATTGAAAACAAGATCGTGTAGCACAAATAGTAGAATATGTCTTTCAGGATTTTTGATAAATATTTGGAGACGAATAAATGTGCGTACAAAGGGCGTAAGTCAGCTAGTATTTTAAATACAATTGTTTGTATGTTTTTCACAAAAGAGATGTGAGGAATGGGGAAATATTGACATATGTTCCAAACAAAAACCACATAATTCCATTCATTTAATTCCATCTAATAAAATAAGAAGCAAACTTAGAAAACCATGATATAATTTAAAAGGGTTGATGTGGGTATAATAGATAGCAATTTAGATAAGTTATTCTGAGCACATATATCCCTAAGTTCGGGATGCCATTTCAACAGCCCTAAGCGGGATCACGTATGCTTTTGGGTAATACTGCAGACGCAACAAATTTGCATGTAAAAATGGGAATAAAAGAGACCGAGGGAGAAAACATGTATTCCAAACGTTTCTTAGTATTTTAGTGTAATTTGAAGAGTTAACAATGGAATACTTTTTTCTCATTAGGAATCATATTGAAGGAGTCAATCTATATCTATGAAAGAATGAAAAATTAGAATGAACAAAAAAATTTTTTATATATATATATATATATATATATATATATATATATATATATATATATATATATATATATATATATATATATATATATATATAAATATATATATATATATATATATATATATATATATATATATATATATATATATATATATATATATATAGTAAAAGATTGTTGGGTTATCGGCCATTTAGGCAATTAAATTGATACAAGACTAATCGTCAGTAATTCTATATTTCGAACTCAGTTTCAGATCTTCATTGGGAAAGCTGGAATTTTTACAAGATGTTAAATAAATATAAGTGGTGGTGAAAAATACCTACATATGATATAAGTTGTTAAACTAACAAAAAACAATACAGAAGTCATCCAATGATAATTAAATACGAATGCAGTACGGTCCCTGTACGTGATGACATAAGTCTGAGCGTTGGTCTTAGCCATTATTAATTAAGCCAGTCTCATCTAAATCGAGTAAATAGCTATATATAGAACTAAGACTCTCAATATCCGTTCTTTTATTAATGTTGTTGGGGATGTTATTAATGTAACACATCTCCAAGAATATTCTTTGTTAATAGTGAGAGAACTCTTGGTTGCTGAGGTCAAAGTTATGGTTAAAAGAAGAAGCATCTTAGTATCTTTTTGGCTGCAGACGGATGTCACTGCTGTGAATCGCAAACCTTCTTTTTCGCATATATATATATATATATATATATATATATATATATATATATATATATATATATATATATATATATATATATATATATATATATATATATATATATATATATATTATATATATATATATATATATATATATATATATATATATATATATATATATATATATATATATATATATATATATATATATATATATATATATATATATATATATATATATATATATATATATATATATATATATATATATATATATAAGTGATAACATTCAACGACTAGTGAGTAGGTAAAAAAATTACAAGGATGCAGTCTCTCAGATTTCCAAATTTTTTTCAATTAAGCAAACTCTCAAGCTTTCGGGTATTGATTGCACTCTTCTTCAGGACCTGAAAGAACGCATTAGTAAATATGTACAGCAGCAGAGTTTAACGCATAAGTAACAACACAAACCTTTGACAGTGACACTACATTTTACAACTCTCGTTTATCAACAATTTTATCTCATTCGATGAACACACACCATCTAGGCTGCAATAGTAGAAACGCTAAGTTATACCTGTCATAGGGTTGCCATCAAGGGGCTTCTCAAAACATTATGAAATGGACTACATGGAAATTAATTCTATAGTAATCGTACTCGTATGCTTCAACTTTCGCTTGATAATTTTTCAAAAAGATTGAAAACAAACCTGACTATATGAAAGATGTACAATATTCTGTTGCCGTTATCCTTGTTTTTCAATATTATGTCGAAATCAAGTGAAAAAATAAATATTTTAATTCGAAAATTCACAGTGTGTTTGGGACATGAGAAAGCTTTCACAAAGCCAAATTGATGAAGTTATATTTCCCGGAAGTGATCACTTACGTTCACAAATGCTTTTCAACAAATGGATGAAGATTTATAAAACTTAGAATTTTGATTATATGAATATTTTGAACTTGTGAAGAAAACTTACAATATGTTAATATATACCAAGTTTCAAACGATGAGAAATTTACAGTGTGAGAAATTTACAGGACATGATAAAGTTCTCACATAAATTACTGAAAAAAAAATTTAGGAGGAAGATAAAAATGAAAATTGAAAACTGTGTTATTTCAATTTTTCACATGAATTTCGAGGTTATGTGAGGAATTTCCACCACCCACAATTTTTCCATAAAACTTTTTTCCGGAATTATTAACTCGAAAACTCACCTCCTTTCACTTTCCGACCGCAGATCACTCGTAAATTGTTTTTGCATCAACTTCTGTTTCACTCTCTTTGTTTTGCAATCGATTTCATCCTACAATATTCCTTTTTGATTTTACGAAATTATTCACGAAATTATTAACCTTTTCTGTGTACTTCCATGTTACCTAATATTTATTATAACTGGTAT